>JAYKAV010002767.1:115041-455873 GCA_035582835.1 Phoebastria nigripes
GGTCGTTCACCGCTTCCTCCTGGATTATGGGGGGTTTATCCCGCTCACCGTCCCCGTCTTCCAGCTCAGGGGGCTGAATACCCTGAGGGTGGCTGGTCTCACTATTGAAGACTGAGGCGAAGAAGGCATTAAGTAAGTACCTCAGCCTTTTCCTCATCCTCAGTGACAACGTTCCCCCTGGCATCCAATAGAGGATGGAGATTCTCCTTGGCTCTCTTTTTGTCGTTAATGATTTGATGTCGACATGATTTGATGAATTGAGGAAATCCCTCCACTTGTGTATTCCCATGTTAATGTCAAATCTGACTAATCTATAAGCATTTGCTGGCTTAGGAAGTCCTCTCCCTGACCATCACATGAAGGACTGGACATCAGAAACCTTGCTGGCTTAGGGGCATCTTCGTAACAATTAAGTCAATCACCTCCGACACCATTTCTGAGCAATACATTGTTTTTTTGGACAGAATAGATAGATCTGAGAAGAGAGAAGAGGACCCAATTATTTTACTGCTGCCCTTGTGCCTGATGAAATATCTCATGTGCAAGAGGTTATTCATCAGCACTGTATATTTAGTCCTACTTGGAATGACGATCATCCAAACAGGATCGTAAATAAGCCCTCTGTTTTTATAGCAAGGTTACATTGGTGGGGCTTTGCCATCTCCGACAAATTCAGCAGCTGTTGGAAGGGCTTTGCTGGGAAGCCCTGCAAACCTGCCTCGGGCAGCGGGTGGCAAACTCCGCTCTGCAGAAAAGAGGGGCATGAGAGATTCAGGATTTGCTGTGTTTTTTTCCCACAGGTTTTGCCCAGTCTCATGGAGTGCTTCTCAGACATTCAGGCTCAGATTCATCCTCCCTGGCCGTAGGTGCTAAGCCCAGGTACCTCAGTGAGGAGCACAGTCACCTCTGGTGCCTCTGTGGTCAGTGGAAGGAAGCGGGTACCCTGGGGACAGCACAGATCTCAGCGCCTTGAGCAACCTTCTGGTGCTGCTAGCCCCTCTCTGCCCATCGCRAGGAAGTCCCTCCAGGGTCAGCTAGCTCAGCACGGGGAGATGAACGTGGGATGAGGAGCACTCAGTGCTGATAATACTACTTGTCTATTCATGCCAGATATCATCTCAACACCATACTGAAATGGCTTGTGAAATAAATCYGAGTTCTTCGTGGAGAAGGGTGTTATGATAAGGAGCATTACAGAAGCACTTTTCTACAAGCCCAGTATCTGTTTTTTATACTCCTTAGGCACTACACAATTCAAGTCCAGAGTGACATTTGTGATTATGGCAAGGGGTTATTAACACAAATCTTAATTTGTCCACATATGGGTTGTGCCAGCCAACCTGGCACTCCCTGGCTCTGAGCTGCTGGGGACGTGGCATTAGTGCCCCCCATTAACAGAGACAAACTGAGAGCTGCTGGGAGCATCTGGCCCCTGCCCATCTGTCCAAAGCCAGTTTTCTCAGCAGCTGATTCCTTGCCATTTCTTCCAATACATTAATTTTATAATGGCACAGAAACCATCTCTTCTAATGCTTGGAAAGGTATATGGGAATGTTTCTTTTAAAGCCTGCAGGCTTTAAACACGCTATTAACATTTCCTACTATCTTTGACCGAAGCTATTTCCGAAGCATGTAGCACAGCAGGTACGCGGTGCACATGTGACAGGGATATGCGTGAAATATTTGACAGAGACAAGGTGAGTCAGGTTTTGTTTATAGACCATGAAAGAGGGGGCTGAACTCACGCTGTGCCGTCAATCTTGTCGATTTGCCGTTGCGGAGTCACTCCTGGAGGCTGTCCAAGCCTGAGCGGAAGCTCTCAGGAAGGACAGAAAATTGGCAAGCGCCAGATGCTAAATATTTTAAGCTCCCATTGCCTGGCCCAGTGCCAGCGCAATGTCCCTGTGTGAGCGCGACCGCTGCTGGAGTTTGGGGCTGGGGAGAACCGTAGCTGCCACATCCCATCAAGTGGAGAGTTATGAAGTGAAAACGCCGAAAGCGTTAAAAGCCACAAATCAGGCTGTTGTTGCCATGATGACCCAAAAGCATCACGGTAAAAATAAGGACCTTTTCCATCTGGGAAGAGGATCTTGATTTTTGTGAATGTATTAAGTTCTGGGTACTGGTTATTGGCTGCAGAAGGGAAACGTCTCCAAGGAAGAACCATGGGGATGCAGTTCTTCGGGRAAAGAGGGGCTGACACTTACCACCATAATTGTTTTCTAACAACAGGTTCCCCCTTTTAAGACAAGCAGTTGGTTAAAAATTTTTGGCCATTGGGGGAAACAGCTGATGGAGCCTAGTGTTTCTTTGCCTCCTGCTTGCACTTAAGGAACGTGTCAGCTCCTCTTTCCTAGGCGCAGCAGGGACCATACAACAACTGTCTGCTCCTCCTTTTACGCACCCTTCAGCCAGCACTCGGCCTGAAAAGCATACCAGGATTTTTCTCGAGGGCTTTCTCCCCGATGGCCCGTGCTCACGTCTGGAGCGGCTTTGCTGTCTCCGCTGGTCTGTTCTGCCTCTCCCGCCCCAGCACGTGCACATCACAAAAAACACAAAACCAGCACCCTGCTTGGCCGTGGCTTTGTGTCAGCAGTGCCAGACCCCCAGGGTTGCAGTGGGAGCTGCCAGAGTTTAACTGTTCCTTGCAACCCCCTAAAATAGAAGAGCATGGGCACACAATTTACAGTAATTTATAAACAGCATACATCACGTCAGGAGAGGACCAGGAAGATGCTGTACATATAATATAAACTGCAAAGCTTCGGTAGGTGGAAGAAAGAGATCCCTTAGAGACTTCATTTATCCTCTCTCCTCCAGACTGTGCTGTACACGTACGATTGCCTCCACTGACAAGCCTTACGTTTTGGATTTAGGTGTGTGCTAGCAGCAATGTACTTTGCAATTAAAATAATGGGTTCAGACCCACCCTGTGAGTCCGTTATAAAACAGGAAAGGGATTATATAAACCTTGGTTTGCTCTGGCAATAAATTCTGCATTTCTGCCAGCCTGTCTTACCCTAAATATTTCTCTTATTCCTGTGGAATTGGTATTGATAAGCACACAAACCATAATGCCATAATGTCATCCTATGCTTCCAACTTCTTACACAGCTGCCTTTTTAGATATCTAAGCCAGGATATCTCAGGAAATTTCAGTGTTCCTTGAAAAACGCTGAATCTACAGATAAGAAAGGATTTTTCTCAGAGATAAGACAAGTATCTGTGGTTTGCTGCAATTGTAATCGGAATTTTTTAACAAATAATTTGGAAAAATGTTTCCAGCCAGCGTGAGGATCATTCACTTTCATCAACCTGACATTTCTGCATGACAGAGTGGAGGGTTGGGAAACCCACCGTATATAGGCACCACAAACAGCCCACCTACAGCATCAGGGTGCTACAGCTACTGCTGAGAAACAGCCCTGGAATGGGGGTGCCCCAAAGCCAGAGAGAACCTTTTCCCACATGGTTTTCCTGTCTCTTCTTTGCACATTACTACATTATTAGATATAGGTGTCATTACCCATTCAGGGATGGATGATAAAGATACGAAAATGCACCTTTTAGAAAGTGAACTAAAATCTTGGGATAAAATACCTTTTAAATATCATTGTCTGCTTGGGGTTCATCTAAATTCCAACATACTTGCTGGTTTCCAAAAGCAGCTTTCCCGTGTTTATTGATTAATAACTGTCATTCTTTATGTCTTCTATCAGATTGACAGCCTCAATCTGAAAGCCCCATTATAAGTCCCATAACCATTTGCCTAACTTTATCCATCAGGATGCCTATTTAAAGCAGGGATACTGCTTTAAATGCTAAATATTTTCCACTAAGTTTCATGGGGATGCTATAAGAGAATGGAAACATTTAATACAAATTTACTGGAACAGAAACCCAGCAGTGGTTTGGAAAGCGCGCTTGCACTGTTTGGGGGAGTTTCAAAGAAAGCCAATTTCACTTGTTTTAATCCTTGCATAGGTTCTGCCCCTCCTTCCTGGCATCCTTGTTCCTGTCATTAGGATATTCCAGTCGTTCCCAGCCTTCTCTCTCCTGGAGGCCACGTGCTGAGGACACAAAATCTTGTAGCAGCTCAGGTAGCTGGTGACTGCACTGACTGCACCATCTTAGTACATTGCTACAAAACACAGCTGGAAGAGCTCTGGAGAGCAAAACCAAGTCCCTGCCCGCAGGAGGAGCGGCTACCCCCAAACGCCTTCTGACAGATGCTGCTCCAACAAGTTTCTTAGGCTCCAGTGAGGGGACACCGCAGCCTCCCTAGCCAAACTGCTACCTCGCTTACCTCTTCTTATCCCTGGGAATTTTTTCCTAGTGTTTAGCCTATATCTCCCTTGCTGCAGTTTAAGCCCATTAAGAAGAATTTATTAGCAAATGGAAAGCATCTCATATTTTATCCTCTAGAGGAGATAGCAATAAATTATTGGAGGCACCTTTAGGGCTTCTCTGTTACATATACATGTTAATACTCAAGAACCACTCCGGTTTCCCATAGCCAACGCTCCTGGCTCTTGAAATGCTGTAACGCTGCTGTTTGCTGCACTCCTGAGGCAGCTCTGGGAATTTAGAGGAGCCCGTTGGAGCTCAGGGAGGGTAAGCAGGGCCCCTGGGCTCAGCTGGGGAGGTGTTTAAGGCCACTGTACCCAGCACACACTGAGGTAATCTAAAAAAAGAAGAAGAAAAAAAAGAAGTCAGAGCATGACAGACAGTTGTATCTGCTCTCCCTGTGGCTTCTCTGTGCCATGACACTGTGCCACAGCCCAGGGACCAGCTCACAGTGTCCCCATGACACAGGTTGTCTGTAGCCCTTCCATTGTACCACACTCAGATTTTGTCTCCCTCCTCTGACACTGCCCTTTTTGGTCTTTTCTCCATTTGCCATCTCTCCCTCAGCAGCACAGGAGAAGCCAGAGGCGCTGGGGAAGCCCTCGGCAGGAGCATTTCTGCTGATCTCCACAAGTGCCATCTTCCCATTGCTCCTGTGCTCAGGTGCTGTGAATGCCCCATCTTGCCCCAAATCCATCACCACAAGCTGTCATCACTGATGTTTTTCAATGGGATCAAGCTGTGGCTCTCACTACTGAAGTTACCACAGTGAGGGACCCAGCAGATGCTTGATCTGATTAAAAACAAAGCACCAGGCAAAAATCAGAAACAAATTCCCTCTCATAACTAAAACCATGAATCAGACTGACTACTTTGGGATGACTAATTTCAGTGTCTTAGCACACAGAATACAGATACCTGGCTCCAGGATGATGGGTGAAACAGGACATGGGGGATCCCCGATGAAGGAGCTCAAAAAGAGGGTCAAAGAGACCGCTGCCAAGCTGACAGTGAAGGAGGGAGCCAGGGGATACGCGTACCAGGCCCAAGACACACGGATTCCTGCCTGGTCCCACTGATTCAGAGCCGCACGCTTGGTGTCTCCTTGCGCCCGTGGTGTGGAGGCACTCGGCGATGGCACCCCTGCAGTCAGCTCGCTTGCAGGGGAAGTTAATAAGCTCAGCTGAATCTTACCCTGGAAGTTTGTGTTTTTCCCCAGTTGCCTCCAGGAGGTGTTACGCTGCAGATCTCCACAGGACTGAAAGAATTATGCTTTCAGATGCAGTGGGAGGGGGCGCCCAAAAAGACAACAAATAGGCAATGCACTGCTGAGAGTTTTGCTGCCGCTGTGAATTACACCTGAAGTGCCCTGAGCTTTAGTAATTTCCCTTTTCACTTCTGCATAGAAAACTAAAGCAAAGCCCCAGCCATGGGCAGCCCTCRCTCCGCTTTTCTGGGCAATCCTACAGGGCATAGGCACCATCTCTGATCGCCAGCAGAAGCAGCGGCCAAGACTGTAACCATAAGCCGTGGAAAAATGACCATCACTTTTTGTTGACAGAGGTTAAACCCTCTAGAGATCCTTTTCATAATTAGGCCAAGGGCTAAGACTGCTGCCGAGCAGGAACAAGCCTCAGCTCAGATTTAGGAGGCCCATAGCAGGTCCAGGCAAACACTTGTTTGCAGGCAGCCTAGCCCGGTATTCCTCACTTGCATCAATCAAGTGCTGAGTATTTTCTTGAAGTWTTAGGACACCTTAAAGGTACTAGATGTAAAGCAGTTTTAAAGAGATTAGTGGGATGTTTTGGTTTCCATGTGCAGTGGTGGCTAAACGTCAGATATAGTGTGATCTAGCGCTTTTCCCTGAGGCAGGTTAACATAATCTTTTCCATTTTGAAAAACAAGATTAACTTGGAGGTTCTTTGTTAATTTGCAGGTCTTTAAGTGGCCAGAGGTGCTTCCTACGGGCTAAGTTGAACCTGCTTCTCTCTGTCTCCAGTGTTTGCCAGATCTGGAGTTCATGTTATAGCTGAAGCTAGACCTGAGATGTGATTCTGGGTGCAGCTGGGGTCACAGCTCATCCTCCGGCTTAAGTGCTACCCCGTGGAAATTTGGCAGATTAGCAGGCCCATTTTCCACAGAGAGCCTGGTGTATCTGCTCTGCCAGGCACAAGAGGTTGGTGAGGGCTCAGGGCGAACAAGGTATCTTCAAAATTGCATTGAACCAGACGTGAAGGTCACTGCATTTCTAGCTGATCAACATCAGCCCAGAATGACTATCCAACATCTGTCCATCCTTGGAGTAACAGCGCTTCATCAGTTGGAAACCCAGACATCCAGGAAGAAGAAATGAGTTTGGCTGTAGTGCATGATGTACCAAACACTCCTCAGACTGTCTCACCCTCTTATCCACATTGTAAAAAATAGCATTAATTTTAGCTCTACCATTAGGCTGCGTTTATTGAGGATCCGAGACTTGTGGAACACTTTTTGTTCTGTTTATTCCCATTTTCTCATTAAAAATTGAAGCCAGGCTTCACACTAGAATTAAGTGTGTTGCTCTGAAAGGCCAAATCCTGCCCTCTTTTCTGGCGATGACAAAATTCTCATTAGTTTTATTGGCACAGCACTGAGCCCTAAAGCTAAAAGTAGCTCCATGACTGACAGAACCGTTGCATTCAAAATGAAATGCTCCTCCTGATGCAGAGCTGAGTTTCTTTCTTTGCTGTCATTTGTGAAAAATAACGATGATCTCTGCAGATGCCATCTGCGTAGGTCTGTGCCTTCTCTCCAAACCCTTCTGCGACTTGGATTGCTTGGCCACCACCACAGAAATGCCGATAAGCTGACAGTGGCACATCCAAGCCACAGGCAGTCGGGTTACGTGGGGAAGGAGGTGGGCACAAGCTCAGCTCAAAGTCTGGGTGCGTAGGGAGAAGATATATAAAGGACTCCTCTTGCCAGCAGCCCTAGGACATGGAGGATCCTTCTTTCAAATTGCAAGGCAGGAAGATTTACAGGGCATTTTCTGGTTATTTCATGCTATTTTTCTTATGAAATCAGCTTCACCTGCCCAGCTAAATCTTGAGGAAAGAAACATGTTGTTTTCTTTCCAGCTGGACTGTTTGATCAGTTCAGAAAAAAAAAGTCATCACTCTGTGACGACTCTTATGAGTCTGTCATGTACCTTGTAATTTAGTGTCTTTCAGAAGGACCCAGCTGATGAAATACAGAGACTGCACAGGAGTGTCAGCTTGCACTTTTAAAGAAAAGTTTGGGAAAAAACCTTTAAGAATACAAATAAAGTTTAAGCTTAAAGGTGGAAACCTAAAAGCTAAATAAAACAAATAGCAACAGATTATCTAAAAATGATCTCATGATTTTTAAAATAAAATCTCTTGATTTTGGAGCCACAGGTGCAAGTTTTGATGCTTGTAAATCATCGTTATGCAAATATAATATTCGTGGCATCTGCTTGTCAGTGGAATCGGCTCTTTGTAAAACACTCATATATTCATGTGCTTCCCCCCTGGCAAACATGCAGACAGTATAATGTGTGCTAAAAGTAGTAATCCAAAGGTTTTGGATTATTAAAAAGCATTTAGCTATGGCAGGACAGCTGACTGGACAGAAAGTCCTGGACAACAAAGCCTGCTCCCTTTGAAGCTGACACCTTAGTACAGCTAATTTCATCTCCTTCCTGCTAAGCTTTTTGATGGCCGTAGCTCTTGGACCAGATGAGGGAGTGAGCAGTCAGGCCCCTATCCAGCACACACCAGGATACTGTAGTACTCCTCCACAGAGTCCTCGTGCAAAGCTACACCCGGAGAAAACAAATCTCCCTCTCTTCCCTCGCCCGGGGCATTGGTTGGGCTCCAGACTAATCTGCAGACTAAGACTAAGATAGTCAAAACCTACAGCCAGCACCTCCCCCCTGTTTGCAGGCTTGTTTACGCCACAACTCTGTGCAAAGAACTGCTTGAAACCTATTGGTAAGGTCTAGCCCCGGAGAAGACTTTCAAATATCTAATTATCTCATTTAAACCTCCTTCTAAAACACTTTATTCCTAAATTATGAAGAGGTTTAATAACAGCTTTCAGCTTCATTAACTGTTTTATATACCTGGAATTCAGAAAAACCACAAAAATCTTGATTAATTGCCCAGCAGCGTTGTCTGATACAGGGTAGGGTTTACACCAGTGTTAAAGCGTTTCTGAGAAATTGAATTTTTACAGTGCAACGTAAGGCTTATATGAAGTCCACATGTAGTTTGTGAAAATACAGAAAACCAATCCTATGTTGCATTCCTCCTTTTCTGAAAAATTTCACAGAGCAGCAATTTGGCTAAAGAGTGCAGTGATGCGTTCAGCTAAAAGAGAACCTTTTAAAACTATGTGAAAACTGCGGCTTGGCAGTATTTCACACATATCAATCTAAGGTCAGAATTTAGCCTAATAGCCATATTTTGTTAACAAACAGCTCTTCTTCTGATGTGGAAATAGCATTAGATGAGTTTGCATAGTGTTTTAATACATAGCAGCACAAGTGATTGCCACATATGTGACTTCTAAAGCTTTTTGTTACTGCCCGTCACCCCTGCATTTTGAGATGTTCAGCACAATTTGGATTCCTTCTCAAATGGTCTGCTTTACACGCAGAAATCTGAACTTTTCATATTCAAAAGCCTCACTCCAGCCAACACTCATTTGGGGTGCTTGAGGAATGGAAAATGAGCAAATAATGTACTGCCAGTTACCGTTTAGTCAAACTGACCGATCCGTTTGAGAACAGGGGTGACTTTCAGGGACACCCAGCCCAGTATTAATGTTGAGATTTTAAGACATTTTCTTTGACAAGAAAATGAAGATAAAAGTAGCAAGACGTCAAAATGCATGAATTGTGAATTACCATTTAATATTCCAGTGAAGTGACATACGAACAAAGACAAGGGCGCCTTGCTGCTAAAAATAACCTCGTTTTTAGTGTTGATCTGCAGCTGTAATGAGAGTGTTCAGCATTTTTCAAGTCTATCAATTTTTCAATCTAGCAGGTTATGTCAACCTGAGAGAAGAAAAACTCACTCTGACTTTTAGACAAAATATATTTTTTTTCTAACTTACCTCTGATTTTGGAAACAAAGTATATCCCCCAAACCAAAGGCAAACCAAAGGCAAGCTATCACCTTGGTATTATGCAAAGCATGAAATCGCATCGCGGTGAAGAGAGCCCCTGGGAGATAAAAAAGTACTTAGTGTCAGGACCACTTCAGACTGTAGGATCATCATCCTGCTGTGTTGTACAAGTGGGCTTTCACATGTAAATCTGCTACGATCAAATTAATATTTGTGTGCTTAACTGATCCTTTCTTCTTTGCTTAATGAAGAGCTAATTCCACTGAAGCCAAAAGAATTACACGCATGTGACTGAACCCAGAATTAGGCTCCATACATGGTTTGGATGATTTTTATGTTTTGGGGGGCTCTTTTGAGCCTGCCCTCCCAAAGCCCTCCCTTCTTCCACGGAAGCTCCTGACAACATTGAAAGGGGGATTAAAGTGAATTTACCAATGGGAAAACATGCATTTATATTGGGACTCCATGGGAGAAAGAGCCTCCTCACTCAGGAGCAAAGAATATAGCAAATGTCGTATTTCTAACAGGACACTGCCAATTCGTAAGTTTTCAGCACAAGTTGGCATAGTGTCCAAATATGTTTGTCGCTGATAAGTAGCCTGTTTCAGACATATTAAAAAAAAAGAAAGATGTTAGGCAATGAAAAGAGAGAGAGGAATACAACTCAGAACAAGGGAGAATTGAAAAGAAGAGCACGGTGATATTTTGTTTGAATGACAAGTAAACTTTCCGTGTCTTCACTGCAAGAGAAAAAAAGGTTTGTGACTGAGAGGCATTTCAAAGGACCCGTCACAGCACAAAATCCTAGCGGAGACAAGGCACAGGTCTCTAGTATAGCTAGGCTATATATCTTTATATCTTTATAAGCTTTATATCTTTATCTCACAAGTTACAGTGAGATAAAAACCACAGTGCCTTGTTTCTGCAAAGGCTGCGTGCTAACATAGCTATCTTGATGTCAAAGAACATCTCGGTTTTCCATAAGAATAGCTAAGAGACCAAGCACTTTTAGGCATTCAAGCAGAATACCCAGCTACAAGGCTCAGGATTTACCAGGCAGATACTTCAGAACATAAACTTGGCCTGCAGGGCAGGGATGAAGTGGGGGTTTTGTGGCAAGTTCATATTTGTACAGTTCTTGTCCTATCTTCTCCAGCATGCAGCGTACAGCCCTAAAAAAGATGCAAGAAATTCACTGTCTTGCCAGTTAACTCCCATTTATTCTTTCTGTTCTTTTTTCTTTACACCCCACCACTTTTCCAGCACCCATGCTATAGCTTTGTGAATAAACATGACAAAATGGCTTTTATACCCAGGCCCAGAGAAATTAAGTTAATAGATGTAATTATATATAATTATACATGATATTGACTAGATTTAATTCCAGAGCATAGCGATCTTAGAAAAAGAAGTCCTCTTGTTATCCACATGACCACTTCAAGATGAGCACAATATCACAGTATCATTGCATGGTCGAGGTTGGAAGGGCCCTCCGGAGGTCATCTGGTCCAACCCCCCTGCTCAAGCAGGACCACCCAGAGGYAATTGCCCAGGACCGTGTCCAAATGGATTTTGTTATCTCCAAGGATGGAGACTCCACAGCTTCCCTGGACAACCTGTGCCAGTGCTGGGTCACCCTCACAGTGATATGGAGATAGCTCATTCCGGAGAAGCATATATTGGCCCTGTGGTCAAAGGACCACTTCTGCTTCCAAAAGGCTATTCAGACCCACTGGAACCACAATGACAGCTGTGATGGAGTTTTTCATGACGAGTGGGACTTATTCCTAGTGTCCACTAGGAATCATGGACCCGCAGGGGTCAAATTGGTCAGCAGACACCTGTATCTAGGGAAATGAGTGACGATTTTATCCTGTATTGCATGTCCACAGCTATTACTGTGCAAGACTCTTAGCTGTCCTAGGGAGTTTCAAATTCCCATAGGTTTAGACAACTGAACCCACTCTAGATCTACTTCGACTATAAAGGCTGCTTAGGCACTTCAGACTCCTGTAGCTACTGATATGCAGACACATAAATGTAGTTATCTCAGTCTTATTCTGAATCCCATCCCATCTCTGTTCACTTCTAAGTAAATTATTATTTTTGACTACTCCACACCTGAGTGACTTTTATTTCTGGCACTGACATAAAAATAAAAAGCTWCTGTTGAGTTTTTAAAGGAAACACAAATTTAGCTTAGTTTCAGCTCTTTTACCTCTGCTTATGATCAAATGAGAAACTTCAGAAAACTGAATTGCGATGGTATGTTTTCTAGACGCAAGTTTAGAGCAGACAGGGCTGTAGCTTAGGCAGTTATTAGCTTAGGTGATCCTCTGACACGTTACTAATTACTGAAGGTAGAGTTGGCTGAAGTCCCCACATGCTATGCAGACCTCCTACTAATCCCATTCTGGGTTCTGTATAGCACTCTCTGGGCCAGGCAATTCAAAGTTAAATGCTCCTGCATCTAGTTTGTTATTGGATCTAGATTTACTCCTCTCAAAGCAGGGTCTACCTAGGCAAAACCATTGTGGACCACTGTATTATACCCTGTTACGCCACATTACATGATATTGACCCTACTGTCTACTGGGACGTAGCATGATGTGCCACAGCTTAGTGAAGAACTAAACCATGGGGTCCATGACCTGCCCTGCAGGTTGTGAGGGATCTACATGAGGAACTCTACAGCCACTGAAATGGTGGCAGTTGCTGAGCAGAAATGGAGGTACTACTATTTGTGTGTATTTTTTGAGAAATGGAGGTACGGAGCTCTCATCTTTCATTGCAGAAGGGGAGCCTGGCAATAATGTTTGATGGGTGGTTTGGGGCAACGCGAGCTTTGATTCCCTAGAAATTCCTGCTGCTGCTCAGCACACGATTCTGGGGCCAGCAGCCAGCTTGCCCATCCGACACCTGACATATTGTCACACAAACAGTGTTAGACAAGGTCCAGTGTGTCCCACATACCCATACTACAAATGGGCCCTTGCTCGTACCTTGACCACCYCTCTTCTCCTCAAGTTCAAAGGATGTGTGCGTGCAAGGGGCAAGCTGGGGCTAAGCACGGACTCTGGCTGGCACGCAAGGGCAGAGGAGGTGCACTCAGTGGGCGGATACTTCACTCCTCATCTCTCCCTCAGAAATTTCATCCACTTAAACATTTGAGCAAAGTTTTGCCTTACTGTAACAAGCAGATGTCTTCAGTGTTTACTTCTTGCCACTGCCAAATGTTTTTAATACCATCTTGCTGTTTTAAGTGAGCTAAGGAGCTTATTTAGCCCTAATCAAATAACTGCAGATTTCCCAGACAAAGAAAAGCTAAAATTCAGTGATTTCAGGCCATCTACAGAAACATCAACAAAATCTGAATTTCTTATTATTGAAGTGATTGATTTTATCTGAATGTCACTTCCCTGCATGTTAATTTTAATCTGGTTGGGAAAGTGAGCAGTTATTGAGACTATTAAGCAAACATTCCCTGAATCAAAACAATAGGCTAATTACTTCTAGAAGCATATGGCTTTTATTATGCGTTAATTAGTTACTAATTCACCCATCCTGCATTTTAATATTCAGCTAGCAAGCTCAGATTGGTTTTACAGAAACTTTTGTGTTTTCCCAAATTGAGACCTTTGCTACTTACTGAAGAGTTCTAAACAGTAAATAAATATTTCATGAGATCTTGGGAAAAGCATCCTATTTTACACTTTTTAAAGAAAACAGTTTATTGAACAGCAGAATAAAATCAGGAGCTGAACCACGTTCTCCTCAAACCCAGCCTAGAGCCTAGGGAAAAAAAAGATGTTGCTTTAACACATAGTGTAATTTGCTGGTGTCAGAAGTGGAAGGGCTGTAAGAGCCTCAAGCCAGCTAACTCCAATTGCTTCCCCCTGCGAAGGGCATGCAATCATCGGTGACTCACAGGGTGCACGCAAAAGAAATGAGCCATGTCTAACTGGGAGGAAGAGTAGGAGGAAGGGGGCAGGAGGTTAAGGGAAATCCTGTCTCTCTACATCTATGGGAGGAAACCAGAGGCATGGGCTGCAAAAATCCAAGGGAGAAGCTGGGTCTGGTGAAGCAGAGGAGTGGATGGCTAGGAGTGACAATCCCCGTTTGCTTTTATATGAAGATACCGTGTTCATTGTTAGAGAAAAGCAGCTGTAAATTTTCTTGCCATTGTCACATAAAAGCATGACAGTGGTAAGGGACAAGTGATTAATAAAGCCTGACTTTTTGTAGGGAGTCAAGCTCCCCAAAATCTCCTGCTGTAGCTTCTTCGCTGGAAAACAGTTAATTCCAGAAATAGTTCAGCAGCAATAGGAGAAAATGCAGCTCATGTCTCCAGGTACCTCTGGTAACTCTCACCAGGAATAAAAGGCAGGAGATGACAATGCCCAGGGCCAGAGGAGGGCTCAGTGGCACAAGTCCCTCTCAGCACCGCACGTGCAGGCAGCTCAGCTGCCTCCGCTGTGCCGTGGGACAGCAGCCCCCAGTGTGGGGCTGGCAACAGCGCTTGTGTAGGGCATCCTGTTCTTCTCTGTCATGGGGACGTGGGGCATGGTCTCACCCCAAGGCCTCGTGGATGTGACCTGCTCCATCTGCAACGCTGACCACCAACATATGGACCACCCCTCCCCTACTCCACAGGGCCGTTGTCTCTCCAGAGCTGTGCTTGCTGCAGTCATGGGGCACTGGGGAACTGCCTTGGACATTTATTACAAGGGAAGAAGAATGAGATCTAATGAACCAAAATACAGAATTTAGGATATAGCCAGCTAACAACTTGGGAAACCTGACAATGATATTTTGTCCCTGTTACGGGGCCTTGAAGATCATTTATTTCTTTATTTTTAATGTGTGTGCTTTGTACTATGTGTTCCTCTCTCAGAGGTGATTTAAATCTTAGCAGGTGTTTCCCTTTATTGAAGTGGTATTGAAATCTCCTCAAGACACTTTGCAAAGTTTCTGGTTACAGATTTTTTTAGGGACTGTGAACATTATGTTCCTGTGTCATCTCCTCAGAACAGGGTGTTTGATAAATCACAGCTGCAACTTTTTGTCTTTCTATTTTTTCCTGAAGCCTAATGGAAGGTTGCAGGAGTCCCTGAAAGATCGCAGGCAGCGGGAAGAAGCGAAGTGCTTTGTTGGCAGAGCAGGCAGGTGACACAAGCGCTCCCACTGCACCTCCGTCCAAGGTGGCCTCCCACAGGGCACAACATTCCCAGTGTCATTTCTGTGCTGGCCACCACCAGCACTACTGACTGGCACCAGCTGTGGTTGATGCAGAGGACAAGTGTTACATACCTGAATCATGTGCTTAAAGTTGCACAGATGCTTAAGGCTTTGCTGTATTGGGACCTCTCCCTCAAGGGTACAGTGCCATGTGATGAGTCCTTCAGTGAAAGAGCCAGGTTAGGAAAGTCCTGCCCAAACCCCAGCCACAGCATCCTGTCCACCCCGTCTGTCAGAGGCTACCCCCCTTGGTTACACCAACCCAACAATCGTGTGACCATGCTGTAAGTCAGATCTTTGAAACTATCTAGCTTTTCAGAAGTACTTTTTGGGGTGATGTCAACTCCCAGTCGTGGGCTGTGCAAAAGAAGGGCATCCCTTAATACAGCTGCCCAAAAGACAGGGATTTTGTGTATACTGAAACTCCAGGTCCTCCTCTCTAGTCAATGGAGAGAAACAGCACTTCTGAAGAGGGATCCAGCCCTATGCTTTGGGATGAGTCAACCTCTAGAGATGCTTGCTTCTCTCCWCCAACGTATCCAGCATGATTGGTGTACACTGATATCTGACCAAGGCTGGGTGAGATAATGTCCACCCAGGCATTTTTGGAGAGGGAACAGAAGATGGAGCTGCACTCAGTAACAGACTGTCAGCCATTCGGTCTGATGTTGGTATAACTTCTCCTTCAGGTGTTCTCATGGGGATAACCTTGGTCAGCTTTGATGGCACAAATCTCAGCTGGAGCTCTACAGCCATAGAAGATCCTGACTGCAGCAGAAAGTGACCTGCAGCCCGTGACTGGGGAAAGAGGGTTTCTGGCACTAACGCAGCCCAGCCACGTTGAGTGGTGCAAGAGGTGGGTCTCTTACTGCGCTCTGCAGATGGTGCTGCCTCTGGGTCCCTTTCCTTCAGATGGAGGTACCCAAGAACAGGAGTGTCTTTTCAGCAGAGGATGCCCCCATTCCAGCACTCACAAATTGTTCCACATCAGAACAAGGGACAACTTTTTGAAATTTCCCAAGAAAAGAATGTTATATTTGGGATCAGCGGAAAAAACTATACCCCTTCAAATTTTATATTGCAGGAAAAATGCTACATACTTAACAGGAAATATGTGTATGCTATTAAAATGAACTTTTCAGTCTAGTAGTCTAGATTGCAGTCTAGTATTCTAATGCATTGATAAAGTTGCAATGAAGAGTTTTGGCTTCTGCTCATTGAAAATATTAGAGAAATTGATTTGTTCCCATAAAACATTGTTTCAATTAAACAGCATTTTTCATTGCAAGCTGGTTCTTCATGAATTTTCAGGCAGCTCTATGACAAAAAGGACGTATGAATTACAGATGATGCTGCTGGTCTGAATTTGTCTCCTATATAAACACATTTCCTGTACCACGCTGCATTTGCAGATAAATCCTTTTTCCCAATATAAAATAAGGGAGAAAAAAATTCAGATTAAGAGAGATGATTTTAATGTTAGAACTGTTAGAAAATAGATTGATGTGTTGTCAGAGTGAAAAAGAGACCCGGAGAGTGAAATCTAGGGCTGAAAATGTCAGACTTAAAATAAATCTAGCCAGGCAAGTTGAATTTGAAATTGTTCCATAATGCTACAGTGACACTCTGAGCAATAATTAAGTTCTCTATTGTTTGCATTCAGTGAAGAATCTTTTAATATCCTGCAATTTATCATTCTAAAACTGAATAGCAGTGTAATTCTCTCCATTCTAAATAGAGCTGTAATTGTTAAAGAAATGGTAAAATGCATTAGTAATTCACTCTGAACTGCTGGCATCGTTATTCTTGGGACATGGTTTGGTAATCTGTTGATGAGATATTGAGATTGCTTCATTAGGAGGCAAAATTTGAAGGATTACTAAACAGTGAGCAGAACAGAGACCCTCACGCCTTCCGATGAGGCGGTTTGGGGTCTCTTTGTTCCACCTCCTTCGGACACAGGGTGTTTCAAGGTCAAGGTCTGCTCTTGGTTACGCTGGCGGACGACTGTGTTTATTTTAGTGGGGTTATCCCAAGCGTGTGCTGGTGTAACTAAGAGAAGAACTGGTCCCTCRCAGCAGCATACCAACTGGTTGCACACCATGAACTGCTCGTGCTTTATCCTGTTTGGAGCTTGCTACCCAGACTGCGCAGGTAAGATCAGCGACTCTCCATCGGGCTGAGGCAGCTGGTGGGATGGAGTCCCCCTCACCCATCTTTAGCCACCTAAAGATTGAACCCTTAGTCAAGGCTCCCCAGGGAGTCACGTGCTGAACTTCCATGAGGTTATTCTGTTGTACTTAAATTTCTGAAACATCAGTGATTTCACAAACACACATCTGAAAACTGAGTAAAGAATGAACAGGATGTGTCATAAAATAGCAAATGCCAAGTTAAACAGTAACACTATCCACAAACCAAAGGACAAGATGATTTTGGTTATTTTGACTTCTAATTTCAATTTAATTTTTAAGCTTTAATTTTTAAATTTTAAGTTTGCCCCAAAGCTTACAACTTTCTTAGGTCTTAGGACTCCAACGTAAAGCTACAGCACTTCAAAGAAGCAGATACTCGAGTTAAACAGCTGCTAACAATTTCTAATTCAGTTGGTTTGGACCAGGAGAGGTCATCATCTCCAAGGCAAACCATTCTTTCACTGCCAAAATTCATTCTCTCTTAATGCATACAGATGAGGCATGTCATTTTAAGCCTCCTCAGAGGAGCAGGTCTCCTTCCTCCGTCCCTTTACCAAGCTTCATCAGTTTCTGCTGCAGAGACCTCCCAGCAGTTTTTGTTCATGGACCAGCATGCAGTGTCCATTGCATCAGGAAGCACCTTTTAAGCTGTTCCTCTAGGATGCAGTCTAGATACGAAAACTTTAAGCTGAGAACCAAATGCATCCTCTGCAGCATGGGCTGGTGAATGACCACGTGATGACAAGTATCCCAGAACAAGGCAGGGAAAAAATGTGAGGATGTCAAAATCAGGAAAAGCTGCTGCCTCCCAGATGTAAAAGATGCAGGCAATCCACTGATGCATGAGGCAGGGCCTCCTCCCGAGTTCCCACAGTGTTATTTCTTCCTCAGAAAGTGGATGTAGGCAGGCAGTGGCCCACAGACCCTTTTCACACCCTGGGGAGCTGAGCCAGAGGCTCTTCAAACACAGCCAAAAGCTGCAGGACGCCTGTCCTCAGGAGAGCCCCTGTTGTGAAGGCTGCTATCTCAACAGGCAGCACGCAGGAGAAAGGGGAGCCACAATGCTGCCATCACACAGCACATATGCACTGGTCCTCTCCTGGGCATGAAATGGTCTATAGGTAAACTTCCAATGAGCATCTCAAGAGACATGGCCTTCAGAAAGCACCTGTGTGTGGAGAGGTGGTGGAAGAGAAAAATCATGGAGCAATGAGTGGTGCAGCTGCCAAAACCTGAGATATGTAAAAACATGGACTATGGAGACACGGTTAAGAAAAACGTAATCTTGTTTAGCACAGGGTTCAGTGAGTTGGAGACAAGGATCTTTGCTTTCCTCACCTGGGAAGGAGAACATAAAAGAACTGAACTTCTCACAATGAAGCAGCAAAGAATTACTTTGCCTTATTACCCTGTCACCTTCTCCCCCTCAGTCCTCATGAGTCATCACTCATCCCAGTGTCAGTGTCACAGATCTGATACATTCTGCTGTTGGGGCAAGCCCAAGGCAGTGGTGCTCAATGGACCAAGATCTCCTCTGAGCCAGGTAGGAAGAGTAGGGAATGAACAAGCAGCTTCAAGAACCCCTGGCTCTCCTCCTTGGCCCTGGTTTGGCATGGGGAAAGAAGTGAGCAATGTGCAGGCAGAGAAACCAAGGGCAGCAGCTATCGAGGGTGGCTGCAATGCCAGGATGCAGGAAAACCAAGGAAAGGCAGTTAACACTAAAGAAACTGGAAACTGTATGAGGATGCAGTTTGTCTTTCCTCTAAAATTCCTGATATCCAGACTCTTTGGACACTGTGCTTCCAAACTCAAACTCCCATTTCTAAGCCATCTTACTCATTTCTACGATTTTTTTCAGGAGGGAATCTGGTACTGTAGAAAAAAACAGGAAATGGTCCTAGGATTTTGGGTTCTTTCTCTTTAATTCCACACAAGTTACCAGAGACACTAATTAATGAGACCAGGGACTCTAATCATTATTATTCTTCTTTCTCATTATTGTGTCTTAAAATATGAAGTGCACCCATATTTATTATAAATCTGCAGCTGCTCCTGACTAACCATACAGTTTAAGGACACAAGCAGCACAGGTGGATAAGAAGCAATTTCCCCCCATACATTTGCAGTACCACAGGTTTCTGAATCTCAGTGGTATCAGAAAGCTAGCTAGTCTACCAGTTTCAAAAGCTGATTTATTACTGTCTCAGAAAGAGAAGCAGCATAGTTAAAAATGCACAGTAATTTGCTGCTCTTACAATCAATCAACCACAGCCAGCACTGGCTCTTATATTGACAGGATAAAAACATGAGCCTGCCCACTGCATCAGCTCCAGGATTGCTTGCTGCGATCTCATCAGCCTGGAGACAAGCGTGAACATTGCCAGCTGGCGTCCCCATGGAGTTTGCAAAGATCCAGCTAAGAGTATGTGGTAACTCAGAGGCAAGTAGAGAAGTGTTTAACACTTTCTTAATAACCTTCAGAGATGCTCAGATGAACTGGAGGTTGAAACCCTGCAAAAAAGGGCAGCTGGGAGCCGTTAAGATGAGAAGAGATCGACTTCAGAGGGACCAAGGGAACAGTCTGTTGTGAGTGACTTACAGAAGGTGCTGGGGAAAGGAGGCAGGTTTTCTGCTGTTCTTGTTTATCCCAGGGGGTGTGGGTTAAGGCAGCATTGCCCAGCCACCACCGCTGTGAATCCCTGGTCCCCAGAGTCACAGAGACCATATTTCCCAGTGATCCTTCATTCCAAGGGGACATCTGAAATAAGGGACCACCCTCATCATGGCTTTCTGCACATGAAGAAACTGAGTTGTGTTAGTGTGAAAACTCACTTGGTATCTAACATAGGTCACAAATGTTGCCCAAACTGTAGAGCCAGATCACCTAAGTGAGATGCCCTCAGATGATAGGCTGAAACCGTGAGGGTACTTTTAACCAGGACACTGTCTGCCAACTGTCATATAGTACTTAGCACTGTTTTATGGCTGTCTTCTCTTAACCTGCCTTCCCAACAAAGACATTGTAAACTCCCTTGCAAAATGGGGTCTGATTTCTTTGACTTCATCTATATGGATGAACTAAACAATGCTAGAGCCCCTCTTCTACCCCTAAGGTCAACAGATACAGTTGGTTGCCATCCTAATTATTAAAAAAATGTTCTGTGACCCCATCCCAGTTGCCTACTGGGAGAAGTCCCTGGCTTATGCTACTTTTCAGAGCATGCCCAGGAATCCTTTGGGAGAATTATAGTTGGCCTGGGACTAAATGACAGCACGTTTCTCAGTGTAAACCCATAAATGATCAAACTTAATTGCCTGCACCTTCTTAATTTAAGTCTAGAGATAGTCTTCTGTAATTCAGATAGTCAATACCCAGTGTGCACCTGTGAAATCTTCGTGCTCAGTGGGAGTTTTGGTACAAAAGTACTAAGAACTACCCTGGTAAGGGATCATTTAGTGTTATAGAAAGTTGCAATAAATTCAAAATACAGAATGTAAAACCCTCCTTTACACTTCACATTTCAGTGTGAGCCTCATCAAATCTGCAGCAGTTATCCTATCCTTTACTTTGAAATGAGTTTACTGTGAAATAATGGTCTTGGAGTCATCTTTCTGTATTATGAGAAGCAACTGAACATAGGGACCAAGACTCTTCACAAATACTCAAAACTAGCTACTGAGTTGTCCCTATGCAGTCTAGGGACAATAGTCTCATATGGCAGCATGGCTTCTCTCTCTCTCACCTTTGGGTCTTCCCAAAGGTAGGGAAAGAGGAAGAGGAAACTTTAAATATTATTGTGCATTCTCAAGGAAATTTTAAAATATGGAAAATTCAAGGGAGGCATACTGTTGTTTTTTCTTGGTTTAGTCTTTCACTGGATTTATAATAGTTATTGGTTAATACATAATATTCTCTGCATAGGTACCAAAGCACCATGGTGATGGCTGTGACATAGGAGCTGAGATAAGGAAAATGAATTTGAGGCTGTGGCAGACTGAAAGGTCTGTAATCTGCAGGAAAATGATATCCTTGCTAAAATAAGTATCGTAACCATGACATCCTTGCTATAGGGGTAACGTTATCCATCCTTCCATGAACTTGTAGGATAGTTAAAAACCTTTGGGACACGCATACTTGTCTGTTCAGCTCCAGTTTTCAGAATATTTGTGTATAGTAACTGAATAGTTACAGGTGAACTCTCAACAAAATACCTAATCAGTGTCACAACTGCATTTGTATTATCTCAGAACAATCTCCCCGAAAGCAGACATCCTCATTTACAAGTATAGGAGACTCTCTAAACTGCAGCAACTTGAATGCATCATCTCATTCATCTCTGTATTCCTGATGAATTAAGTCTAGACTATCAGTCAGGCAGTGGGGGAGAATCTGCCTCATGCAATTATCCATATTTAAAAAGAGATTGTAGACATTGGGACTAAACAGCAGGAAAAGGCTCTTACTCAGACTATGCAATAAAGGGCAATCACATTTGTGATTTGAGTTTCTTGTCTCTAACTTCATGAGTCAGCTTTGCCATTACTATTACCACACAGACCAATGGAAATTTTTTATTTTGAGTAGCTCACTTCTCCTTCACTTTATGCTAAATTAGACCCCTGCAAAAGATGTATGCTTAATTTGATTAGATACCAAATGAGTTTTCAGGTTTTGCCCATGCAGGTGGTATTAGAGCCACCACGGCTCTAATATTTTCTAGATTTTAACCACGGTTTATAAGGGGCTTGACTCTTAACTCTGCTACATTAGTACCAGCTAATGATGGATGCAGTTTTGTTGGGAGCATTTAGATTTGCCACACGATCATTGCTTCAGATCCAGCCAGGCTCAGTTTACAGACTCTGCTTGTCCTTAGGAAAGCTATGCTTATTGTGCTGAGCAAGAGGTCTGAATATTCAAAAGCATTTCCCTGGGGTGTGAGTGAGGGGCTCTTTGGCAGGTATGAAAGTGGCAGCCTGGGAGCCAAAGTCTGTAAAAGTTTTGAATCTAAATGTTCTCTGCTAGTTGGCAGGATCCTAAATCAGGCTTCGCAACACAACCCTCTGATTTCCAGGAGTGCTTTCACACACAGCCTCAAATAGAAAACATTTTGCAAAGGAGTACAGCGATAGTGAAAAAAATCCTACCACAATGTTCATGCTACTTTTATTAAGTAGAAGTGTTACCCTGCAAGGATTGGATTCTGCTCTCATCCTTATTTTGCACCAAGAAATGCTATGACTTCTGTGATGCTCTTCCTGACTTCCGTGATGATCTCCACAATTTATGTCCTAACCCAAGTCCCTCTGATTTAATAGGAATGTTTCCACTAACTTCAGTGGAGCCATTACAGAGAGCAATGTAATAAGCAAAAGTGAGACTTCAAAGTCTGTATTTAATTTAGTATCTTAATAACTTTGCTTTTTTGTGGACACTGAGGACGAAGATCCCAGTCTATTAAATAAAATCTTCCCTTAGCATTTCTAYGCCAAATCAAAATCAAACAGGCCAGTTTAATCAATGAAAAGCAGACTGATGAGAGTGGTTAAAACAAATAACTTATATATTCATCTTCTACAACTCAAGAGAAACAGGAAAGTGTACAGTGTTAAGCGTGCGGTGAATGCTTTGGCAGATATTCTGGGAGGAATGGTAAAGCAGGAAAGGAAGCAGCAAAATGTGATACAAAACAAAGAAAATACCACACACAAATGTTTGGTGTTGCACTTTATTTAGACTGGACCAGCTCTTAAAACACAGTTTTCTTGACATCAATTTTATTTGAAAGTTTTTAGCACTTCCCATAACAGGTCTTTTTTTTTAATGCAGCTAAGTAGCTATATTGCACAAATCCCTAGGAGGGCTGAAAAACAGCAATGTCTGGACAGAGTCATTAAAATCATTTTACTGTCTGTGCCTTATAATGTCTTTCTGCTAGCCTGAAACCCCAGGTATCTCAGCAGCTCAATCACAGCAGCTTTAAACAACTTCTCCTGTAAGCTGTTGCAGGCACCTTGGCTGTCCAGCAAGAAGCTATCACCAAAGGTATTTGCTCCTGAGGCACTACAAGAGCTCACTGCACATGAGCTTAACTAAGGGTGCTAAAACCTGCTAGGATGTAAAACAAAACACTTGCAGCCTCAGAGTAAATTGCACTGTCTATGCTGGTGACCAGGCAGATTGTACGATGTGTGTGATCCTCACAGCCAGGTTGCTGTTAAAAACAGTCCACCAAGTGCTGGCAGCTGTGTAAAGTGCTGCACAGCAGGAATTAATAGAATCTATAGAATAGTTTGGGTTGGGAGGGACCTTTAAAGGTCAACTAGTCCAACCCCCCTGCCATGGGCAAGGACAGTCTTCAACTAGATCAGGTTGCTCAGAGCCCCGTCCAACCTGACCTTGAATGTTTCCAGGGATGGGGCATCTACCACCTCTCTGGGCAACCTGTGCCAGTGTTTCACCACCCTCAGCGTAAAAAATTTCTTCCTTATATCTAGTCTACATCTACCCTCTTTTAGTTTAAAGCCATTCCCCTTTGTCCTATTGCAACAGGCCCTGCTAAAAAGTTTGTCCCCATCTTTCTTATAAGCCCCCTTTAGGTACTGAAAGGCTGCAATAAGGTCTCCCTGGAGCCTTCTCTTCTCCAAATTAAGTAGGGAGAAGAAGGTTGGGCTAGTTCGTCCCTTCTCCCATGTTCTTTGAAGGTGCAGAAGCTGTCCCAGGGGGTCACCATGGCCAGAATGACACACAAGATGGGAAAGTCACTTTTCTATGTGCCTTGGGAAAGAGATGTTAGATCCAAGTGACTAGAGGGACATGTGTTCCTAAATCACTTAGGACACCTAAYGTTCTTACATGCATTTTGGAGACACCCCATTCATGGGACAATCTGATAAAACTCTGCAATATGCTGTAAAATGCTTCACAGAAACCATCACTACCAGCTCTCAAAGGAGTGTTTGCTATCAGTCCCGCCTCGGCCACCACAGCTCCCACAAGGAGCTTGGCGTAACTGAAAGGGCGGCCAGGAGAAGGCCTGGCAGCCTATAAGTGCTGCCAGAGGGATTTTACCCAGTTCTTACACAGGGATGGAGGAGAAGCATTTCCACCATTTCTCCGCTTGCACAGCTGTGCAGGGATTGGTACATCTGGCCTAATATTTTGGAGCAAATGTCTTGCCTTCACATATGCCTTGAACAGAAACCATTTGCTCAAATACAAAGAAAAAAATTTGGTCTTCTGTTTCTACGTATGTGTGAATAATAGAGGAGACCTTTACACTGTATGGTTTGCCTGCTTCATATGTCATCCTACCACATAGCTGGCTCAAAGACCTGGTCAGAAATAGAAGTGGAAAAAACCAGACAGGTATAAGACATCACTGAACAAGTCACTCTGAGGCAGGGAACAGCAACCCGACCATTGGTTAGAAAGATACTATTTTCAGCTGCCAGCTATAATTAAACAACTCGTTTTCCTAAGGCAGAAGATCACAAGCTTCCTCTACAGAAAAAGGTTTTGGTTTTTAATTAAGTTGCCAAGGAGCTGCTCTCACAGCCAAGCCTGAGAGATCTTGAGCTTGCGGGGTCGGTCTGAGGTGGTTAGATACATCCCCGCTTCATGAGAAAAACTATATACTTTAATGAAGACTTAAATGGGTAGCCTTTTAGACATTTAACCTCTTTTCTCTTCTTGCTGTGTATCTTCGGACAAATAAGCAGCATAGCCATTTGAGTAGAGATGCTTTGAATTACCGTGGTCTGCCGTGAGTCACTCTCTCCCAGAGAGCATTTTGCCAGCGGTGAGGAGCTCACCAGGAACGCAGGCAAGGGGCAGGACCCCAAGGTGGCCAGAGGGGTCTGGGAGGAAAGAGAGATGGGATTGCAGTCAGGGAGGAGCACAAGTGGAGGTCCATCTATGGGAAGGGCCTCTCTGCATCGCCTCTCCTGCTGGGAGCAGCTCTCCTCCGCAGCATCTCCCGTCACCTGGGGCAGCCACCCTGCATCTCCCTGCCACCTCCTCTCTCCAAGGATCTGGAGCCCACGGACACCCCTGGACAAGCGATAACATAAAGCAGGGCCATACCCCACACTGCCGCATTTGGGAAGGATACGGCAGGCAAACAGGGAGGGCAAAGGAAGAAACAAACACTGCTGCACAAACCCAGTGTCATGGGTGTCTGCTGAGGTAATGCTAGTTTCTCTCTCTCTCCCCACTCCTACCCTTCATTATTTACTCTGATTTTATTGTTCAGATCTCCAACTGCACTATTCTCTAAAGCATTTGTCTAGTAGTCAGTGAGCTAAACAAAGCCGTGTTATGCAGCGTAGTACTGCTGCCTTGAGCAGAGCTCCGCACCAAGTTCAGAAAAGATGGGCTCTCTTATGCCCCAGCGATTCTTCCTTTTCCAGTAATGTTTAAACTATATAATTATGTGTCAGCTAACGAGTTACCTTATTTGACATTTGAGAAATGCCAGTGTTATGCTTCCTTGCGTGCTCCTGCAAGAAAGGCAGCATTTCTGTGAAAGCAATATGCCGAAATGCAACTCAGCGCTGCTCCAGCTGAGGGGGGCTGTTGGGATCATCTCCAAACRCTGCTCAGAGCCCTCCTGCACAGCAGGGGAGCTGAGAGAAAATTAGAAACATCTTTTAGAGTTGTTGTGTAGGCTCTGGTTGGTAAGTGTCAGAGAGGAGAGGCTTACCTACCTAGAGACTAGGTTTGCACAAGGTATGGAGAACATAACTAAATGAAACTGGGACATTTCTGTCTGGAATTACCAAAAATTCTTTGTTTTTCTAAGAGCACCCAATATACTGCAGTTCCAGTAAGGACAGAAATGTCTCCCGTAATCACTTCCAAGAACCCCCTTGTTTTTCCAAGGAAGGAAACAACATTCCCTAAAAAATATGCTGCCTTCCAAACCCCAAATAAACCTTTACCTTTTACTTATAATCCAGTCAGTCCCTCTGCTTCACTTGATATTCTCTTCCCTCTTAACTCCTGGCATGTCCCTTCCAGTTCCCACCATCTTATAGCTTTTTTTTTCCCGACAGCAATGGCAAGGCAATGAAAGTCACCAAAAGTGATGACAGCAGTCAACGCATCCAACAATCTATACACGATAGGGGGAAAGGAGGTCTTTTTGTGTTCTTCTTACTTTAGGTACCCTGAGTCCTCCATTGGGTCTGCCCACGGGCACCCTGTGACTGGGAAAATTCAAAACTTGGACCTTGCAGGTGAGACGTAATTATGAGGCTTCATGTGATTTTGCTCGTATTAGAAACTTAAGACTCCAGAGAGAGCAGCACTTGTATCTCTTCATTTGTCTCCTTTTATGTCTTGTCCCTGTATATATAGTTTTCCTTCTATGGCAGCAATATTAATTGCCAGGAAAAAAATGCTGCAGAAAGAAAAGGCATTTATTTTCCTGTAAACCTTTTACACACAGCTCTCTCCCCCTTCGCACTCTATGGGAAAGTGGGACAGCTTGAGTTATCTAATAACCCCTGTGTAGTCTGTGCATTCCTTTGAGGTTGTGTATTTCTAATACTTTCTAACTAAAACACCAAAGAAACTCAGCATGTAAAGTGCATCCAGTCACCACCTGATTTTTAATGCTCCATTTCTGAAGACTCTTTTCTGCCCCATGGATTTTTAAATATACGTTGATATTGTGTGTCTGGAAAAAGAGATGGCTCAGTGACAGCTAAAACCACTTAAGCAGCCATTTGCCTCTAGACACAGAAAGCTTGTGCAAAGCTTGCAAAGCATTCCCCTGCACCCACAAACTGTAAAAAGCCAGGGAATTAAGTGGGATTCCCTGACCTAAAGCTTATTTAGAAAGGAGGAAAACCAACCACACTTAAATCCTTAAGAATGAGAGGACTGCCTGTGTCAGATGTCCCTGTCATCCAGCATCTTGTCTCCAGACAGATGATGGGTGGACAGGATTGAGGTGTGTATACATTTGATATTCTCACAGAATCTGTCAGGCAGATGTTTATGGACTTCCTGAGCCAGAAGCTACATCCAGACAACTATGTTTAATAGTTCCTGATGGAGCTCTCCTCCACTAAGATGTATAATCCCTTTCTAAGCCCATTTCCACTTGCTGTGCCCATGATGTCCTGCAGCAATGAGTTCTACGACTCTGACTGTGCTGTACGAAGACACCTCTGTGCAAGCCACCCGACAAAGTCACAGGAGTGACCACTAATTTTTGGAGCATACCCCTCACCTCCCTTCACTTATATCTTTCTGTTCTCTACTTCTGCTGTATCTTGTGAGATTAAAGGAATATTTGACTCCACTGGGTGACACCRGGTGCAGCCAGTGTCCCAGATGTGGAGACACCACCGATTCCTACAGCACCTAAATGATTATCTCTGTTTTGTTCTCAGGTTGTTTCCTTAGTAATTCCTAATGTTCCTTCTGCCTTTGAACTTGAATATTAGTTCTTTCCTGAGTGCTAGTAGCTAAGTCAGGGTCCATGGCTGTGTGTGTTTCGCTAGGGCCATTTCGTCCCCTGTGCAATACTTGCAGTCACCGACACAGAATTTCACCTGCCGTTTTCTTACCAGGTCAGTCAGTATCATGAAGTCCTTACTGCAAGAAAAGCTCTAGACACCGAATCAAAATTAAAGTTGAAAACAAACCCAATTCGTCGGCTGAAGTGGTGCAAATGAGAGAAATGGTAGGATGATTGCACACTGCTTTACAGCACCTCATCTCTGAAGAAGCTGCCGTTCAGCTGCCTGCTTGGTAGCACACTTTTCAAACCCCTTTTTCTTACCAGAGGTGAAATTTTCCACCCCGCAAAGGATCAATGTTCATATACTTCTCAGGTTCTTAACACAGGCCTTAAGAGGGGCTTAAGTAGTGCTTAAATTTTACACTGATCTCAAGAGAGGGAGCATTCAGTAAGTCCGTATTTGCTCAAGAAGCTAGTGACTTCTGGAAGAAACCCCTCTTGTATCCAAGACGGAGGGCACCAGCTCCACGGAGGCTCTGGCTGACACCACAAACGGTGCCCGGTTGCTGTAGGCGATCTCCATACCTGCGACCTGGCAAATGGCTCATGGAGGTGACATCCTGCCAAGGGCATCACCGCAGGAGCTCTAGGAGCTGAGCATAACCCTGTGCTTTCAAAGAAGTGAAATAAATACAAAAGCAGTTGCATTTCTGAGCCACCCTAGAATGAATAATAGCCAGATGAATTTTGTTTTGCATGTTAGTTAAATTATTTTAATATTGGAAGCTACAATGCTATACATAGCAGAACCAGAAAGAAAAAAAGAAAATGTTTCTGTGAGCAAGTATAAATCCCAGGAACTACAGACTCTGGCAGCTGTAATGGCACTAAATTTTTAAGATGGCTTTAGAAGGTAGAGGATCTACATGTGGAAGTCAGGTTCTATTTAATTATTAAGGTCTCTGTGGAGTAATAAGAAAATGGAGAGAGCAACCAGATATTTAACAGTGCGTAGGCACTGGGACATAAAACATACGCAATAAAATAAATTTAACCCTCCGTGTGTGTGTGCGCGCGCGCTTATATGTATGCTCACAGACATTAGCAAGCCTATAAACATTGTATGTTCATATCCTATAAACAAAGCATTTCACTTTATAGCTTGTGCTGGCAATGTACTTTCCTATCATTAGTGTTCAGCACACAGGCACTTCTGGGCAAGGAAATTAATAGTGACCAGATCACAGACCATACCCAGGCACGTAAATAAGCCTTATACTTTCCATATATAAGGAAACACTTGTTACAGAAAAATGTACTTAGTGTGAGCCACAGGAATTTAAATCTAACTACATTTGTATCTTGATGACCACTGGTAAATATTTTTGTCTATATAGTATGTAAAAGGAATATTAATTAGATTTCAGAATAATGTTTGGTAATTGATCTATGTTACAGCTTTAGAAGGCAATTTTGTGCACGTAGTTAAATATAAAAAGACTAAAACTATAATTTACTTAATATATAAGGTTCCATTTGCAGAAGCATTTATCTGTACTGTATGAGTTTGTGTTTTACTTTTCGAGGTTGACAATGAGGGAGTAGGTTTCATTTTGGTGAGAGGTGGAGTGCAGTAATGCACTTCTTTCTGCTTTTCCACAGTGCTGTTCTATTCCTCTGAACTTAAGCATTCTAAAATTTTTAATCTCATTATGATTAATTATATTACTGTAATTCTAAATAACATTATACAAATATTTATATGGAATAGTTCAAAATGAGAATAAGCAAAAAGGCTGCTTTTGTTCAGAATTTAATTTGATTTCTTTCCAGCAAAATAAATTGAAATTTTTCACTTTTCCTTAACTTTTCCTTTTTGTTTAGGTATTACTCATTTCAGACTTCTTAATCAAAAAACTCTGGTTTCAGCACATTCTAGCTATTTTTATTAAATCTTTTAAACCACATACTCATTTGACTAGATCTAAATAACTTGCTGAACTAACTAAAAGACCGGAGATCTAAGGAAATTGTTTTCCTGAATTTAACTAGACAGACAGGCTTCCTCTGGAGGTCTCCAGAGACATCCTCCTCTCCACTAAGTACTTTCTGGAGTGACTTCACTTGACTTCTATATTTTAGGTGCAATTTAAATGACCAGATTATACAGCACACTCAAAGCATGCAATAATAGAGTCCCAGTCTTAATGACTGGAAAGTAATTGGGCAGTAGTTAGTACAGAAATGCATTAAAAAAATTAGATAAATAATATTCACCAATATTTCCTCCCATTTATATCCAGAACTTGTTGCATCAGCTCAATAGCAATAAGCCCTTGCTAATTACCTATGTCTCCTCCCTGCTGCTACGAGAAGAGGAACACTGCAGTCTCTGAATAAACGGGTTTCAGCCATACCTTAGACTATGGGCTTTACACCCAGGGTATGGTTTAATTATCCTGTAGTATGAGAGTCAGTTTTCATATTTTAAGAGTGTGGATTGTGTACATGCAAAAGTATTTAGATGTTCTTTTGGACTTCTAAAAGCATCTAAGCACTTGAATTTGTCAAGAGTTCGTTCCTGGTACCCAACAGCTCCTACACAACCTTCACGGCACCCATCTGCCTTGTTAGGTACTTAAATACCTGTTAAAAACTGGCTCCACAACTTTACTAAGGACAACTTTTGTCCAGAACTTGTTTTTCAGCCATTCAATTCAACATGATTATTTTCCCAGTATTGAAAAAAATAGCTGATCCACCTTCCAAAGTACTGCTAGAGTGTGTTGTGGTTTAACCTGGCAGGCAGCCAAACACCACACAGCTGCTCGCTCACTCCCCCCTCCCCTCAGTGGGATGGGGGAAAGAATCARAAAAAAAAAAGTAAAATTCGTGGATTGAGATAAAGACAGTTTAATAAAACAGAAAAGGGAGGGAAAATAATTATAATAATAATAATGATAGAATATACGAAATGAGTGACGCACAATGCAATTGCTCACCACCCGCTGAGCGATACCCAAGCAGCGATTGCTACTTCCTGGACCATGCCTCCTATTTATATATTGAGCATGACATCACATGGTATGGAATACCCCATTGGCCAGTTCAGTTAGCTGTCCTGGCTATGCTCCCTCCCAGCTTCTTGTGCACCTGGCAGAGCATGGGAAGCTGAAAAGTCCTTGACTAGTAGACTACTTAGCAACAACTRAAAACATCAGTGTGTTATCAACATTCTTTTCATACTAAATCTGAAACACAGCACTAGGAAGAAAATTAACTCTATCCCAGCCGAAACCAGGACAMGGTGAGAACCCATTCTTGTGATGAGCTGCCAGCCTGAACACTGGAAGTGATGGTGTAGCATTAACATAACTTCAAATGCCAGCCAGAAATAGCCCAAACCCATTTGTGTTGAGCTGACCCTAAAATTTCTGGCTACTACTAAAATAGACTCTTGCCCCTTAAAGTGCACTGGGAGACAGTATTTACCAAGGGTGTTTTGGGGTCTTTTCCACTGCGTAGGAGTTTTGCCCCAGGGAGAGCACTGACAGCTCTCTCAGGAGTAAGGCATAAGCAAAGCATGTGGCTCTGACTCATATTTGCAGGTGGATTTAGCCAGGCTGGCTGAAAGAGTCATTGCCCTGCTGCTCCCCGAGGGGCTGCTGCCTGCAGAGCCAGAGCAGTGGGATGGCACGCGTGTCCCCCCTCGTGCAGTGCAGCACAGCACGTCACCCCGTGCATCAGCACGACATGGAAGTGGAGGCAGTTTGCACTAGTATGCCAGGCTGTGAATTGTGGCCTTTGGAGGTGGACACGCATCCTGTTCGGCTTTTCCATCTCTGGGGATACCAACCACTGCAAGAGGAGTGGTGCAAACAGGGGGAACTCCTGCAGTCACCCCCATAGCTCTGCTTGTGTACACCGGCAGTAAATGCAGCTAGAGTGTAGGCAGACAGGGATGCAACGACTACCAGCCTTCAGAGATATGGCTAAGAGGAGGTTTTTAAAAGCAGAATTCCTCACAACAAGCAAAAAGTCCAGAACGGGAATGAGTCTTGTGAGTGGCATGGACCAGTTCCCTCTCCTGTTGCCCATATCCTGTGATGAAAAGCTGGTGAGAAATAGCTGTCATCTGCAACATTGAACGGAGGATGAGGGACTTTGTGGCTGTGGCTGCCAGAAATTTATTAATTTAATAAATTAATTTATACCAAAGACCAGTCTCTGGCCCCACAGCCAGCTGGAATGGCCTTGCAGTGTTCCCAGTGTTAAACTGGATCAGGACACACGCTAACAGTTTAACTGCATGGATGACTGTGTTGCAGTGCTTGGATCTGTACCACAGCATTTTTTGATTTACTAGCAAGAACATGGTCTGCACATAATCCTGTATTGATACTCCTCAATGGGCACTGGTTCATGGGACATTTGCAGCTCCAAAAGCCATTTTCCTCTTAGACTGGGAACTCTCTGGTGTTTGCTATAGCCATACCTTCCTGGATTTCCATGAATTTCTGCATAAATTCAAACTCTAGGTGCTGGCACACTGTTGCTTGGGGTCTGGAAAAAAAAAAAAAAACAAACAACAAACTACAACCCCCTCCACGCAGCAGGGCCCCTCATTATCTTGCTAATCAAACCAAGCACTGTCAAAGGGCCTGCTGAAAGGAGACTTACATATATACGTCAAGCTTGCACCAATTAAAAAATTGCTCATTGCCTAATTCATTAAACAGTAGGAAGTAGAAATGAAGCTTTAAATTTAGCAGAGATGCTACTGCTAATTATTAACCACAGTCTCTCATTAAGCAGTTGTCTGTCATTCTAATGGACAACATGAACAAAAGAAGATAAAATATAATCTACTAATCAAATTGTAATCTAATGATATCCAATCGAACACGTATGTGGTCATTTTCTCAAAAGATTGACTGGTGGCTTTATCTTGCTATYGCTAATTAACTGGGGCTTCACTGCTCGAAAATAACGTGGATAATTTCCATATCATTCCTTACTGTCACAAATAAGGATGGAAGAGTACTCAGCACTTGATGTAACTCCATTTGCTATCTTTGTACTCCTTTACGTGATAAGGGACAATTACCTTCACAGGACAAAATCTCCCCACGTGACTCAGGTGTGACTCTTCTCAAGGCCAAAGGATTTGCTTTGTGTAGATGTTACATGATTTACAGCTCTATGTGCTCGGTTCAAAAGCAAATTTGAGCAACTCTTATCTGCCATACTCATCAAATACAAAAGGCAGATCGATATCCAATTGCTCTGTCTAGGTAGTGAGCTGGTCGTTTCAAAATCACCTATCATCACGGTTGTGTTGAGGCCAGTGGTTTCTCCCTGTGAATGATGAAATTGTTAAGGTAAATGCTGCCTTTGTGAACCTCAGGATAATAGCTGAAGGCAATGTTTGCAGTTGTCACCCTTCCCAAGAAAATGTAGATGATAATGGCACTTTCTTTTTTCTGTAAGACTTGAATCAAGCTGAATCCAATGGMTCAAGTTTTTTTGTGTGGCTTTTTCAGTTTCTCCACCTAGCTTTGCAAATCTGAAGTGGGTACTGGGGAAAAGTTACACTTTGTGATCTCTGTGAAATCCTGCCATTGCCTCGGCTTAATTCAAAGGATTCCTAGGAAAGGATATTCAAATTTGAGCTTGCATCTAAAAATACACTAGTGACAAGTGTCTTCCTCTCAAGTCCATTCCCCTGTCTCCTACCATTAAGCAAATCAATTACAGAGGATCCCAGTGTGACAAACCATGCAAGAGTAAAAATGGTAGGATTTAACTGATGTAATTGTAGATGTTGGAAAGTTAGTTGGCTATGTGTCAACTGCTTGGCTATGGTCACTTCAGAGTCAAGAGGCAATTTCAGAGGGCAATTCATTTGACCCATGTATGCAGCTATCTTAGCCTGAGAGAAACTGCCTCCTGGAAAAGCCTGGTTGTGTCCATGGACTACAAAGAATGTCTCAGTTAGTTTTGACTTAGCCACCTTTCAGACAGATAGTTAAGCAGAGATGAATGCCACCTTACATCTATCATTCATGACATGAAGATAATATTACGTATTGATATCCTTTGCAGTACGTAAAAAATCACAGGTTTGGGGTTCAAGTCTGCACAATTATTTTCTAGGCTCCCTCTTTGATCAGGACCTCAGCACTTGACAGGAACAAACTTCACTCGATTCTCCTTTATTTTTCAGCACCACTGAAATGCATCAACATTTGAATCTGGGTTTCACAATATTTGGGGTTTTTAACAGGTAGCTTTAAAAAACCCCTACCCTGCCCCACTTTGTTTTGCAGTTCTGAGCACACCACAATTCAACACTTCCTGGAGTTAATTAAGGGTTATCATTTTTCTTTGCTCCAGAGGTTCATTTTAAGGCAGATCCAAAAATGGCTAAAAGAGCACATGAAGATGCTCTTTTCTGAAACAGATTGTTAATTAACCTTCCCCTTTTCTGTGCTTGCTAAAACCTGCATTGCTCTTTTTGCTAATTCCACATCTCTTAACCTGTCATTTAAGCCTGTGCCCTTGGCCTTCAGATCCAAACCTCCACCTTTCTTTGGCTTGCAGATGGGTCAAATGGCTGGTCCTTTAGTCCTTTACATCCCCCTCCAGACTTGACTACAAGAAAGATTTTGAAAGCTGCTGTGAACTGTCAGCATTCTCCCTTGTTACTGCCCCTCTCCTTTATTATCAGTGAACTTCAAAGGTTTATTATTAGTGCAACACCTCAATTTGTATTAGATTTTGTGACTGTCTAATTAGCATTAGCAATTTAGTACAAGGCTATCCAAAAGGAAACATCCATCTTGCCAGGACAGTTAAAGGACTAAAAATGAAAGAATTTGTCTTCAATTACCTATTACAGAAAGATTAGCTGTGGATGCTGCATTCCCAAATTAAGATATTCYTACTCCCTTCCTCTGAGCAGCTAGCAGTACAAAAGGCTGTCCTAGCCTTCCCAATCTGTTTTAATGATGTTTTAATGTTTTCCTTGAACACACTGCAAACAACACAACCCAGCACCCACCAGAACCTTTCCTGCAGCTTTCATCCTCCGTGTCCCTCTGCCAAGCACTCAGATTTGCTCCCTTTGCTGCCTGCTGTCTTCATCCGGTACAGTTTAACCCACAACCAGTCTCGTTACTGCTGATCTCGTCACAGCCTGACCACGTTAGTTTGTGATTGACTTTACCATGCTGCCCACAGCCTTGGGAAGTAGCTTCTTATTGTCTCCAATGTCCAATACATAATGGGATATTTGATTGTGTTTTCCACTTAGCCTGAAAAGGCTACCACAGTTTTTCAGCTCTAATAACTTTGGAATAACACCGTATTCCGTTCTAGTCTGACCACATTTGCGAATAGCAGCATTCATGTATTAGATCTGGAAAAAACATTATTAAAAGATGTCAATGGTAAGAAGACTGGATAGTTGGATTACAGAAACAAATCTGGGTATTAAAAAGTAGGACYTTTACCTTTTGAAGTAAGCAGGAGTGTCTTCGTGGCTGTCAGTGCCTCTCTCTGCAGTAGGGACAAGATTCCAGCTCCCCTTATACTCACACCATGGTCCTGTCTTTCTCCTTGGCCTCGGTGGCCCTACTTACCATTTAACAATACAGCCACTGGGTCTCTGCTCATCAAGGGAGGAATTTGTCTGGACCAATGCAGGTGGTCCTCCATCTGAATCAGTCGACTATGCTGCTGTCGTCAATGGAGAGGCATGTAGAAGTTTTAGGCTGTGATTCATCTGATTTATTTTAGATGTCTACATTAAGATGACATGAATCACATCTTAAAACTGTCTGTTTCTCACCACAGAGATGAGAGTGACAGTGATTTAAAGGTATATTGTAGGCATCTATATTGGATCAAACAAACCCCCTGCAGAGGTAACACCTATACTAATGCAGTAAGCAGTATCAGGGCCTCTTTTCTGGGTCTGAAGCCAGCTGGCAGGAGCAGGCCAGATACATGCTCTCTCAGCCTCCAAGAAAGGGTGGTGATGTGCGACCCGCCCACTGGAAAAAGTCCCTAGCCTGGGATTGCTCCTCAGTTCTTTGCATGAGCGGTTTGGGGGAGTGCTAGTTGAATGAGACCAAAACCATGTCAAGGACTTTTCTAGCAAGTTAACCGTGTGGACAATCAAGTTCCCAGTCCTTGGTCCACGTCTTGGCACTCTTTACTTAATGTATATACCCAGAGTGTCAGAGCTACTCTTTAGCAGAATCCTGATAYTGTGTTTCTCCCTCTGCTTTAAGTGCTAAAACAGACTTATGATCAGGAAATTTTGGTAATGTATTCTTTCTCTCTTTTCTCAGGACATCTAGGAATTTCCAGAATCAACACCTTCTCACAGACTGTATTGCTTTGTTGAACTGTTCTACTGTTAGACAAATGACAGTTTAGCGTTATATGCCATTACCCAGTAACTTAAAGGGCTGCACACATCTCTCTCCATCTGTTATTAAATGTTTATTTATGCCTGGAGGGAATGAGGTGCATACACACACGCACACAGGCAAAAGGCAGTATTCTGTGATGCCCTTTCCATGCAAGACCAAATCATTTACAGAGCTCCCAACCACAGCAGATATTACCAGGACTGGAACCAGAGCTTCCCTGCCTGCACTAACCTGCTGCCTGCTTACCCTGCCTGCTTACCAATGAATCCTTCCAGCCTATTGTACAAGGAGGAACAGCTTCGACAGAAGGGGTTCAACACCCTCTCTTTTTCATCCAAAAACACATAGCTCAATGCTTAGTTTCCCTACGTGGATTGTAGGTGTGAAGCAAAGAAGATAACAAAATAAATAAGCTCCCCATATCCTGTTTTATTGCAGTTTGGTTGGACTGAGCTCTGTAGAGCATCTGTCAAATCTGCAGAATTACTGGGTCTTACCCACTACAGGGCAGCCAACTCTGCACAGCCCTGTAAAAATCAAGGTTATTCTGGCATGCGCAGAAGAAGTCCAAGCACTTGGTTTTACTACCGTGGAGAACTGAGCTGCCTGTGAAGCTCAAGCATCTCTGGTAGCAACCACATGGGAGTTCTGTAGATTTAGGTCTTTGGTTCCCAAGATATAGTTTAAGTTGTTTTCATGCTCAAGGGTCTACATCATTTGCCCAACACAGAAAGTGTCATTTCCCTCTGTTCACGGTGGTGTGCAAGGCCCACAGGGACACCCTGAACCTTAAAGATACATTCATAACTGTGAACTCTGCCTGCCAGCAAGTTACTTGGCTATGCCTTGAGAGTGGAGGTGATCTTGGGTCCTGGTCTGGTTAGAAAGCCCCACACCAGAATAGCCTTTACACTGATTTTTCAATTTGTATAATTTGATGTTTGCAAGTAAGATAATTTGAACATACCAGATATCTTGGTGCAAATAAATATTTCATTTACGGTTGAAAAAAGAAATCAATGCTCTTAATTCAAAACCATTCAATGAGATTTTTTTCCTTTTTATGTGTCCCTCTCAGTTTACTCATTGGTTAGAGCAAGTAGCATGCTCTATGCTTATTGGCTAGACAAAGAGGCTTTCCTATTTTCTTTTAAACAAATAAATTGCTACTTATGACATATGTTTGCCATGTGCAGACTTACCTTCCCCTCAAATGATGCTAAATCCTGGGTTCAGAGATGGTCAATAAAGTTCATTCGCTGCTGTAGGTCCTGAGCTGCAGGGGCTCAAGGAAAAGTCAGTTGTATATGTGTGCTAGAGCAACACTGGTGCCACCAAAATATTCATTAAAACCAGTCATGTAACCACATACCACAATCTGGGTTGGAAAAAAATAAGAGATATCTCCCACGCTTTCAAAAAGTCTATAGACTCTTTTGCCATGAATCCAGATGCATTCTTCCTTTAACGGGGATGTTCAGTCAGTGCACTGAAATACAGGAATGGTGCCAGAGACAGGACTCTACATCGAATTCACCGCTGTCTTTACACACAGTTTCTGCAGCTGCACTGTGTGTTTAAGAACAGAACCAACCAACCTGAAAGACATATCCTCCAGATCACTGTCAGGATGTGAAGCAGGGCTGGAAAAAGCTGTACTTCTGTTTGGTTTTACTGCCTTGCTTTGTCTGGAGGTGATGAACCTGTATTAAATATTTTAAAACACGTTCCGTTCATACTCGGAGTGGGTAAATCCTACCTGTATTCAAATGGCCAGAGTTACTCAGCTTTACTCTGGTATGGTTGGGACTCTATTGTAGCTATGTCATCTTCCAGATAACACAGTAAATGTGTTACAAAGCAGTGGACAGCTGCCAAAGCCATCAGGGCTGGACCAGGCACTGACACAGAGATACCAGGATGCTCAATCCATCTGTCCAGGTGTTTGCTTGCTGGCCAGGAGAGTATCCCTCCTCTCTCCCATCTTGGTCCCTCTGATCACAGAGGCAGGAATGGCTGGTGTGATGTGGTCAGAGCAACACACCTGGTTTATTGTCCTGCTCCAGCTGTGGTGATGACACACAGGGGTGCCCATCAGGCACACCCAGACAGCTCTGCTCACAAGATTTTTGTACCCTGTTACTCCTTTCCCACTTCTTGACACTCCTTTTCACCGCCCTTGTACCTCCCTTTCTCCACCTCAGTCTTCTGTCAACAAAGCCATCCCTAAATGCTTTCTTCTCATTGTCCCTGTTTTGCTGCATCTGCACCCAAAGTTGGTATTTTGATACTATTGCTTAGGTCACCTTGGACTTAGATAGTGTTGTTGACATGCTTCTCTAAGCACTATTGGACTTGCAAGATTCTGCTCCCCAAGAGGTCCCAAATACTCCCCAAAGCATCCCTCCAATTATCTGTGAAGCTCAGCCATTTCTCACATAGCTCCCCTGTAACGACCTGTGAAATCCAGCCTTCTCTCACAGTGCTATCTGTAACTTTTGGCAGTCTCACACATTGCCAACTGCCACATACAGCCATTTCTCATGTCACGTCCCGTAGTTTTCCATATCCTGCTCAGGCAGCCTCACCTCAAGCCAGCGTCCAGTCGGTGACCTGCAGTCCTAACAAAGTACATTACTCATAGAAAGGTAAGCTCATCTTGAGCCAGCAGCAGCTGATAATTATTTATTGCACTATTTGGTGTTTATTGCTGTTACTATGAAAGTCTAAGGCTTTTTTCTTTCCTTCTCGGAAATAGTAAAATTCCTCTCCAAATTATGTGAAGTCCTTTGTTAAATTAATAGATGTGCTTTGGCCCTGAAAGAATGAACGGTGTCATGGCTGAGGATGAAGGAGCTGGTAACAATGTCATAGCAGATGTTTCACTGAAATTTGTAATTAAAGCAGAGCTAAAATCCCTTTAGTTCATATTTTTATGATTAAATTTTGTCTCCATAACTCCTGCAGTAACTCTTCAGGGGACTATTAAATTGTCTGTTATTTTTAGAAAAATATTCCCCCAACTATTGCTAGGGAACAATTTAAATTTTTCCAATCCTGGATTTTAGTCTCAGCTTTAATGATTTCTTCTCATCATCTGCAGCCCAGCCTATGTGCATTTTTAGACCACTGCTTCAAATAGAGATCAGCTTAAAACTCACCCACAAGAATGTGACCTCTGTATATTTACCTGACATGAATCCTAGACAAATTTTTCTCTGCCTGGAAAAGCTCAGATTGGGGAATCATTCCCTTTCTGACAGAGCAGAGCAGCAGGTTCATAGCCTTTGTTATTTTGAGACCTCTCTATCCACATGAAGTTCTCCTGTGCTGCCCTCCTGCTTGGCCCCAGGGGATTTACGAGGGAAGAGTCAGGATTTATCCTCTGCCTCACTAGAAACAACTCATTCTTCCGCTTCTGTGGCTTATTCCAGGTGCAGCCTCAGCCTGTACCAGCATACAAGACTTGCACTGACCTGTCTTAGGAGGTATGAACAAGCAACGGAAAATAAGACTAGGGCAGGGGGATGGAGACAGTGGTTGCAGCCAAGCCACCCTGCTGATTCCCATGCCCATTTCCCTTTGCCCACCTGTCCTGGCTGGAGAGCTCTTTTCCCTGGCTCCTCACAGCATGAACAGGATGGTTTTGAATGACAGATCTTTATTTCCTTGTCTTTAGAGTTTGCATTAATGAGATATGCAGATTAGCAAACCAAAGTTAATTATTTTTGACACAAACTAGGGGAGATGAATCACTGATGATTAAAGCAAGTTCAAGGTCTCTCTTTGCACAGCTTACGTAAAACAGAGGGGAAAGCAGCAGTCTCACACAGCTCTGGCGGTGCCTGTAACACCCCTGAGGAAGCAGGGGTAGATGTTTCCATGAGCACATCTCACAGCCACCAAAATCATTTGAGTTCTCTGCAACAGAAGGTTTCCAAAACAACTGAGGAGTTTGCCATATGTGGGCAAAGTATCTGGAGGAGCTTATATTAGCCAGAATGGGCAGGAATCCACTTGCTCAGGCTTCACCTACCTGAAGATTAGATACTGCATTCACCCAGGTTCTTGGTATAGTCCCTGGATAGAAATATGCACCTCACCTGACCTATCCAGATACCTGTCTTGCTATGAAATTAGTAGTTCTCTCTCTTTCTTAACCACAAAGGCAGCCCAAAATCCCTTCATCATCTATGTAACTCTTAGACATGGAAGTTAGGCAGATGACTTCCGCTTATTTTTCTGCATTTGTCCACTGGGCTTTTCTAATCGGAAAGAAACTCACTTAAATAAATGGCTTAAAAAAATGGTTTAAGTGTTTTTAGTAAAAAAGTTACTGGGTTTTGTGGAAGGAAAAGAGTCACATGTAAATTTTACTTTGCATCTTGTCTCCTGGCTCTAGAAGTCATGTAGGAACTGTACCTACCATGAAAAAACAACCTATGCTGAAACCTATAAGACTGTATTTGTACTAATAAGCTAAGCTAGAGGCATAGGACACTTGATTTTCTAGAGTGGCTACGTCATTAGAATAACCCATGTTACAGTTTTGTCGCAGGCACTTTCCTACAAAATCCTTGGGTACAGTTTTGGAGTTAATGCAAGCCAGGGATCAATCCAGATGGAGAAAACATTTTTCAGAAGCTAAAGAGCTCCATAGCATKGTAATGGCCAGACCAGGCCAACTGGCCTCAAGGCCAAAAAGCGATCCAGGTTTTGCTTAGTTTACCAGTAGTGGTATAAATGCAGTATATAAACAACCCAAAGCAATGAAGCCAAGAGAGTCATATTTTCCCCTCAGCAGTTCATTCTCCCCTCAGTTAATTACAGTGAACTTGATCAATTTGGTGGTAAAAAGAGGAAAATTTGCCTTATATGTTTAAGGCTAAAAATATAACATAAAACTAACTGTAAATTATTCCCCTTTGTGAGATCTAGGCTCTGTATTTTGCATTCACTGTTGATGTTACCATTTTCATATACAGCAGTGTAAGGAAAGCACCTGGGTTTTTTGAGGAGTTTAACAGAAATATCCTGAGCAGATTACTGCAAGAGCAAAGAGCCAGGGTGCAACACCAGAGCTGCACAGGCTCAGAGGTTCAAACACAGGTTCTAACAACAGTGATACCTGCACAAATTATACCTCGCCTCCTAATAACCTGCTGGGCATGCTACTTGGACACATGTGTCTTGGTGCTTGAGATCATGCAGGTATGAGGATGGGAGAAACTGGCTTTTTTGTAAATAAAATAACCTTTCTCTACATATAACATCTGTCTTTGAGCTTTATAATACTGTTTCTACAATGGTCCAGCATTTTTTCCTACAATGATGTGATGCAATATGAGACAATGTGAGCTTTTTCTTCTAGAGAAGCACCGTAAAATTCAGTGCACAAAATTTAATGTGTCATTTCCTCAGCTGGGATAAATTAATACTGATCTGACTCTTGACCTTTGTTCATTTTTAAACTGCAGTTGTCTGTTYGTCTAAAAGATATGGACTAGTTCAGACAGGAATTAATCTGGGGAAGCCTGAGGACCTTTGTTTTGACCCAAGTCAGCCTAGACTAGGAGAATGAACCCTTCTTGCCCTAAAGTTGATGGCTACATCAACTTATGAGTACTCAGATAAAAAATATGACTCAGTATGTCTAATTTTGCACATATGAGTTTCAATTTTAATGTTAGCAAACAATGCAACTTGTCAGGTTAATGCAGTAGCTCCAACTAACCTTACTTAYGTTATCTTCGATCAAAATCTTAAAGACCGTAAGACTCACCCCTGTTCACCACTTTTTACTCTTCTCCTCCTCCTTTGATCTCCATTTTCCAGCATACAGCACCTGTATGAACAAACTCTGTTTTGACAGTACCAACAGTATGATAAAATATGCTCTATATCAAAGGTAAGCAGCACCATCTGCCAGCTTTTTCAGAGCACTGCAAGGAGCAGCAGGCTCAGACTGAACCTGGGCAATCCTGCAGTAGCAGTGGGTGAGAAAAGGAAAGATCATATTCCCCACACACTCCCCACTTCCCTATAACGTCTTATAGTAAAGATATCTGTTCATGTGCCGTCGATTCAATTCATGACTCAAACTAATCAAGAATTTTTGAAATGCACCAAACTACAACATATTTTTCAGAACATTTTGATTTGTTGCAATAAAAAACTATTCAAAGCAATATGTTAGTCTAATTTAAAGACTTTTGGGGGAAAGTTTTCTAAGGTCCAAGATGGATATCTGGTAAGAGAGACCCTGCCTCCACCTGACCACAGGCATTCATAGATAATCAATATTCTCTTGTCCCAAATGATCCTCTAATTTCTCTCCCAGAGAATCTCTAAAATAGAGCATGGGAGGTCTCTAGTCCGTCCATCCATTTCTGTTCCTTCCCTCCCTCCATTTGCCCAGACATATCCTCTTCCAGATGTGTGAGTATCTAAATGAACATGCCTCCCTGCACAGGCACAGCTGGCTAGTGACTTTCCAAACATTCTTTTTTTTAAACTTTTGGGAAGCAATGCATTTTCTGGTAGTACACAAGCAGGTTAGTTAGGAAAACAGCCCCCAGGACTCCTCTGAGGACTTGATCCAAGTGATCCTCCCTGATTAAAAAAAAAAAAAGGAAAATAAAAAAACGTAAAAATGAGATAGCCCTCTAGACCTCTAGCTTCCAAAGAATAAACATGTCATAGCTCTGATCTGCCAGCAACACTTTCCTCAGCCTGCTCCTCTGTACAGTAGTGATAATTAGCTTTCTCATGGATGACATGTTTTAATTAGTGACAATGGCAGACTGAGTGAGAGGAAAAGAAGGTAAGTTAGTCTGCAGACTTGTAAATTCTGGCACAGAAAACATGTGGCACAGCAAGAACTAGAATCCATCAGGATCCAAACATTAACACAAGGAAAACACATGCCTTTTCAGATGCTTAATACAGATTTCACATACTTGCCATCACATGCCATCAGTTGAGTCCAGACAGAGTACCAGCTGGTGTCTGGAGATAAGGTGCTTTGATTTCTTGCTTGTCACTCATTTGTCACTCAAATGAAAAACTGCAGAACTCACATGACAACTGAACAAATATTTGAAAAATAAAGGGCATCACTCCAGGGAAAGCCTGGATTCCACCTGTTAAACCAACAAGTGTAGGCAGAGGAGCAGCACTGAGTTAAGACCCTAGCTGGTTCTAGTCATATAGCATACATCAAGTTATTGGAATACTAAATATAACAGAGTAGCAAAAAATACACATAAGCATCTGGGATGACCAGCTTCTGCCTCATCACATGACCGGCCTGGCCAGGCTGACCAGCTGCAAGACAAAAGGGACTTCTGTAGCTTTCATGGTGGTTCTGCGTTCTGTTGCCACCTTGCTCATGCTCAGCCTCTCTTTCCATGGGTCTTCTGCAAATTGCAATGTTATTAACACCCAATTGACTACATTTAAATGCTTTTGTACTGGAAGGACTCAAGTGAAACTGGCTGCTGTTTCATTTTAGCATCTTTCCTGAGAGATTCTATACGTCACATCTTGTTTTTGTCACGGTATCAAACATACACAGAGCTGCCATACAGACATGTGCCTACACTGTAGCCCTCACTATCCATACGCTCACAAAGATGTGCATGTGGCAAACAAGACTAAGAGCAAAATGGAGTGCACAGGAGAAAGTCACATGACCCTTTACAAGATAAAAGCCATTTTTTTCTGTTTTCCAACGTATAACATTTACATATTCTCATCTTCTTAGTACTAGCTTGATAATGAGTAACCTGTACTGTTTGGTTTTCGGGGTTTTTTTTGCAAGTTTGCTAAGTTTTGCAAATTCTCTGGAACAAACGTGCACACCCACACAAATCTATTACAAAGTTTTCTTGTCAGAGATCCACCAGCTAAAGTGAATTAGAGGCTCTGATTTCATCCCCATATCTAAGTGGTCTTTGGCCAACGGCTCAGCCTAGAGTTGGGTGCTGAGAAACAGGGACAGCCCAGAGCTGCAGCTGGGGCGGAGACGGAAAGGGGCTTCAAAGAAAGCTCGGGGCTGCAGAAAGATCTCTCCCATGGGGACTGTTTAGCTGGAGGAAAGGCTTCGTACCAGGAACACTGGCTACCTGATCAAAGTAGGGAATGAAAGCAGGAGACAGTTCGTCATTCCTGACAGCCCTGAAGCATTCCCCACATGGATTGCAGATCGAGTGGAACGAAACACCGGTTACCACAAAATGATACCATTGTAACCGCAAAACAATACCATAATTAATATCCCGGACCACCTCGGATAGTAGCCAGGATGGAAAGTTACTGATGACTAAAGCCAATCATCTTGCAAACCTAYAAACAGCGGTCCCCAAGCGAGACCCTTTGAGCTCTCCTGGACCGCAGCGGGCTGCGCCCAGAGTCTCCCTCTGAGCGGGACGCCTCTCAGAGTTTGTAAACCCTCGAGTTTGTGAAATTCAGAGGACCGTTGGGACCTGGCCTGAAACACTCTTTGGCCGAGACACTACTTGAGGTTCAACTCTTCGCCCATTGAGAAATGCCAAGACATTGAGCGTGAGTATTTCACAACACTCGAGGGGAATTTTTAACAAGTACCTTTATTTAGCTTAAGGCCTTTACAACCTAATTTTAGGTACCTTTATCTAGCTTAAGGCCTTTATAACCCAGCTTCAGGCCTGTAAATTTATTTAGCTTTAGGCCTTTATAYAGAWCTAYCTAGCTTTGGGATCCCATGTGTGAATTGATTTAGACTTTATGTGTGATGTGTGCATGTGTTTGTATATATATYGATTTAAACAATAAGTAGTAAGTATAACCTGTAATCTAGTCRCTTTAACATTATAGTAATTTTGATTATTTTGCTTTGTAGTTGCTAAAATTTTACAATCATCTACCTCAATGATTTAATGCTGCTAAAACTTATGATTTACTCCTACCTGTGATTAAACTTTAAATTGTTGCTAAACATTCATAATCCTTTAGGCATAAACCGTTGACCAAGTCTGAGACTAGGGGTAGATCCAGCCGCACCTAGACTCCTCTCTGAGAAGGAGTTTAGAAAGCAAGGGGGTCTACTCTGAACCTCGTGACTCAACGGGRGGATCTCCTTATTCCTTTCTGTATTAGACATAAACTGTTGTCCAAGTCTGAGACTAAGATTGGATCCAGCCGGGTCTTCTCTGAACCTTGTGACTCAACGGGAGGGTCTCCAATACCCCTTTTCCCTCAGTCTCTGTAAAAATCATTCCAATCCAAATTCTGACACGATTTTCCCTATGTATGCTTAATCCATGTAATAAGTAATAGAGTGGACCTTGCCATCGAATTCTGTTAAGTCTTGCTTTTATAAATCTCTATTAAAATCACCTTTTGCTGATACCTTTGCCGGTGTTTCTTTAAGCGGCCTCAAAACTACTCATTCGTGACAGTACCTTGCCTAAGGTCCAGCCAAGGATTACGGTTCAGTTCAGAGCCAAGAGATAAACTCAAAGCTACAGCTGTTAGGAGCTGGAAAACGTCTTTCCAAGCAAACTAAGGGCTGATGCCAGAAGTCACTTTGGAAAAATGCCRTCAGCCCCACTCCTGCAGCTCTGGGCTTTCTCTTTCTCTCAACCCAACACTGAAGTAAAGCATTGGCTTTACTAGAGCTCTTATCTGAGGAATAATTAGTCTCTGGATTGAGCAGGGCCTCTGGTCTATGACTTAGCTTATTGCTAGGGTCAGGATTAGGTCTGAGAGCAAGAGCAAGACCACAGTTGGGGCAGGGCTGGAAGAAGACAGAGAGGGCTGCAAAAAGTATCTTCCCTTGGACATGGCATAACTGGGAGAAGGTATGGGGTGCCCTGTCTGAGGGATGCTCTGGGATTAGGCTTAGGGTCAGGTTGAGAGAAAAAGTCAGCACAAAACTACAGCTGAAATGGGACAGGAAAGTATATTCCAAAGCAAACGAAGGGCTAATGCCCTAAATCTTCTCTAAGGGATATTTAGCCCAGGGAAAGCTCTTAGCTTGGGGATAGTGTGGTTTATCCCCACCAGAACTTTCTAAACCTCACTAAAATCTTCTGAGTTAACAGTGATTAAAGAGGTTGCATACGACAGCACAGGTAACGTCACAAGGAGGTAGCATGCCACAATAGAGGCAACGTGAAGCAATGTTAAAAAGGTGACAATTTGTTGCAACGCAGAAGAAGGTGCCATCTATAATTTTTTTTACTAATGCTTACGTGCATTACAGAGCTCTTGTGCGATTGTAACCCTACTCGGTAGCCCTGAGTGAGGATTTCACTGGCCGTCCCCAAGCTCACAGACAAGGGCATGTGGCAACTCAGGCTGAGAACAAAGAGCTTGCAGGGAAATGTGACAAACTTCTTATAAAGCAATGGCCACTGCTGCTTTCTATTGTATAACAACTAATCTCTTTAGCATTACCTCACTAATGAATAACCTATCCTGTTGTTTTCTGTGACAGTGTTATCATTAGTCTCTGTTGTGTTATATGCACACAAAACCACTCACACACATCTTCAAATGTTCTGCCGAGATCCCCGTCAGCTAACAGCATCAGAGCTGCCACTGAAAGGAACATATTCCGCTCGGGTCTGCAAAGGGCRTGTAGTCTTACACAGAGTGAGAAATGGCACAGTGGCATCTAGTGGGTATTTGTTGCATTAGCYGATAACCAGCAATAATTCTTGATTCATTAGGGCCATACCCTGTACAAGTGCTGAGAGAGAGGAGTATAAAAAGGGTGGCAGGGAAACGGAAATACGGAGGTCTGCCCTTCTGTCTCCAGCTGTAACGCAGAGAAAACCCCTGGCACCAGGGGCYACCCCCTGGGCTCTGCCGTTCTCAGTAGCTCTTCCAACAAACAGCTTAAATGAACTTGTCCTTAATTTCTTCCCACCTCTCCTTCTTCTGCTTCCACATACTGTAGTAAAAAAATTCCTTTATCACATGGATATTTGTACTATACAGATATTTGTCATCTTTTTTCATCTACCTACTCAGCGTTTACTCATCACTTAGGAAACAGGTCATTCCAGTTCATCTTTCTAAACCTCCGTCACCTTGATGCCCTTCTCTAAAACAGTTTCAATTTATTGGGTTTTTTTTAGCAAAGCAGTTTCAATTCTTTTGTCATGGTGCAAATAATTGCAGGCTTTTATATTGTTCAGCTAATGATGGAATTTCTGTTGCCCATAATTGCCCTCGGGCTAAGAAATTACAGAAGAGCAAACAAGCTTGGTGGTAACTGCCCTACACAAAACCATCCCCAAAATAATTAGCTTGTTAATGAAAGACAGATAAGCATTTGACAACATAAAACAGCAATATGAAAGCAGGCCAACCAGCCATCCAGCTCTGTATCTTGGAAGAAGCTAATAACAGCAAAAAAAGATATATTTTCCTAGCACAGATTCAGCCCCCATCATTTTGTGGTTAAGGGACTTTCCAAGACAGGGTTCATGGCTAACCAGCCATGAGTGGCTTTTCTTTCCATGACTTTGTCCAGCCACTTTTTATATCCATTTAAACTTTTACCATTCAAAATACCCTGCAGCAAGGAGTTCAATAATTTAACTACCCATAGGAAAAAGTATCTGCATTTTTGGTTTTGAACTAAACACCTATTTTCATTTGTTGTTTCTTAATGGCTAACTCTAGTTCTTGTATTACACAATAAGCAGCTGTTCCCCATCCGCTGTCTCCATGCCACTCATAAATTAACTCCTTCACTTCTACTGTAACTTAAAATAAAACTTCACAAGGTTACACAGAACAGCTTCTTACCACCATGTTAACTTGTAAYGTATCAATGTGTTGCTAGTGAGGCAGTAAATTACAATTTTTAATCACTTATTCTTCATCTGAGTCATGTCTCCTTCTCCTGGAGTCACGTGGGAGCAGAAACTAGCTCAGCTTTTCCACTCCATACAGTGCCTTTACCTTTGCTTTATGTTTGCTGCTCACCAGAACTAACTGAACAAAAATCCTTCCTCTATTGAAGCCAGGGGAAACTTGCCACGGTTTGTAGTGGGGTCAGGATTATACCTCCAGGTATTTCTAGGAGTTGACGGCTCAGAGTGCGAGAGGTTCGAGCCAGTCTCCCAGGCAGATTGGCCTGCAGTTCCCCAGACCCAATCTCACTGATCCCGCTGATGGTTCCCTTAAGTCTTTGATCTACATCTTTGTATTTAGCAACTTCCAGAATAACACTGCCTGTGGATCTCCTTGACGTACTTTTTTCCTTGAGTTCCTGATCCTTGTCCTAACCAGATATGTTTCTATTTTATTGCACCCTTGCCTGTACTGTCTACWGCCCAATGGCCAATATTCAGGCTATGCTTTCAAAATGATGTCTCGCACAGTTCAGTCCTGATACCATTTTTTTGAGTCTGAGTTTCCCTGCACTGCCTTTTATCATTTTTTATAGTGTCCTATGTGTGTTCCTGCCAGTGCAGTAGATGAGCCACATGGAAAAGCCTGTGCCTTCAGGACAAGATAAGGCAGAGCGATCAACCACAGTAAACACGCAGTCTGCTGGCCAGCCAAAAATACAGCCTGCTGTTGCGCAGAAATACTCTGGTGGAGTGTACTGCCAGCCTGGACTGACCAAGGTGAAAGGAGAGGAGCAGGACAGGGCTGCAGCACCCTGCCCCATCAGCCAGCACCCCCAGGGTGTGCAGGTTCCCCCTTCCAGCCAGACTGGGCTTCCACCTGCCCAACACAAGCAAGCTAGTAGAGATCTACATCTATAAAACCTCTGAAATGCTCCCCTTCACTGCCACGTTTGGTATTTTTCCCTTCTTTTTACAGTTTCCCTTGGTGTACGTACACTGCTGTATTTTTCAACTCCCTCAGTATCTCCTTTCTCTTAATCTTGTTCCACCCAATTCTTTACTCTTCTCAATTAACCTTTAAAATCAACACTTCCGAAAGCTCCACTATAACACAGGCAAAGCCAGGCTGGCCTTATGAGACATGTTTATCAGGGTTTAAGGTGAACTCTGCTGCTCAGGGGTAGAAGAGAACCAGTACAGCCCAGAAGAGCTAAAGGAACAGGGTTTCTATATTCAGTGACTTATTAAGCAAGACACCAAGAGGTCTGAGAATGCAGATTTCTGCGGAAATATGTTTGTAACAAGATTTAGGTAGCTTCAGCCCTTCAGGGACAACTAGAAATCACTTGATTTTTTTTTAACTTATTTACATTCCCTCTAATACAATCTGACAGGAATTTTAACTCAGGTCTGTGGTGCTGGCTCTTAGCTTTTCAATGGGCTGATGCTTTGACTTTATTGAGCGGAGATGTTAAGTGGCCATAGAGATGCTGTGCATACACATGTAGTGCTTGTCTAGCAGAGTTACAGTGATTAGATGTGTAAAACTATGCACAGCTATTAAGCAAAAACCCTTGCATGGTAAAAGCTTACCTCATCAGAAAGCCTTGCACAGAAATACAGTTTGTCGTGCAAAAAAACCCTTTAACTACGCTAGTAATGCTGTGTTCACTGCATGGGGCAGATGGCAGGGATGGGCCTTCTGAGAGTTAGTTAGGACCACTGGAGGTGATCTTCAGAGCCAGACTTAGGTCTGGTTGCTCAGGGTGATATTCACCTGAGTTTTGAATGCCTCTGGGGTGGAGATTCCAAAATCTCTGTGCTCCAGTGCTCAGTCACTCTCAAAAGTGAAAAATGTTTTTTCCGACACCTAACCAGAATTTCCCGTGTTGCAATTTTCCTTGGTTGCAACATTTCCCCTGGTTCTTCCTCAGGATAGGCACAGTGGGAATTCAAGCTGCAGGACTGAGGTTCTCCTCACCAAGGAGAACAAGCTGTGCTCATGGGAATTCACAGTGAGCTCCAAGGTCTTTCCATACAACAGGTCAACCTATATGTGATACACTCAAATCAAACCTATTTTTCTTAAGGAAATACAGCTATGCTTACTTTATTACAACAGATTTTTCTCCTTGCCACAATGGTCAAATAAAACAAGCCAGCCATTAAACTGAAAAATGAAGCTTACTGGGCTTCCATAACATTAGGTATCTATTATACTTGACTTTTCCTGACAATCTCAAGGTGACTTCCAAAGCGACAGACAGGCTGGCCTTCTATACAACCATATACAATTTAGTTAGTCCTGAGATTCATGAAGAGACTGAACTTCCAAGTTTAGCACAGAAGTGAGGCCCAACTGCAGTAATGTTAATCACCTGGAGGTATTCCTACAGGATCCTGTGGTCTGGGGTATGGTCTCCTCCCCACCAAGCATCATGTTACTTCCTGAAAAACTTACTGGTTTAGCTGAAATGGTTTTGTGTAATTTTTTTTTTTATCCAGAATGTTCTGGTGTATCTGTCAGGAAGCTGTTAAATATTTTATTGTAGATGCTGAAAATGCTGTTTCTGTGCTGCCAAGCCCTGTCAGATACTTGAAGCTAGAAGGTTTGAGACTTGCTGTGTTTGCAAGTAGCTTGGTCAAGCTGAAGAAAAGAGAGAAGAAGTGGTCCCAGAAGCACTTCCAATTTTTTTCTGCAAAACAAGAATTCATTTTTTTCCATTCCATTCCTACTCCCTGTTTGGAACTGCAGGCACAGGAAGCGTTGTCATCATGCACTCTTCTGGACAAATTTTGGAAACTCTCTCTCTTATGTATTAACTGAATTTGAAAAGCTTTCATGCCTCTGATATTCCCAACTGGATGCTCATCTTCTATAATGCTCTTCCTCCCAGAATGACTTTGCGATAGACAAGGGTTGCACCCTCTCTGATCTCCTGGTATCTGGTCTGAGAGATGTCCTCCTGCAACATCCACTCCCTTGATGCTCACAAGTTTCCAAAAAGCACAGAGGCATCCTCAAGAATCTAGATCCTTATTACCAGTTTTCCTTTTGCTGCTGAAACCTGAGGCTTCAGTCTATGGCATCTGAAGCTACTAAAAGTCAGGACTGTTGGGGTCCTGCCAGACTCTTTGTCTCTGAACTTGTACCTTCCCTTGAGCAGCTGGCTCAGGGAATTGAGATAGATGACAATGAACACTGCCAGAAATAAAGCCATTAGCTTTCAGCTGGGGGTCCCCACATTCCTGCTGTCACTGCTTCCAGAGGCAGCAGGATAAATGGGACCAGACCAGTAACTCTGCTTCCATCAGCACTGGCCACTCCTCCCAAACTTCTTCATGGGCAGTAGTAACACTGGTCTAGCAGCTATTAAGGCTATAAGTACTAAGAAAATAGAATCTCCTAAACCAGCAAGTTTTTTTGTGTTTTGAAGGGGTCCTCAGACATCTGGGTAACAGAGGCTTCACAGCTCAAGGGAAGGATCTCTAACATTGCAGCAAACAAGAATGTGGAGAAAGCCACTGGAAATCCTTCTGAAGCATATTGCAATCGCGCTGCCTCTCACATGGCCCAGTTGAATGGCAGGTGACTTTCTACGGCAGTGTGTGTCATTTGCTATCCAGCTCATTTGTCATCAGGATATAACCTAAGAAAGGAAACATCTGGCACCAGAAAATACGATCCCTTCTGCTGTTACGCATAAAGAATAAACCTTGTATTGGTGCACCACGTGATGTGGCAACAGGAAGCTACACGATCAGGTCAGACTAAGTACATCTAAAACTACTGTTTTTTCAATGCCATTTTAAGAGTCCAGAAGTGATTACAAAATGGCCGTGTAACAGGCCAATCCTAAATGAGCTATGATACAGAAAAGGGGGATGACAGGTCCTGTTGGAGACCTGAATGACCATGCCAGCAAAAACTTGGGAGAGAATGGCCTGGATCTGAATAGGTGAATGCTCCATTTAAATAAAGAGAAGAGGAAAGGTGGCTGATTCCAGCTGTGGTGGGGATAAGGCTAAACCAATCATACCTGTATTAGGACAACCTGGAAGCCTGGTAACTGAGTTCCCATGAAAAAGGTGAGGTGCTTACTGAGGAGGTTACTCCTCCTTGTGATGGCCTCACCATGATCAATGCAAATGGGCTCCAAACCTGATGATGTTAATGGAAAGGCTCCTGAGCCACATCTACACCTCTCCGCTGGGTAGCCTCCAGCAGCCACCCCACAGAGAGCACTGGTACTTTGTGCCAGCTGCTGGCACATCCCTGCTGCAGGCTCTCAGCGTGACACAGGGAACGTGGCCTGGAAGCACACTCTGGGGAAATGCCCTGCAAGGGACCCTGAGCCTACAAGACCTGGCTGAAGCCCTGGCAAGGCCTTTGTAGGACTTGACCCATGTCTTGGTCATTAAACCCAGGAAAGCAACCACGACATGCTGGCCCAATCCATACTGCTCACAACCGTGTTTCTGATGTGAACTCAGGTGGGGCCAGAGTCTGAGCTAGGAACAAGATCTCTGTGTGGGTTGTGTGGGGTCACTGCCATCTGCAGGCATCACAGCTCAAAAGGACAGCCAGGCATGAGAGCTGGGCACAGCAGGCTCTCCAGAGAATGTTTGTATTAGGTTTTTACAGGGTTATGTGCAGCGTTTAGTGCTTGTTCAAAAATCTGACAGATGACTGGACCCAAGTGGTTGTATTGGCTTCATCTTGCTCCTAGGAGAGTGGGCATGTCCTATAAAATAGATGGGTGTGGTACTTGTTAGGTGTATGTCTTGTGCAATGCAGCCCCCCAAGCATGCTGTAACCGATCAGCGTTACTGGCTGCCAAGCTGATTTGCGGGTGACTGAAGTCCCCCACCTCAACTCTCAGTCTGTAAGAGTGTATCCTAAGTTGTTTCTGGAGATGTTATGGTGGTGTATCCAGGCAGGTCTGCCCATGTCGCTGTGGGAGGTTCTAGTGCTCATCAACCCTTACCAAGTAAGTCTCTGATGGGATTCCCTTCTGGCACAGGGCAGGTTTGTAAGAGCTGGGCAGACTGGYCGTGCCATACCTCAATTTGTAAGTGACAAAGTGAGCTCATGTCCTGGGAACTGAGAAAAAGGACTGGGGATGAACCTCCTGTATAGTATCCCTCATAACATGATAGGAGTGTTAGGGTGACTAGAGAAACATGCTGTGCTGTTAATTATGGTCATTGACAATAATGTCAGTTAGTAAAAGGCATTGAATTTGTCAGTGCTCATCTTTGTCCTGTTGCATCTGTGAACAGCAGATGCTGGAGCCTGTAGTATTTGTAGGGCTATACCTGCCAGTTAGTGAAGGCCTCTCAAAATTTTTGCTGCCTCCATCTTCTTCTTCCTTCTTCATAATTAGTTTTGGTCATGTGTATCAAATTAGCCAGCAAAAGGCCTTCTTACTGCTTCCAAACCTTCACCCCAGTCTCATCCTAAACAGATAATAAGCCTCATTAAGCAGAGAATAGCTTGTCTTAAGCTCCATCCATCCATCCATCCATCCTTCTGAGATTGTGCAGCAGCTGGCTCCCCTCTGCTGGAAACAAAGCCACTTGTTCTGGGGAGCAATCCTTATCCCCATCTCTTTTTGCTAGCTCTAAGACTTTCCCTGTTTTTTCCATCTCCAGTAAAAGCTTCTGTCTGCTGCCTTCTGGTAATTACAGGCCACTAAGATTAAATGCATGTTAATAACACAAATGAACAATGCTCCTTCAGGCAAAGTTCGCTTTACTGTGAACCGCACTCCAGGAACACTCAACCATGTCTCAGTTTTGGAGCTAGGAAGTACCCAGAACTTGTAAAGCCAGAATCCCTGTATGTTATACTCCTCCTACTCATCTGCCAGGGCAGAAACCAGGCAAGATCCCTGGAACACAGGAATATTCCTCACATTTATAACATTAATCTTCTCGCTGTCTGTTCTGTACAAGTGTTCTTCAAACACTGTATTTCCTTCCTCTGGTAACTGATTTCAGGTTTTGTATCAGCTGGCTCCCCTGCACGCATCCATGAGGTCTCACAGACTCATGTATGGAACGATGTCTGCTGTATCAGTGTGCTGACCTCAGAAATCTGCAAAGTCCCTTCTAACCCTGTCCCTGCAATTACCTATACATTTTTAAATACAGGCTCAATAACTTGTCTCATGAACCTCTGCAGACAAAGTATCTTTCCATTATTCCCCTTTTTATGTAGCCATGAGTCACATGAGGTTTTTTGCCAGTAACATCACAGAAGTTCATGCTGCAATGGAGAAACAACATCTAAATCTCTTTCAGAGACTCCATTCAAGTACTGTTTCCACTGAGATAGTAAAGCCCCATGCGAACTCATTAAAACCCTTAAYGCATTTTGCCTGAATGCAGCTCATTTATCAAATACCCTGTATCGTTGCCCTGTTTTCATCGTTATTYATCACTCTACTAATATTTGTGTTGGTGCAGGTTTTATCAGCACTATCTTATGTGTATTTCCAGAGCACACATAAAAACGTTGAATAGCTCCTGGTGTAGAATCGTTTCCTGTAGAAACTCACTAGGAATTTACAGAGTCTGTAAAGATCTGTGTTAAAAGCTTCTTATTCGGCAACAAGTACTTTAACACATGCTTCTTGGTGCCATAGAAATGTTAAACACAGCCATTCAACTTACTATTGCATGACACCCATGAAAAATAAAATACACTACCTCTATGCAGTTCCTTCTATTAGCCAACCCCCCCCCCCCAAATTATCAATTTTCTCTACCAATTTACATGCCATAAAATTATCCTGTAATTGTTTCTGGTTTTGAGGATTTTACCTGGAGCTAATGTCATGCTAACTGCTCAATAGTGCCCCAAGGTGTCATGTTTACTTTCTTCATCATACTGGTGGAACATAAGAGAAACTTAAAGAGAAATACTCATTCCCTTGGGAAGGATAGTCTGCAAAGCAGCTCCTGTTTGCTTTAGGAGTCAGTAAAATAAGAGGTGAGGTATGTTTTATCTTAAGAACTAGGAATCACCATGAACTTGAACCTGCCTGCTCCGCAGGCTGCCCTTTTATGGATGGAAATGCCAAGATGTCAGTATTTTGTAGCCATTCTGATTAAAACTTTTATTTAATGCATCCCTGATCCTCTATTTCTGAAACAACTTGAGTGTGAAAATGGCTGCCTGTTCTCACTACCGAGCTGACAATTTCATACTCTTAAAAAGCAGGACTTAATAGTACTGAAAAGTGCTACTTGTGAGCATGAAGTAATGGGTGTGTGGATGGGGGCAACATTTAGACCACTTCAGATCCTACTGCTGAAAATTTCTATTTCAATGGTACATTAAGTCCAGCAACTACTACTGCACTAAAAATTCACAGCTCATTTAATCTTTGAATCCTAGCTCTGCAAAACCCTTTGTCTGGATCTATGCCCACCAACAACATAGCCCCAAGCTCTAGTACCCTGCAATGTGCAGTCGTTGGGGGGGGCTGGGAAAAATCGCTTTTTGAATCAGTTGTTTCCAGAGCTTTTGAACTGGGATGCTGATTTTTCATACAAAATAGCCATATACGCATTCTGCTGCTGGACCCAAACTTTCCAAGTCTCTSTTGGATGCAAGCAGTCTATCCAGGTTTTAACAGTACTTGTATGAGCACGCACCAGCCCTCCCCTCCCCCTACTTTTATTTCCTTGGCCTACAGCAGATGCAGCTAGGCTAACTTCTACTTTTACATGCAAGCTTGTGGCTTGCAAATAAGTTTTTTTCGAATCTAGATGCCGGTCCTGCTTTTCACAGTGACACCATTTAGCCTGTCAAGTCCTTCAGACTTAGTTGGCACTTAGAAGCAGTACAAAAGACGCTCGGGCACCAAACAGGACAAAACACTGGCCTGCCTTCCTTCTCGTTGAAGGCCTGCGTGGGTTTCGGCCCAGGCCCAGACAGCCCCCAGCGCTGTGAGGCGGGGAGTGGCTGCGGGCACTCTGGCTTCCCTGGGAAGCTGCTAGAAGCAGGCTGAGAGCGTGTTTTCCGGGGGCAGCCTGCTCACCTGGCACACCTCCGCCACCSTCCTGTCCTCGGCAGCTCGCGGCCCGGCCCGGCCCACCCCAGGACCGGGACCCGGGACCGGGACCCGGCTCCGGCTCCCCGGGCCGGGCCGGGCCGGGCTCCGCCACCCACCCCCTCCTCTTCCTCCTCCGCCCCTCAGAAACTCCTCCGGCCACCCGCGCCCGCAGCGACTGACGCGGCCGCCCCCCATTGGCTATACCAGTGCGCGAGCGCCGGCGCTGCCAATGGGCGGTGGCCACGGCGGGGAACGCGCGGCGCGTGGGCGGGGGGGCGGGGCGGGCAGGTTCTAGTAGCGGCGGCCGAGGGAGCGGGGGGCAGCCATGGGGGCGCGTGCCGTGGGCCGTCTCTGGTGGGGTAGGAGCCGCGAGCGGCGGGGCGGCCGCTGAGGGGGTGGGGGGCCCGGGGCTGCCCGGGCGGCCTGAGGGTGCGGCGGGCTGCGGCGGGCTGCGGCTGCCCCCTTCCCGGCTTTCTGGGCACTGCCGGGGGTGTGGGCCCGCCGTGGCGGGAGGGGGCTGGGCGCCGGGCCGAGCGGGCGGCCGCTGGGAACGGGCTCGGAGCCGCCGTGCGCCCGTCTCTCGCTCGGGGAGGGGCGAGGGCTCTAGGCCGCGTGGGCCGCTCTCCGGGGTGGCCGGCGGCGGGGCGGGTGACTCGTGGAGTGGGGGCAGCGCCCGCAGTCGCGTTTCGGCCGCTGCCGGTCCGGGCCGCTGTGCCGCCTGGGACGCGCCGCCCCCGATTGCACGGTGGGTTACCGGAGCGCAGGTAGACGGCTTAAATATCCCAGCAACAAAAAAGTTTTAAAAAATGGTGCTTGTCTCTCACCCTAATAAAAAAAACAAAAAAACAAAAAAACAACAAAAAAAAACCGCTTTGGTTTCCAGTAAGCAGTGATGTTTTACTTGCCTGGCTGCCCTGACCTGGGATCTAGTGCTGTAAGGGCAGTAAGGAAGTAATGACTGAAGACAAAAGGAGGAGTCCGTAGGGAATTGTACTTCCTCTTCCCCTCCCCGTGCTGCTGGGTCTTCTGTGCCGAATAAATCGGTAAACTCGTTACGTAGTCCCACTCGGGCCCCTTTATAGAAATACGAAGGTGCAGATAACGGTGCAAAGGGCCAAAAGGGGAAGGCTGTCGCTCACCAAGCGCACATGTGCAGGGGTGTGTGATCTTCAGCACACCGAGCTCTGCCGCAGAAGGTGCGGGTATTTTAAGGAGGAAGTTCACAGAGTCGTCATTATCCCGTAGCAAAAGCTTTTCTTCACAGCTCTTCAGAGTTACAACTTGGTTTTTCGATGAGGACTAGTAATACCAGCATGGAGCTGCCTTAGTTGGTTTAACAATGTTCCTGTCTATGTAATTTACTTACATTAGAAAACAACTTTTGAAATCAGATTATCTGAAACTTTTTTTTTTGCCTTAATATCAAGGACAAATTTGCATTTTCCTGGCGTAGATGCTTGTAGGAAAATGATCTTTTTATTTGCTCAAGATGAATTAAACCTTGAATATTTCACTATAGAAAGGAAAATTATGCCACCAGTTCATGAGTCATAGTTTTAAAAAAAAAAAAAAAATGCAGTGATACGTGACTAGGTGTACTTCACCATGTGCTTGCTTTTGTGAGTTCTCTTTAGTGCATGTTTTTGCATAAGCTAGAACTTCTCTATTTGAAGTGACAGAAATGGCTGAGTTCAGCTTCTGAATATATTCTGCTACAGATATTAGGTGATGCTAAAATATGCTGATTTCAATTTAATGGTCTCATTCCATCTAGAGAAGGGTTTCTCTCTTGAGAGTGGCTGTAACATTCAAGTAGCTTTTTGCATCCTTGTTTTCTTACTCTACCCCAGTGGCAGCTGGTACTGTAGGTCACCGTAACATGCTGTGACAGCCACGGATCACCTTGGAAGTCAGTGGATCAGTGCTGATGAAGTGTTGCTTGTGTGTGGACATACTGAAGGGAGAGAGCCAATCTAATGTGTAAATCTGGTGGTGGAAACCAACTAGGATCACCCCAAAAGAAAGGGGTGGGGTCCTAGGGCTAGAAGAAGCCATTAGGAGGGGGAGCAATGCAACGGATAGGGCACTGGGTTGCAGTGTGGTAATTCAGTCCTGATCTCTGGTTGAGTAACCTGGAAGACATTATTTCTTTCAGCTTCTCTCACCTGCAGAATAGGTGTGATGAAACTGGCTGTTCTTGAGCAGGACTGATAAAGTGTAGGTGATGCTGTGCAGTCTGTGTACCATGTGCTGTAGAGTTTCTGCATCACTGAACTGTATCTTCCTCTCATGTTCAGTCTGAGAGAGAATGTGCAGCTTCCTATTCAAGTTATTAACCACTCGCAGCAAAGGTAACTATTTTTTGCCTAGTTCTAACTTCAATGTCTGAGCTCTTACTCCCCCCAGTCTTTGCTGGATTAAGAAAAGTCTTTTACTATGTGGATTTTGTTACAGAGATGCTTGTCATCTTTCATCAAGTCACTTCTCAATCTCTCTGTCTAGGTAGAAGGAAGGATTACGAGGTTTTATGTGCAAAGTCTCAAGCAATAATAAGATCCAGAACTGACCAAAAGTATGAAGTCTTTCTTAAGAGAAAGCAATTTCCTTGTACCTTTTAATGATTTTTTTTTTTTTTTTAGTGTTCTAAGAGTGCTTGAGTTGTTAACCAGAGAGATTTAGCTGTTGTTCTCCAGTCTTGCTAGAGAGATAAATCAATGGTAGACTAAGATCCTCATGAGCAAGAATGAAGGAGCTCCTTACGCTACCAGTGCATCAAGTGCCGGTCCTAAAATCAGTGTAACTGTACTAAGACCAGCTGGGACAGTCCTGCATTATGTGATCCTATGAAAGATGTGTTTGAGTGCCTGCTGTGCAAGGGGTGTGGGCAATTGGCTTACGAGTTTCTATGAGAAAGAACTGAAATAAAATGTAGCTGATCGTGGGGATCTGCATGGAAATTCTGCTGGTCTTGTACCAGTAGTAGTTAGGGTAGCAGCTTTGACAAAATGCTCTCTGGAGAGCCACAGCAGGAGTGGCATAACTCCAGCTAGCTTTAGGCACAGAGTATATATTACATGATCCTGTAAATCATGATTTAAGTAAGGAGGGAAAGCATATATCTTGCCTTAACTTCCTTTTTTTCTGGCCAAACTGGAATCCCTTTCCTTTTTTTTTTTTTTTTTTCCTGCTGATGTGCAGGGGGTGGGGAGTTGATTTAGCCATGGCAACAGGAGAATCATAAATGTTCTGCAGGAATGCTGATTGCTTTGCTTTTTGTTCTAGGCACAGTGAGCTGCACGTTATTCCTGGTAGTTAATGGTTTATATTCGGCCAGTGATGATGTGATAGAGCTAACACCAACTAATTTCAACAAGGAGGTCATTCAGAGTGAGAGCCTGTGGCTCGTGGAGTTCTATGCCCCATGGTAAGAATTACAGCAGTGTACTTGCTTGCGGTTATCATGGAGGAGCAGCATACTAATCTGGTGCTGATCAGTCCAGGGTTTCATTCAGTTGTTGGCAGTACAGTTATTGGTTTGATTGCCTTGTGACTAGCAAAATAGCTGTAGTTGGGATTCCTATGTTAAATATCCTCATCAGGGAAAAAGGCAGGAACTGGAGTCACGTGGAAAAGACGAGGGGTAATGGGTAAGTTATTCCTGGGGAGATTTGGATKGGACACAAGAGGAAAATTTTTCACAATGAGAGCAATCAGCCATTGGAGTAATCTCTCCAGGGAAATGGTGGATTCCCTAACATTGGACACTTTTAAGATTTGGCTGGACAGGGTGCTGGGCCATCTTGTCTAGGCTGTGCTTTTGCCAAGAAAGGTTGGACCACGTGATCCTTGAGGTCCCTTCCAACCTGGTATTCTATGATTCTATGAAAACCTTATATGCCACTTTACTACTTCAATTTTTCTACTGAAATTAGCATTAAAAATGACTGATCAAAGTGCAATAGGTAAGTGAGAAGGCCTCTCATTTCTGTCTTTCTGAACCTGATTCTGATATGAAAGCACAGATCTGAATTCACACTTAGAATTTGCAATTTCCATTGAAAAATACTGGCTTTGTGCATCTTAATTTAGCACCTCTATCTCCCATCCTGCTCATGTCCAGAGCATGGAATCTCTTCCGTGTAAATTCTGCTGATGTATATTCCATCTTTGCACAAATCCTCTGTGCTATTGCCATCCAAAGCTCCACATTCTGGAGAAAGGGGCCTTTCATTGCAACAGCCTGACTGTGTCTGGACTGAGAGGTTTAGGGGAAAGCTTGCTGTGCCTCTTCTAGTGCTGTTGCAGCTTTATGGGCAACRGGAAGCTTTATTGAACGATGGCAATAAAGTGTAGAACAGGTATAAGTAAATTGGCAGCTCCTCTTTCCCTACAGACTTGCGATGCTGTGATTATACACCAGTTGCCAGTCAACTGTTGGTCTTCTCCCCCAGACATCTCCAGCAGATGTTGTGCCACAAATTCTTGCTAATTGAGAAGTTACCTCTAGAAAATTTTTTCAGGCCTCATCACAGGTCCATTTTAGCTTGCAACAAGCAGACTAGTGTGCAAATCTGGATTTTGGTGCTCACGTTTGCCTCTGTGTTAGGAAAGCCAGGTAGCTTTTGAGATGTGTGCATATATGTGTGTGTGTGTGTATGCACTTATATGGAGGTTTTTCTTCAGAAGTCTGAGTGATGATGTGGCATAGTCTCTTCCCCTCTTCATGAGTAGACCTTAAGTCTCACACAGTTTGTTGCAAGCGGCTGTTCTGTAATTGCAAACCCAACAAGGCCACTCTGTGAAATAGTTATCAGATTTGAATGACATTACTGTTTTGTTTTTTTTTTTTTTCTTTTCTAAAAGGTGTGGTCATTGTCAAAGACTAACCCCTGAGTGGAAGAAAGCAGCAACAGCGTTAAAAGTAAGTTTAACCTTTCAAATGTGCTTGTGGTAGTGGATTGAGGAGAGTTTGGCTGTTTTTCATCTGGCTTGGGAACATGGAGGTGGGGCTTGGTCCCCAAAACCATATCACTTTAGTCATACTTATCCATCCAGAGAAGTGGCCAATCAGAGGCACTTAAAGTCAGGATTTTTGTGGGGTTTATTTCTTTTTTGAAAGAAGCCATTGAATTGTAGAGGAAGCAAGTCAATTCTGTGCCTGTGAATTCCCATTACTGTTTTCCAGGGCTGTTTTTACCAGCACCAGAAGACATTAGAATCCAGCCATCCCCTGAAATAGCATGTTTCTCTTTTCTTCCTCACTGTCCTGTCACCTGCCTGTGAAGTACAGGAGCAGGATGAACTGAATATATGAACACAGTTTTGTAAGCTGTTGATGATGAATATTTCTTTAATTACAGAAAACTTGGTCATGTAGTGATTTGCTGAACTCTTGCCTATGTAAAATATATTCCCCCTTCTTAAAAAAAAAAAAAAAAAAAACCACAAACAACAAAAACAAACAAAAAAAACCCCAAACAATTTAAAATTTAGTTTGTCAGGATGAAGAAAGGAATGGACATATATGGTGTTCTGTAGTTTAATGCTTTTCAGGGGATGCCACCTCTCTTCTTGTGACTGTTTTCTTACCCTCCTGATAACTTTCTTTCTCCAGCATGCACAGAGTATAAAATGTGTTAAATCACTGTAGAAGTCTTGTCTTAGTTTTTGTTTTTATTTCCACAGGGTGTAGTGAAAGTAGGTGCAGTAGATGCAGATAAGCATCAGTCCTTGGGTGGACAGTATGGAGTCAGAGGGTTTCCAACTATCAAGATATTTGGAGCCAACAAAAACAAAGCGGAGGATTATCAGGGTAAACATGATGCTCTTTCACGTGTTGCATGCCTAAATCTTCCCTAAACAAAGTAATTATGGTAGCTGTTAATGCTGTCTTGTGTGGTGTTTCCTTCCTATCTAGTGCTTGCAGTAACTGAGACACAGATGGGTGGGACTTGTTTGACCAAATTGTGCATGTCTTAGCGTGGGCTAACAGTCCCATCTGCAGTTTGTAGTTGGTGGATGTTGATAGGCAGTTGCAAAGAATTATTCCTTTCTTCCTGTTTACTGGGAGCTTGCCACAGTCACCCCCCATCAGATAAGGTGGTTAGTTAAAAAGTGGAGTGAAGTCAATCCTGCTGCTTGTGTTTAAGTCAGTGATGTCCCACCACTAGTACCATATCACTTATAGCCCAATCCTGCTTTTCCTGAAAAATCCTTAGGGTGAGAGAGTATTAAGTTTGTAATTAAGTCAGGGGCCTACCTTAAACTGGCCTTTTAATGCTTTAAACATTCATTTTGCTATGTTGCAGGTGGCAGGACAAGTGATGCAATTGTCGATGCTGCCCTAAGCGCTCTTCGGTCCCTGGTGAAAGACCGTCTTAGTGGCAGAAGTGGAGGATATAGTTCTGGGAAACAGGTATTTGAGGGAATGTGTGGATTTGTTTTCAACTGGAGACTGTACTGTACAGGAGATCAGGGCTTGTGCTCCTGGCTCTGTTCACAGAATAGTTGTAGTTGGAAGGGACCTCTGGAGGTTGTCTAGTCCAGCTCCCTGCCCGGTGCAGGGTCAACTAGAGCGGATTGCTCAGGGCTGTGTCCCATCAAGTTTTGAGTATCTCCAAGGACTGAGGGTCCACACAGACTGCGCTCTTTGGGCAACCTGTTCCAGTGTTTGACCACCCTCACAATAGAAAAGTTTTCTCTTATGTTTAAATGAAATTCTTGTATTTCAACTTATGCCCTTACTTTTTGTCCTGTCACTGGATGTTGCAGAGAAGAGTCTGCTTTTGTTTTCTTTCCTCCCCTCCACTCGGGTATTTATATACATGGATAGGATCCACACTGAGCCTTCTCTCTTTCCAGCTGAGCAATCCCAGCTTTCTCAACCTCTCGTCATATGTCAGATACTCAAAGCCCTTAATCAGCTTTGACCCTTGGCTGGACTTGCTCGAGTGTGTGTATGCCTCTTATACTGGGGAGCTCAGAACTGGACCCAACGCTCCAGATGTTTCACACAGTGCTGAGCAGAGGGAAAGATCACCTCCCCAGACCTGCTGGCAACTCTCTGCCTAAAGCAGCTCAGGAGGCTGTTGGCCGCCTTTGCCACAGGGGTGCATTGCTGGCTCATGTTCAACTTGTCCACCAGGACCCTCAGGTCCCCCACTGAAAAGCTGCTTTCCAGCTAGTCAGTCCCCAGCATGTACTGGTGCATGGGATTATTCTTCCCCAGGTGCAAGACTTTGCATCTCCCTTTGAACTTTGAGGTCCCTGTTAGCCCCATTCTCCAACTGGTTGAGGTATCATTTGCCTAGGCCTAGTCTAAGCTAGATGGATGAGGTTTTTTTAATTTGGTAGTGTTCTTCTGAAGTTGGCTTGCTGAATTTCTCCCGGAAGGTAAATTGAAAAGCTTCTGGCTCCTACTACTGTTTCTAAATCATGGAGCAAGTACATTCCGACATCCTCAGGTTGGCCAGATAAGACCTGGGTGGACTGTACCCTGTAGTGTGTATTGTGCTCATACATGGGTTTTTTGCCTGGAAACCAGGGCACAGTGGGGTGGGAGGGTTGGAGAGCACTTTGTTCTTGGACAGATCAGAGCATGAAGAACTGGGGAAGTGTTCCCACATCTTCTTGTTAGTCAGTTTGACCTGATTTCTCTTTTTCTTTTTTTTTTTTTCTTCAGAGAAGGTTCACTTGCTGTGGGAGTAGGCTGTGTGTATTGTCAGTTCTAAAATGGGAAAGTTGTATGACCTAACACTGCCTGTTTTGTATCTCATTCAAATAAAGACCATTTGGTACAACATGACATACAGGAGACGGCTTGTGTGGGAAGCCAGTTTTGGTAACTTATGTGAGGGTCTGTTTGTTTCTTACAGAGCCGAGAGAGCGGAGGTGGAGATAAGAAGGATGTGATTGAGCTGACTGATGACAGCTTTGATAAGAACGTCATAAATAGTGACGATGTGTGGATGGTGGAGTTTTATGCCCCATGGTGTGGGCACTGCAAAAAGTAAATGAGGTTTTTCTTTGACAATTCAGTTCCCATTAGTGCTCGTTTTTGTGTAGTACCTTTCATCCCCTAAAAGGGACCTTGCATCTCTGGTATATCAGAAGTGGGGTTTTTCGTAAGGTGTTTTAACAAAACTCTGTGGGCTTCTCCTGCTCAGGGCACCTTGATGCTGTTCTGGCTGCACTCCTCCTTAGCAGTAAAATTCCTAGTTACCAGTGGAAATAAGATCCAGAAGTTACATTAACCTTTTCATTCCTTCAGATGCAGGACTTCAGTCTCATTTGGAATAACCCTCCTAGCTGTCGTTCTCTGCAGAGACTTTATTTGAGTGAAGTATGCTACATAATGTTGGGATGTGGTATACTTTTGCTAGCTCTAATAGCTTAGAGCACTCATACTCCTTGTTTTTCAGCCTGGAGCCAGAATGGGCAGCTGCTGCCACTGAGGTGAAGGAACAAACAAAGGGAAAAGTAAAGCTGGCTGCAGTAGATGCAACAGTCAATCAGATGCTGGCAGGCCGATACGGGGTGAGTGTGCTCTGCAGTGGTTACAATTTCCTTTCCATTTCTAGTGAAGTCAGATTTCCCTTTAATGCTTACTGAACAGTTCCTTAATCATAGAATAGTTTGTGTTGGAAGGGACCTTTAAAGGTCATCTAGTCCAACCCCCCTGCCATGGGCAAGGACAGTCTTCAGCTAGATCAGGTTGCTCAGAGCCCCGTCCAACCTGACCTTGAATGTTTCCAGGGATGGGGCATCTACCACCTCTCTGGGCAACCTGTGCCAGGGTTCCACCACCCTCAGCATAAAAAATTTCTTCCTTCTATCTAATCTAAATCTACCCTCTTTTAGTTTAAAACCATTCCCCCTTGTCCTGTCGCAACAGGCCCTGCTAAAAAGTTTGCCGCCATCTTTCTTAGAAGCCCCCTTTAAGTACTGAAAGGCTGCAATAAGGCCTCTACGAAGCCTCCTCTTCTCCAGGCTGAACAACCCCAACTCTCTCAGCCTTTCTTCATAGGAGAGGCGTTCCATCCCCCTGATCATTTTCGTGGCCCTCCTCTGGACCCGCTCCAACAGGTCCATGTGTTTCTTGTGCTGAGGGCTCCAGAGCTAGATGCAGTACTGCAGGTGGGGTCTCACCAGAGCAGAGTAGAGGGGCAGAATCACCTCCCTCGACCTGCTGGCCACGCTGCTTTTGATGCAGCCCAGGGTACAGTTGGCCTTCTGGGCTGCGAGCGCACACTGCTGGCTCATGTCCAGCTTTTCATCCACCAGTACCCCCAAGTCCTCCTCGGCAGGGCTGCTCTCAATCCCTTCATCCCCCAGCCTGTATTGATAGAGGGTGCATGTGATACCCAGGTGCAGGACCTTGCCCTTGGCCTTGTTGAACCTCATGAGGTTCACAGGGGCCCACTCCTCCAGCTTGTCCAGGTCCCTCTGGATGGCATCCTGTCCCTCAGGCGTGTCAACCGCACCACTCAGCTTGGTGTCATCTGCAAGCTTGCTGAGGGTGCACTCGATCCCACMGTCTATGTCATTGATGAAGATATTAAACAGTACCGGTCCCAATATGGACCCCTGCAGGATACCACTTGTCACCGATCTCCATCTGGACATTGAGCCATTGACCACTACCCTCTGGATGCGACCATCCAACCAATTCCTCACCCACCGGACAGTCCACCCATCAAATCCATCTCCAGTTTAGAGAGAAGGATGTTGTGGGGGACAGTGTCAAAGGCCTTACAGAGGTCCAGATAGATGACATCTGTAGCCCTTCCCATGTCCACTGATGTAGTCACTCCATCATAGAAGGCCACTAGGTTGGTCAGGCAGGACTTGCCCTTGGTGAAGCCATGCTGACTGTCTCAAATCACCTCCCTGTCCTCCGTGTGCCTTAGCATAGCTTCCAGGARGATCTGTTCCATGATCTTGCTGGGCACAGAGGTGAGACTGACTGGCCTGTAGTTCCCCAGGTCTTCCTTTTTTCCCCTTTTAAAAAGGGGGTTATGTTTCCCCTTTTCCAGTCAGTGGGAACTTCACTGGACTGCCACGACTTCTCAAATATGATGGATAGTGGCTTAGCAACTTCATCCGCCAGTTCCCTCAGGAGCTGTGGATGGATCTCATCGGGTCCCATGGACTTGTGCACCTTCAGGCTCCTTAGATGGTCTTGAACCTGATCTTCTCCTACAGTGGGCAGTTCTTCATTCTCCCAGTCCCTGCCTCTGGTACCACTTAAATGTTTTAAATTTGGTACCACTATATCTGGTACCATATCTGGTACCACTTAAATGTTAACCTGGTACCACTTAAATGTTTTGTGCTAAAAGTAATGTTAAGTGACACATACCACTTTTTCACAAATAATTCATTCCTGAATGTCAGTTACAATATAAATAAATGGGGTGAGATGAAAGGAATAAATCTGGATGTTGCTGATGAAAAAGGCTGTTTATTTCTGTAAGGTGTTGTGTAGCTTTATCATCTGAAGTGAAGCTCTCTCCTTTCAGACTGTTTGTATGCTGGCTGGGCATCTCCAGAACACACACATGTACCTGCACATCTTGGAGCCAGTTGTCAGGGATCACTCTGACAATATCAGCTGCCCAGATCAGCTATGCTGTGGGCCCAAATTAAAATATTCTTTAATTTTTAATACAGTACAGGGAGCTTATAGTGTGCTGCTTTGTTTCCCTGTAAGTGCACATGGCTGGCAGTCAGCAGGAAGACTGAGCAAGTTTTACTGGAAGTGTAGCAGAGGGAGCTTAAGGTCCATTTGTTGCCATGTAGGCAYAGTGCTGTCTCCCCACAGACAAATCGGGAAACTAATGTCTAAGAAATACAAAGAGCTAAGATAGTCCTCCTGGTACTTAAACCTGCAGTACTTGGTGCATCTAAACTGAGATGAAACTATTGCTGATTCATCAGGCCTAAAACTTGAAACAGTGTTTCATTGTATGTTAGCCTTGTTTTGAATTGTTGCACAAGTAGGAAGCTGCAAAATTGTTACAGTTCAGTCATAACATGCCGTGAGACTTGATTCACCTAGATGTTAAATCTCTTCCCTTTCTCTTAATCTAGAACACATCAGTGTAGCAGATAACTTCCACTATAAATATTCAGATTCATTTGAGCTGATGGCTTAAACATGTCTTGCAGATTCGTGGATTTCCGACAATTAAAATCTTCCAGAAAGGAGAAGACCCTGTTGATTATGATGGTGGCAGAACTAGATCTGATATCGTTGGTCGTGCTCTGGATCTGTTTTCTGATAATGCCCCACCACCTGAGCTCTTGGAGGTACCTCTATATCATTTTCTCAAATTGCTTTTCCATCATGTCCTTTGCAGCAGTTTTTACAGGACTATATTAACTGTAAATAGAACAGCCTAAGTGTGCTGCTTGCACAGTGTTTTGCAGCAGAATGTCAAGGATGATGTCTGATCATTCAGCTTTCTGTTATTTAATTTTTCCTGTGAATTTGTTGTTGACTGAAAGATTATCAGAATTGATACAGTGAAGGCACTGACAGGATGGTACCAGGGTGTGTGAATCTTCTCTTGAGGAACAAATGAAAAGATTGGGTTCTGTGCCCCATCTTTTTTTCTTAGAACAAGAGGGCAGGGTTTTGTCATTTGTAAGCCATCCGTTAGAAGTTGCATGATGACTAATCTTGCTTGTTGTCCAAAAAACTCCACTCTCTGTATGGTAACTTCTAGTTTCAGCTTGATGTTGGTAGATTTGAAATGGTGATCAGTTGTCTCCAAAGTGGGGTGCATGCAAGACAATCCATTGGGGTGCAGGAATTAAAAAAAAAATTGTATCATTAATAAACACCATTTTAAAATATCTTTTTAATTTATTTCATCTTTGTCATCCTTTTAAAATGTCTATTTTCTGTATGCCTTATAATGTACCTAATGTTAGTACAGTAGTACATCTATATAATTGATATGCATATAATGGGGCTACATGCTTAGAAATTTTTTTACTGGTAGCAGTGCACAATCAAAGTTTGGAGACCACTGATGTAGATAAATGGATTGATTCGTTTTTAAGGTAGATCACACAAAACTGGTATTGCTCTGTTAATGTTGATTAAATGTCCTCATCTTCAGCAAATGCTGCACCCTGCTGGCTCTCCTTATGCTAGCAGTACCATGAGTGAAACCTACAGGCATATGCATAGGTCTGCGTGTGCTGTTTCCAGCCCTGGTCCAAGGACAGTGACTTTGAGCAAGAAGTGACATCTTACTGTGCCCTCTGTAAGCCTTATTTGGTACTGCTTACTTTCCTGTTGCTGCAAGTCTCAACAGAAGACTTTGTGAACTTTGTAATTAGTCTTGTGTTGGGGGACCAGTGAAGTAGGAGAGCCTTGTAAGCTTTTGTGTCAAGTTGCTTCAATGCTTATTACCTTGTAGGATGGAGTTGATAGGCTGTTGGGGGGAAGTGCAGTCACAGCTGTGTAACCAAATCTTACTCTCATCGACTTTCTGCCGCTTTCTTCTAGATAATTAGTGAAGATGTTCTGAAGAGTACCTGTGATGCTCATCAGCTCTGCATCATTTCTGTCCTGCCTCATATTCTTGACACAGGTAGACGTATAAGCAAGCAGACTTCTGTATGAATTTGTCACTTAAAGCATGTAGTTGTGTTTTTTAACTTGTCCAATTCTGTCTAACAAACAGGAGCTTCAGGGAGGAATTCTTACCTGGATGTCATGTTAAAAATGGCTGAAAAATACAAGAAGAAAATGTGGGGGTAAGTGTCATTGTAGACTGGTCTTTTTGGAAAAGGTGTGAGCATTTTCAGAGGTAATGGGATAGAATTTGTATGGTAGTGATTTATCTGCAGGTAAGAGTTGTTCCTTGTTCAGGATAGTATATCTTGGTATTTCACTAACTGTACTGCGGGAGGGGATGCTGTGGCTTTAGAATAAACTGCTGATTTTTTTCTTTTCATCCGCCTCTCAAATCCTGCATTTACAAGTGATATCTAAGCATTAATGAGATCAGATTAAGCATCTTTTACTCTTGTCCTGAATGCTAAAATATTTTAGGGCAGTATTTAACCAGTTTCTTCTAGCGTCTTTTGCTGGTGCATGAGTCTGCCAATATGACTGTTGAATTCTCAAAAAAAAAAAAAAAGTAAATTGCAGTTTATTAACAAATTTCATGCTCTCAAAGAAGCAGGCCAGCAGGCTTTGCCTTTTCTCCTCCTCCTCTCGAGGGGAGGCTAGGATCTCTGGGACTTCTCTGGGAAGTGAGAGTTGTTCTGACACTGACTGCTGTGAAAAGGGGGCAAAATGGTATGAAAGCCTGGGGGGAAATGCTGAGATTAGCTGATTCCAGAGGTTCCTCAGGGGACTTGTTAAGCATTAGAGGAACTGAGACCTGACCAGTGAGGAACTAATACTGAGTGAAATATTGGTCTTGCAGTCTTTGGCCAGAAATCCTCTACAGTGGGGTTTGGGCAGTACTTTGTTGTGTTTAGATCTGTGACTTTAGCCTATATTAAGCAAGGTTTAAAAAGGCTCAAGTGCAGCAATTTGTTCGGATTGGTAACATAGTTCTTTCCTTGGACTGTCTTTCATGGCTGTTCTTCTGATCTAGCTTTCAGTGGCTGTGAGCATGGGGCTGGCCTAGAGGTGCTGTTCAGGAGGGGCTTTCTTCTGTTACATGGTTCAAGATTGGGACCTTGCTATTCCCTGCTGATTTCAATAACAGTTGACACTGTCAAGGGCAGTTCAGAGCCCAGCTTGAACTCTGCAGGGTTGCAGGATATGTGTGATTTCAAAGTGATTGTAGTGCCTATCCTAATTATTAATCTTCTATTTTATCTTTTCCTCAAGGTGGCTGTGGACAGAAGCAGGTGCTCAGTCAGATCTTGAGAGCTCTTTGGGGATTGGAGGCTTTGGGTATCCAGCAATGGCAGCTATTAATGCTCGGAAGATGAAATTTGCCCTTCTGAAAGGATCATTCAGTGAGCAAGGGATTAATGAGTTTCTCAGGTATGAAATTAAGTGACTTAAATCTTTCTGTAATTGGGGCTATGACTCTTTAGACCAAAATCAGGCTCTCCTGGATCAGACAAGACTTGCACATTAAGAGAATTAAGACGATGAGCATTCACTGGAGTAAGGGAATGATTTCGGTGAGGATTGCAACTAATAAAGCAGTCTCTACCTTTTTGTGGTGGACAGAATTAAGAAGTTGGACATTTAGACTTAAATGGTAGTTTTAGCACAACTTTTGAAAACAGTTTGAAAACAGAAGTGAGCTTTGATCTTGAAAAATTCTGGTTCTCTGGTAACCCAAGAAACTAATGGGATTTGGTAATCAATAATATTTAATTCAAATGGTGTATTCTGATTAGTAATTGGGAAGTTCTCAGTTTGGGAATCTGAATGGGTGCTGCTGAGGTTCTTGAGGTTCTGTATGTTGCTGTTCATCTTTCTGGTTCAGTCTGGTCCTGTCTTACCTGTCCCACCCCTCCCCTTCCCCATTCCCCTGGCATCTGATAAACTAATTGGAGGAGCTGAAGCAATTCATCCAAAAAGTCAACAGCTCTGCTCAGCTCAAGTTCCTTGAAACTGCCTCTTGCGTAGTTGGGCAAGAGCCAGTGCTGAGAAAAATTGAATGGGGAAAGGAAATGGGGAGGAGGACAGAAGGTGGCAGCAGCACTGAACAGAGCAGCTAAACTTAAAACTGTTACTTGTTCAAAGTGTTACATGTTCAAAGTGAAGTGACAACTCTGCTTCTGGGTAAAACACTAGCTGCCATAAGGTGTGTAAGAGCCTTTGAGAGCTTACATTAGCAGTGTTATTTCCATGTCCTTGCTTGGAGAATGGCAAAGGACAGTCAGAATTGCAAAAGGAAATACAATAGTTTCTCCCCACCTTGCCATTAATTGAACCCTGTTCCTGCTGAATTAATGGAAACAGTGCTATATTCTCTTACCTGTGTAAGTGATCAGACTTTCTTCTTAATGCCAAAAAGGGAAGTTTCTCAGAGCATCAAGTAAAATAGGATTCAGAAGAGTAATACCAGACAGTCTGTAGTAATGCATGTGAGAGAAATGTCTGCCTTTTTCAGACATGGCAAATTCTCTTGATCTATAAGATCCATCTTAGTGAAGCCTCTCCTCGTGAGGGTGGATGGTGCTTCCAGGACACAACAGCCAACTTAACAGCTTATATTGCATTAGATAATTGGTTTGGTGTTGTCTTACTACAGAGCAATACTTGCTGGAATAATCTCTTACTTGACACTTCAGCTCAGCTGTGCTGCCTAGAGAAAGCAGTACAATCACAGTTGGTGTAGCTGGCTGTTAGCTCAGCTTGCTGCGTGCAGCTTTTGTAATCTAATAGTCAGTCTCAACAGTGTTGACCGAAAGTAAGGAAACAAGCACTGAGAAGAGCATAAAAATTGTAGACTCCACCTAGGGAGGAGTCTTATTTGCTTCTGAAAGAATGCAAAGGGATTAGCTCTTCAGGATTTTAATGTTAGGCTTTTTGAGCAAGCCTAAATAGTAAGTGCAAGATGCGGTGCCTCAAAGCAGAAGTTGGTTACCTCGTACCCATCCTAGCCCGTGGAGGCTTAGAGTCCACTGAAGAAAGATCACTAGAGATTTCAAGTAACAGTTGCAGGTGACTTCCAAAACTAGAATTGTAGACTCTTCTTGGAGTTGCCTCAAGTGATACACAACATACTGTTAAAGGGGCTGTGTTTGTTCATGAGTGTTACAAGGGGCACTGCTGAAATATGAAACAGTGTAGCTCACATAGTTTGTCACTGTGGATCCAATTGTAAATTCACAATGCTGCTTTAGGGACTCTTTCATTTTCTGCTTCTCAATTTGAAAAGCTTTTACTTCCAGACCGTTTAGATTTCCTTCAAGATATGCAAGCAGATTTCAAAGTTAACTTCCTTTAATCTAAAACAGGCACTGTTCCAGGTGGATGGAGACTGGAGAAATTTCTGAAATTTAATTTTTACTTGTTTTTCCTCAGGGAACTGTCTGTTGGTCGTGGCTCTACCGCACCAGTGGGTGGTGGAGCTTTCCCTAAAATTCATTCAGTTGAACCTTGGGATGGCAAAGATGGTGAGGTAAGAGCTGCTCCATCTCTAAAACTGCTGATGATTTGCTAGGTTCAGAAGTGACTGGATAGAATAACTAAGAACTGGCAATGTGAAAATTCTTGTTCTTCAAAGATTGTGGCAAGTTATGTTGATGGTTTCCCATTATCTAAATCCTGCCACCCAACTAAACACCAGATTCATTGTCTGATGTTGTGGACACATACTTCCACCTAGCTGTTAGGATGTAATCTGAAAGTTGAATCCCTTGAGGCTGAAACCTGTTATTACCCATGTTGAGTAAGAGAGGTGGTAGTATATGCATTCAAAACCTGAACATTTATGGAGACTTTGGTTCTGCAATATGCTGAGTTTACCATCAAAGTCTTAATGTCAGAAAGTTTGTAAGGTAAAGCCTGTGTGATAACACAGTGATTTGAGTATGTTCCTAAGGCTCAACATTGCTGTTAAAAAACAAAGTTACTACAATCCTTTGATCTACTTCAGATGGAATTAAAATATAGAATATGGTAGTAGCTTTGTTACACAGTTTATCTGTATTTGCCTTTATCTGGAGTATTTTTATTAATAGAAAACAACCTTCTAGTCTAAACTCTGATCACTTGTCCTGTGCTTAATACACTTTGAGTTTTTATGAATGAAAGAGGTGACAGGTGGGAACTTTACTCTCGGGATGAAGTAAGCATCTTTCAAAGTCAGTGGTGTCCCAGTGTTAAGCGCTTCTAAATGTGTGCTCAAAACCTTCCCTTTTTCACAGCTTCCGGTTGAAGATGATATCGATCTCAGTGATGTAGATCTGGATGACTGGGATAAAGATGAGCTGTGAAATCTTCAGGAAACTTCTTTTCTTGGGAGAGTTTGCGCAGCAGTTTGCAACCTGGTTCACAATCAGATGGATATTCCAGTGGCCTTTTTATGGAGAAAGAGCATGTGACACACTGTGCTATTTGATGCACTGCAGCAGTGAACTGTACGCATCTCAAGAAAACATTGCAGAAATTCTATGAATTGTCATAACCAGTAAACTTGATTGTATTCTGTGTAACAAATATTTTGAGGACAACATGGATATTTCTTTGGAACACCTTTGTTTTTATGTTGTTGATAGTGTGCTGTTTGAGTGTTACTGGAGGCTGTTAGTGTAACCAATTTTAAATGTGATTTTTTTTTTTCATGGAGGTGGAACCTGGTCAGCTTCTGTTTCAATTAAAGAATAAAACAAAGTATTTTTGACACACAGTGTTAGTCTTGTGTAGAGTAACAAAGGTGCATATGATAAAAGCTATCCCATTTTGGATGACTCTTGGAAAATGAACTGTAGAATAGAGAAGCTGGTGCAGAGGGGAGTCCTAAACCACCCCCTTGCTGTGAACAATCTTGACAGTTTGGCCTAAAGCCTGATTAGATGGACAACCTTAGTTTAAATGCTCTTTAGTCTTCCTTTTCCTATTCCTTCTCAGGGGCTTGCTCTTTCTTTGTGCCAGACTTTGTAAGGTCATTAATACAATGGAAGTAGGGTTGCTGCTGCAATGGGAGACACTGGGAGCTGTTGGTCTCTTCCCCAGGATTAGCAGTGAAGCTAATCCCTGTTTTAGGGTGTGATGATTTCCAGGTGCTAACAGAAAAACACCATGGTGCTGTCTCCAGCAGATTGGATCTAATATTTCTTCACTTCCCATCTGGCATTGTTTTGATTTGAAATTGCTATTTCCTTGGAAGGGGAATCAGGAACGGGGATGGTTGCTGCTGCTTTTTTAATAAAAATACTATTATATTTTGTTGCTTTCCACATCTTGTGTATCGCTGTCTAGTGAAGTGACCCTCGTGATCAGCTTGTTTATAAGTAAGGAATGAAAGAACTGAAAGTTTCCCCTCCTTTCAAGGAAATAACTTAATATGGATATTTGTCATCTGTGTCATTAGTGTCTGTAAGATCGCGCATAGCTCATCCCCATGAAAGGCAATGTAAGAACCACTGGTAGCCAACGCTAACTTGACTGCTGATTTGGTGCAGGAAATGTGCTCCAACTCTAGGTCATCCCAGCAGATGAGATCTAATGGAACTGTTCTAACTGAAATGTCTTGGCAAAAACTAAACTTATGAGTACTTGGGACTATAAGTCATACTACAATAAGCTCCACAGCAACTTTGAGGATCTTTCTTCTTAAGCTTTTCTTTTTTTAAATTTAAAACATCTTTGGGTTTTGCTCTGATGCTTTCTACTTTTTCTTTTTTTTTTTTGTTTTTAAGTTTGCTTTGTTAGAAAAACAGGACTGTGCACACCTAGTAGATCCATTAGCCACCACACTTTTTAAATTGTTTTATTTCAAGTCCAATAGATATTCCATCTTTGTAACTTACCAAAAAAAAATAAATACTACCATAGTACCTCCTGCCTCTGAAATATGTTTTCGTAAAACTATGAACAAGAGATATTTATATTGAAGTCACCGTAAAAATTACTGGAAGTGGTAGGAAAATCTTATGCAATTATCCTGCTACAGCATCTGCATTTTAATTTGACTTTCAGCAGCTAAAGATTGTTTTACTGTAACATTAGGGTCTTGAAAATTAATAGATGAAGCTTGAGCAATTTTTCTTTAACTGCAGTCAAGAAGACTGAGGTCAATCTTGAAATAGACATAAGGATAGTATTCTTGATTACTCAGCTGTAAACCAGGGATGTCCATGCCAGGCTGCAAAAGGAAACAGTATGACTTAGTACCAGTAAACAAACTGTTGCATGGTTCCAAGCTACAGTGGATTGCTTTTGTGCTCCTCTTCCACAGGTGGAATGGAGTTTTGTATTTGCTGTGCTTAAGATGAGGAATTCACCACTGAGAATCTGGTGTTTGGTGTTTTCAGGCTGCCTAATGCAGTTAGCATTGAGAATTCATGCTTGGTTGCAACTTTATGAACATGTATCGTAGCATTTTTGTGCTCTTCAGCTCTAGAGCAACTAATTTCTTTCTCCTCCCTCCATGCACTGGGAATCTTATGCTTGCTGGGTTTAGGCTGTTTTAATGCCTACTGGTTTATCCTAAATCGTTTGTGCACTCAAGATATGGGGAGGGAGAAAGCAAGTACTGCTGCTTGCTGAAGTCCTAGGTTGAGGTATTTAGTCAAGACAGCCTTTTACAGGGGACGGAGGTGTCACAGTCCTAGCATTTAGTTCTGAATTCATTTTTCTTGCTTGTGTTGATCTGAATGTTTACAGAAGACTTGAAGCTTTCTACCTAGAGGAACTGACATAATTGAGCAGACCTATTTCAGTCCGCTAGCTGTAAACATCAGATGCTTCAACAGAAAGTGTAAGCAATCTCTACGCATCTCCATCATAATCTGAGCCTACCTGTTACCCTAATCCAATCTGTAACCACCAGGGATTAGAGCTGCATCCAGGGATCCTAGCATTGCAAGGTGTGAGGAGTTGCTTGCTCTAACCCCTGGACTGTGAAAGTGTTCATTTAGCTAAACTGAGATAAGCTACAGCACGTGCAGTTGTAGTCCAAATACATACATCCATTATACTTGCTGCTGCAACTTCATCCAGGTGTTTGAAGACCACGTTTAGGACATCTCTTAGGCGTTTTACAGACTTCCTATTTGGCTGCAGCAGCATTGCTTGGAAATTCACTGGGAGGCCATACCTTGAAACACAGCAACATACATGATCATCTGCTGGGAAGGGGCACACCTTTCTGCTCCTGCCCTTCTCGCTCTTCAGTCTCCTGGCATGCTAGCTGATTGTGCATTGCAGAAGCAATCTCAGTGGTGGTGTGCTGCCTCCTTATCTGAAAGCATTCTCTTTTTGAAGCCGAAAGTCAACTAAATAGTGTCTTTCTGTTTTCCGCTTCCCTTTAAGTACCCCCAAAGAACTGTTTTTCATCAACTTTATATGTCACCTTTTTTGTGGTCATCTGTATTGTCTCCTGTGAGCTTCTGGAGCATGGTGTGTAAGGGATGTTCCCTCCCATGAAGGAACTGCCCCAGGAAGAGCACTGTACATTTTGACTTCTACAGGAATCTCTGCTGGCACTGCATGTTTACCCACTTACCTCAGGACAGATTCAACAAAAACTCTCAAGGCTTTCACATGAATCCAAGCCACAAATGCTTCACTGAAGTTCACTTTCAGCCAGCGCAGTAACGGGCCCTATGAGAACAGACACAACAGTATTGTGATCCCCTCGCTGTGTGAAGCGGCTCCATAGCTAACACCGTTGAGGCCATCATGGGCTGCTGAGATAATTCTCAGGCAGCCTGTTAGTGGCTCCCAGTTTATCAGAAACTCGAGCAACACTGGGCAAATTGTGTTAGCTATCCTGTGCCTCAGTTTTCTAGGCTAAATGGAGCTCACAGGAGTCTGTTGGAACCGTAAAGCCATTTCTGAGTGAGAGGTGCTTAGGCATGCCGGTAGCAAAGGCTGTCATTATGTGGGCCATCAACTTGATGTGCTACTTACATATTGTTGTTTCTTATCGGAAGCTAATTTCATCAGCTCTTCCTTTTCACATTTCAGTTCCTTCTCATCAAAATAAAATTCTCGAACCATGAACCTACAATTGAATGACATTTGCTCTCACAAGCCATCATCCAAGCAATATGCGCGCTCATTTCTTTTGCCTCTGGAGAAGCAGGTACGGGATGTTTCAAAGTTGCTGGCCATTTAACCAGTTAAAATATGTGGAGGCTGGGAGTTGAAGCCACCCCCAGAAAGCAAGCTTTCTGCTGTCATAGAATCATAGAATCATAGAATCATTAAGGTTGGAAAAGACCTCTAAGATCATCGAGTCCAACCGTCAACCCAACACCACCATGCCCACTAAACCATGTCCCTAAGCGCCTCATCTACACGTCTTTTAAATACTTCCAGGGATGGTGACTCCACCACTTCCCTGGGCAGCCTCTTCCAATGCTTAACCACTCTTTCAGTGAAGAAATGTTTCCTAATGTCCAATCTAAACCTCCCCTGGCGCAACTTGAGGCCATTTCCTCTCGTCCTATCGCTAGTTGCTTGGCAGAAGAGACCGACCCCCACCTCGCTGCAACCTCCTTTCAGGTAGTTATAGAGCATGATAAGGTCTCCCCTCAGCCTCCTCTTCTCCAGACTAAACAGWCCCAGTTCCCTCAGCTGCTCCTCATAAGACTTGTTCTCCAGACCCTTCACCAGCTTCGTTGCCCTTCTCTGGACACGCTCCAGCACCTCAATGTCCTTCTTGTAGTGAGGGGCCCAAAACTGAACACAGTATTCGAGGTGGGGCCTCACCAGTGACGAGTACAGGGGCACGATCACCTCCCTACTCCTGCTGGCCACACTATTTCTGATACAGGCCAGGATGCCGTTGGCCTTCTTGGCCACCTGGGCACACTGCTGGCTCATGTTCAGCCGGCTGTCAACCAGCATCCCCAGGTCCTTTTCCCGCCAGGCAGCTTTCCAGCCACTCTTCCCCAAGCCTGTAGCGTTGCATGGGGGTAACTGTCAGTAGCATGAGAGCAGGATGGACAAGTCCAGGATCTGTAGTTTGGTGCTTAAATAGGATCACTGTACCTGCTGCCACAGATCCTTCCCACCCTGCCTTCTCAGTGGCTTTAGGGCCAGCAGTAGCCCAAACGGTAAAGAAGTCCTAAAAACCAGTGATGGATTCAGCTGTACTGCACACAGAACATGCCTCACCTTATCCTCATCATCTGTTTGCCAGCCTGCCCTGCCTAGCAATCAGTGCTTCTTACCTGTTCTCCCTGGCTTTAGCCTTGAAGTCATCCATCACTTTCCTAAATAGGGTCACGGTGAAGAGTCCTCCCTCTGCATCCTCAGCAATCATTCTGTGAGAGGGAAATTCACTGCTGTGATTTGACATGGCAAATCCCTCATGCTTTCTTTACCTTCCTCTTTTGCAGTTCTTGTTTTCATTTATGATACTGAACAACACCCTGCTTTTCAAGAACTGCTGTGACTGAAATAATAGGGAACAAAGACTTTGCTAGCACCAGCCACGCTCTCTCCAATGTAAAACTCCCACAAGTTAAGTTCCTGAACCCAGTGTAGTACGCACACATTCTGCCTGCCTGATTTCTCTGTTTCCTGGTAATGTTCCCCCACTTTCCGTGCACTTGTGTTTCTGAGACAGGCAGTAGCACTCAGCTTTCTTCTTTCTCTGTGCTTTCCACTTCTTCCATTTCAGATAACAGCACTGTCTCCTCTTGTGCCCTGGATTGGACCTCATGGTCTGCAGGAGCTGAGCAGTGGAATGTTTAATTCCTACGAAGGATTTTTTACTTCAGGTGAAAAGATAAGTTAATATGGCATTTGCTAATGCAAATGACAGTACACTGAATTATCCTATGCTACAGCAGGAAGCAATTAATGATGCAAAGATAGCATTTGATCTTTGTAAAAAGTAGTTTCCATAAAGTTGTATGTGATTGCATGTGTCTGAATTATGCCTGGATTACTGTAACAAATTGTTTGTCTGTTTTACACAAAAAGCAAAGGCCCTGGTTGAAAGTAGAAAGAACTAGATTACTGGAAAAGGGAACAACGAGCTAATTGTAAAAAAAACAGTGATGATTATTTTTTCTCTTTCATCTGCACTTCCCTTCAACAGAGTAATTTCTGATTTCAGTTGAGAATGAGATTGGGCAAATCTATGTGTTAACATGGAGTCCATGCATTAGACAAGTGATTCCTTCCAGGATCCACCAATTTGAGGGACTGAGAGATCCTGAAATATGGCAGGGATCTCTGAAACAAACAGGGACCTTAATCTGGAATTTCACTTACTTGGTGGAGCGAGGCACTACCATATCAGAGAGGGATTCATAGGTCTTCTGCCACTGTACGTAGCTTGACCTTTCAGCAACACAAAACAAAGCACAGTAAATAAATACTATATCCTAGAAAGCAAACGTGTTGATAAATATAGTTAATTAAGCTAATGGCTTAGGGTAGAAGCGTTGGAGCTCCTCGTGCTAGGTTATGTGATGAAGATACATTAAGCCTCTCCTATCCCTTCCTCTCCCAGTCACCAGCTAGGGAGATGTTTCCCTCAACGCTGCACCCTCAATCCTCACTTTGGCTCTTGGCATGAGGAAGGGCCTAGAGCAGGAAGCTGACGGTGGGAAGAACRTGGCTTTTGGCACATACTTCCACACAGCGTCCCATGCTCCAGTACCTTTGCACAAGCTGCCCCTGATCCAGGGGTAGGTGTGGTACATCTGCTATGTGCAACCCCAGAGCCGATCTGGCGCTACACTGCAAACATGGCAAGTGCAGCACTGGGAGAAAGGGGTCAAGGGAATGGTAAGAGTTTGCAAAGTGAGAAGTCTGTTTATAGGGGGAATCTGAAAGAATGTGCAGATAATAAACTCAACAAACTTACCTCAGATAGCTTTTTGTAACATGGTTTTCACAGACAGAAAAGTGATGGTACTGTATGCGTGTGTGTTGGGACAGGGCTATACGGAGAAAAAAGGTTTTGCGTAGGCTTCTGAGAAGGACATTGCGTAACTTCACAACTGATGGTGATGGCAGTCATCCTGCGTGCAGGTACTTATGAATACACAACCAGCAGTGGCCTTGTGAGTTTGACAGGCCTAATTGCTTTTATAAACTGGCTAAGCTCCAGTAAGAATCTGTTTTTCTCTTTTTTTTAACTCCTACTATTCTTACCAGGAGGCTGTTTGAGAACCCACTTTGTAACAGTTAAACCTACATCCCGTTTCTGTCCTGCTCCGAGTTCGGAGCAGTCTTTGTCTCTTTCTTTTGTGCTAGCACCACCCTTGGCAGAAACTGCTCTTTCTCTTTGCTAACAGCTCCATCCATGCCCCAGCCATGGCACTGATAAGCTGCCCCAGCCTGACCAAGTGTTGCCTGGATCCGGTGCTTAGGCCTGAAACTCAACGCCACATTGAGCACTTGTGCACGCACTATTGCCTTACTTTGGCACCACAACGAGCAGCGTGATAAGATACTCGGAATTCAGAACAAAGTCGTCTTTATGCACAATGTCTGCTAGGGTCCGAGTCAGCAGATTTCCCCTACGGTGAAGAAGACAAAGGAAAAACAACATTAGCAGGAACCCAGCAGCAGCACACTGGAGGTATTGTGCTGTGGGTATAGTTGCTAATAGCGTATACGGGGGTAGAAGGTGGCCAGGAAGGAGGTGGCTAAAGGACATGTCTACACTTCTAAAATGGCCATTTAGTTACTTTTACTGCAACTAAAAAGAATAAAAAAGCAACTAATACTAATGGCAGAATATTGGTGACTAGCACTACGCTAGTTTATGCCCTTTATGTGAAATTACACCATTCTGCTGCTATTGTTTCTACAGTAAGGTTGTACATGCTTGGGAAGTGCATAGCTGAAGTTACCACCCCGTTCCCAGTCATTGCCACATCTTGCGGGAGGCACCTGCCTTCTCAAGACTGCCTGTTGAGCTGCCTGTGTGACCATTCTTCGGTCAGAGTAAGCAACGTTAGTATGAACCTAAGCCATCAAAGCAACCCTGGCATACCTGGACTGCCGTGGACAAGCACACGAGATACCTCCAGCTGAAGGACAGTGGGAGCAGCAGTCTCGTGCGCAGGTGGGATCTGCAGGAGGGGGTCTCTTTCCAGTCTAAGACCACTTGGTCACATTAAGTCCCACACTTAGGAAGTGTAGATGGCTGGGGCTGGCCGGGCATGGCTGGTAGGCACCAGGTGTGTATGAGAAGAGAGCAGCTGCCCTCTCTCAGTCACTGGGCAGGAGTGAAGAAGGACCTAAACCAGTAGTTTTTGGTTTGAGGTTCGCTGTGCCAGTCTAAACAGTAATTAACTGGCCAGTAACATCTTAGTAGATGTTTGTTCAACCCAAGCTAGCTGGCAATGGTAGACACCAGAGATGCCAGCATTTAAAAGTGGATGGGACGGTGAGAGGAAGATAGGCCTGGACCACGAGGTCTCCGTTCTTCTCCCTCATCACCTTGCTGGAGGCCTGGCACTGCTCATGTTCCCCACACAGAGCTTCTGCCTCTCTCCAGGTGCTTAAAGCTGATGTGGAAGCTGGAGAGATGCTGCAGGAGTGGGCTGGAAATACGAATGGTGCCAACAAAAGGAAAATGGGAGCTAATGTCCCCTTGTCCCTCCCACCCATGATTATCCACATGCACACAGCCTGAGACAAATGTGTCTAACACTGTCTGTACCAAGCTGGCAGCACAGGCCAGTGGTGCTGGCTGGCAGTGGTGTGGCCTGGACACAGGAACTCAGCAGAGAGAGGGGGAGATGTAACTGTGATACTGCTCTGCTGACCCCCATGGGCACTGCAGTCCCCATGTTGAGCACGTCTCCATGAGGGATGGCCTTTTTTTGACAAACTCATTCTGAACCACCACCTGGAAGTGGTTTCTGGTTGGGTTCAGTGGAGTTGGTGCCAGGCATGCTCATTTTAGCTCCACATTCATAACAAAATTCCAGCCACCCTGGGGTTTGGTTTGAGCCCCTGTATCTTCCTTGGATAAAGGCTGGTTTCTAGGCGGGCTGCCAGCCTGGCTGCCTGCAGTGCCAGGAAGGCGAGAACGTACCTGTGTCCTGTGCCCAGAGCAAGGGGCCTGAGTAGGAAAGAGTGGCACATATGAGCATGTGTTGGGCGAGGGCTTGCACAGCATCATCTAAGTTGCTTTAAATTTACTACTTACTGGAATTTACTATTCTCCCCAGTGATACCCTGGGAAAAAATCCAGGTATCAGCACTGACATAGGTAAAGACCATAATCAGTTGAAGACAGGAGAGAGAACATTTGGGAAGCCCTGACAGGGCATTACCTGGACCAACAGAATGAAACAAAGAAAAGAAAAATGTAAGTGGGATGCTGGTGAGGTGCGGGAACAAGCAAGACAGAGCTGTTTCCTATGGGAGCTCTGCAAATGCTGTTCAGAACATAGGAAACAGCTCTGTCTTGCAAAGGAATGCACCGGTTGACCCAGCTCATCTAATTTCTGACTCCCTGAAATCTCGTCAGAACAATACAGTGCATTTGGTTTTGACTCTTTACAAGACTGTCTGCTCGCACTGCCAATAAAATCCTATTAGGAACTGCAGTCTCCCTGAGCTGATTTTGAGACATCCTGATCACACCAGCTCCGCCCCCTCCAGCTTTTGCTGGGTCTGTAGATGCTCAGCATGCCCCAAAGCCAGAAAAATTTGTTCCCACCAGAACACACGTGGTCCACAGCACAGCAATGGGTGTGAGCATGCACTGTCCTCAGTTCAGCCATGCAGCATTCCAGATGCGAACAGGCATGTGCTATACTTACACAGTTTTTTTCTCCAGGCTTTGCAAATTTCCTTTGATGTTGTTGTACGCAGCTGATCGGGTCTTTAGGTCTGTTTCTATTTGAGTCACTTGCTAAAACAAAGTAAAAAAAGTGAGTCAACTCAGTGCTTGAGGTGGTGTCCTCACCCCCCTCCCGCTACCTTTGCACCTTAAGGCAAGGACACAGCTGTCAGCCCCTGGTAAAACCACCTGAGGGTGGCAAGAGGGAGCCGGTGTCCGAGCTCCCCTGTGGCAAAGGCCTCTGCAGAAAGTAGGATTCAGTTAGCTGTTGCTGTGTGTGCTATAGCTGTACCTAAGGAGCAAGTTCACGGTTTCATTTGTTATCTAGATCGAACAACACATCACGCCTTCCTGAATGGACTGGCAGTGTAAACATTCATCCACCCTGCATTGCGTTTGATTTAATGTCAGGCCAACAATTTCACAAAAGAACTCCAAAATGGAGAATAATATGGCAGTATATAAAAACAATAAAATATTACAATGAAGGGGATTAAAGTGGAGAAAGCACATCAATGTACTCTAGTAAATCTGATAAAGTGCCATATACTTACAGACTGGATAGGTTTAAATATATGTATCATTATTATTACAGTAGAAATTAAAATAATTAAAATAATATCAACTGCTTCAGTACAAAGTGTGTGCCTGTTCCTGCCCAAACCAAAGGCAAAGCTYTCACTGACTGCCATGAGAGGAGGGACCAAAAACTGCCAAAAGACATGCTTTCCCATGCCAACATCTTCTTAAAATTTTGAGTACAATTTACCTTTGCTAATGCTTCTGATATACTCTTCAGCGGCTGCTTTATGGGATATTTGGCCATGTCCCACTCAAACCGTGTCAGGTAGCTAATTAGGTCAACTGAAAATGCAAAGAGATTAAAAGCAGACATTAAAGAGATGCAAAGAGATTAAAGCAGACAGCTTACCAGATGGCAGGTCAAAGTTTGKGTACTATTCCCCAGCTATAGCCCAGGCATAACTTTGATTAACATTAGAGACAGGAGTGAACCAGAAGCCCACCTCATGGAAATCCCCATAGAAATTTGATCTAGACCAAATCCACACAGATCATATGCCCAATCTAATCACCTTTCTAAACATCCCCAAACTTAGAAGTTGAACCAGAAATCTTTTCTGCATTACACCTAACAGTATAGAACAAGCATTACTGTAAAATTAGCTGTATCAGCAGGACACAGCAACGTGCAGCCATTCTTCTTTACAGCAGAAACAGCTTCACGTAACCTCAACCTTGATTATTGCAATATGCCTGAATTTAATCCTGGCAAGAGCTATCAATCAGAAAAATACTGGCCCAGGACCAGCAGTAATACTCAGGGTTGTTGAGAGTTTGATCAAAGATATTAAGAGCGTAGCTGATGTTACTTCCCTGTCATTCAGTCAAGCACTCACTAGAAATCAAACCAACTCAGCTGCGATGGGGAATTTCTCATTGACTTTGCACACAGAGCTCCCCATCTCATACAAAACCATACGGTGTTTCCCTAAATGGATAAACACAGTCACAGCACCCAGTGACAGAAATTCACAGCCCTGTGCATGCAGCCCCCCAAAACAAGGCACCCTTGGACCACAGGGAGCCATGGCTTCTTTCCAGAATAGAGGGGAGGTGACACATGACACCCAGCTCCTAGGACAGGATCATGCTATTTCACTTTGTTTGAAGACCAAGGCTCCTTAACATCAGAAAACATTAAGACTKGGTATATTATTGTACCAAATAAAAATTCTCCTCTAGCAGTTGAYGAAATCAGAAAGCTCTTTGCCTAAGCTGAGTCCTGAGAGCCCTTAGGGTGCCAAACACACCCCTACATACTGTTCTTGGGCAACTTTATGGGATGGGATAGACTCACAACAAGCAGCAGGGCTGGGACTGTCCGTTTGCAGGTTAGGGAGGCTAGAGAAAGGCAGCAGCAGGGTCTCAATGTCTAGCCAAAGAAGGCAGAGGCAGTGTCACCTGCAGGGTGGGCTTTCTTCCAGACCAGGAGAATATCTGGGAAGTTGCCCTGGGGAGATGGGGAGCAAAACAAGCTCARGGTGCCAAGTAAAAGGAGAGGCATGCTGGGGCCGTTCAGTGCTCTTCACTGCCTTGTCCAGAGAGTTCAGTCCCACAGCGAGGTTTGAGCACAACTTCTTGTGGGCTGGACTTCCAGGGTGTGGGGAAAACTTTATGAACCGAGATGCATGAGAAGGAATGTGGAAAGTTGTATAATTGCCATACTGCCAGGCTGAGGGTACTACCCTGTCTTGTGTGATACCRAATACCCTTGGCAGGAGAGTGCTATCCTTTCCATGGGCTTCTTTCATCCCACAACAGAGTCAGTTTACCCTATTAGATTTCCAAAGCATGGAAAGTCTTATGTTAGGAGGAAACAGGCTTCTTAGCAAAGGATAAACTGCCTTGGAGGCAGGGAGCACTGGCATGACAGTGTTCTCCCCCTCTTTCTAAAACCACAGCTGTRTAGACCTCCCACACATCCAATGCACAGGAGTCATGACGCAAAGATCTAGCCCTTCCTGCTAAGGMCTGATCGGGAATTAGCAAATTCTCCTGCACAGGGAGGGTGCAGAAAAGGGGCAAAACCGCAGAAGGCAGGGAGAGCTATCACACAGCTCCTGTGGGCACAGTTCTCTGGCAGTGCTTGCTGATGGTCTCTGTGGGGAAGGCAGGGAGGTCAAAAATACTTGAGCGATAAAATTCATGGAGCATTTTCAGCATAGGGTATGTGACACAAGGATTTCATCCTGCTGCCTCTCTTCCAAGCTTTCTTGCTTAGGCTTTGCTAAATTCAGTGGGAATGAAACCTGCAAAGAGTATGGTATTACGGGGCTGTGCAGAGGAACAGTGTATTCACAGGCTCTTTAAAGACAGGCACTGGCCTATTTATAGCTGAGGACATAGCTGAAAGTTCCCTGAAGACCTACACATGCCCGTTCTATCCTCACATTCCTTGAATCTCAGCAGAATTCAAACGTTAGGCAGTTAAGCACAGCATCAGTTCTCAGCCTATTTTACAAGTTCAGTCCCAAGCAGTGCTCTGGCACTGGTGCAGTTTAATTAAGCAGCCTGATCCTGGGGATGGCACAAACTACTGTGAACACACTAGCAGAACCGAGCTTAAAATGCCAAGCAGTCCAAGCACCCTGATGCTCCTGGAATGGCACCCCTCATTTATGGAACCTGTATGTCAAGTCACTTCTAAAAGACTTCACATAGCTGCCCGTCCAGGAGAGATGCTGCCTACCTACCCCAACGCACTCACAGCTGCCCAGCAACCCTGCAGCCTGAATCTCTTGTAACTCTGATTTACTCACCCAGCTCTAAGACGCAATGTTAAATACTTTCCCTTCAAAACACTTAATTCTTCAAAATTGTTATGCTTCTCATTTTGCTTTGTTTGAGCTCATTACAAGGAATGGAGTTATTCCGCCACTTACCAGATTTTAAAATTCATTTGGGTTTAACATTACTATAAATGGAAGAGAATTTGGTCCAAATCTTCAAATCTTTTCACTTACATTTCACATTTCTTATTCTGTCGTAAGCAAGAAAGCATTTCCTGCTGTTATGATATACTAAAATTCCCTTTACTACACAAACACACGTTTTCCTTCTATGAGAGACATCACCACGTGGCTGCTTTTGACTGTTGCCCACTGGAAAGTAGCGTGTGTGTGCACTTAACTAAAAGCGCTGTATTTTCTAGTACTTCACATTTTTCTTCACACAAATCTAACCAAACAATTTTTAGACACACAGCCACCATCTTCATCAGTTCGTGGACCAAACTGCTGTCAGGAATACATACAACTGAGATAAAATCAGAAAACTTGCATAGTGTAACTTAAAACAAAATTTGAGTTGGGATGGTCTAATAGTCTGAAATGGAACCATGTAGCAAGAAGTCGTGGCTTATAATTTTGTTTCTGGTTTCATGACCTTGAGGAAGTCTTCAATTTTAGGGGCCTTTTGCTAACCAGAAAGGGGAGGAGGAAGAATTTGTACAGCAAAGTTGCTGCTGCTTATGAAGAATGACACTGGAATATAGTAGGGGAATCCTCATATACTAAAGCTGACTCAATTTTTTAAGATGCAGTCAATAATCTTGGGAAGGTTAATGTCTTAGTTTAATATGATTTGTTTGGATGACCAAATCCAGACAGAGGACAGAAATTAGTAACACATACAAGTGATTTCCACATCCTTCTATTACAACACATGCAGAGCTGATAGGAAAGGAAAATGGTGTAAAGAGAGGAAACAAAGGAAATAAATGAAACCTGTTGTTTCTCAAGTCATAGGGATATCGTGATCAAGCTACGAGGTTGTTACTTGAGAAATCCATCGTAACCTGATCACTGTATCTCTACAACCAGACCAAGACTTGTCTCTAGCACTAATACACACAAATGCATGCTTGTAACAACACTGCAATCATCAATCCTCAACATACTTTTGAGACATTTCATTTTATCCTTTAGCCCTGAAACACAATAAGTGGAATTATTGTACTTGCCAAGCAGTTGCACTCTTCAATGTCAGTCTTATGTCATGCAAGGAGGACATTTCTAAAAGAACTTCCTCCCCATCCTTTACTCATACAGATCTGAAGTACAACACTGCAGACAGTCAAAGGGTGATGGAGCGCGCACTGTTAGTTTATTTAAGTGTCATTCTACAAGCCTGTAATTAGCATATGTAACACATGTTGTACTTTTCCAGGATAGCTGGGGAGGAATTTGCTCTGAAACGCACTCAGGGTCTAACGAAACATGCAGAGATCTAGGAGCCATTGGTTTCTAAATGTTAATTTTGTCCTTGACACAAGCTGCCTTTAGGGCCTTGAGTATCATACTAGATAATGTTCATGGAGGTTATAAAAACACCATATTGACTACTTAGAGATGCTGCAGGGGAGCGTACAGTAAGGTAGTGAGCTCCCACGGCCCTCTGTCGTGTCAGAAGTGCCCCTGCCATCACTGCCTGCTCTTCTGCTCTGCTACACAACTGCTGCCAGCCAGGGCAGGGCACCAYGGAAGGGCATTTCCTCCTAACAGGAGTAGCACGTGCATGTCCTGCCGGTCCCTGGCACGACCTTGTGAGTGCAGCCCCAGCTCCATGTTTTGGAGCTGTTGCCTCACACGTCCACCTGTGACGTCAGAAATCCACAGTCAACAACGTGATCTATCCCAGCATTGTAGGAGGGAAGGCAAATCACTAACAGTTCACTGACAGATGTCATGCAGCCACACAGAATGAGATTTAGCTGCCTGTAAGAGATCAAACCCATACAGGGCACAGAAAGGTGCTAGGTCATTTTAAGAGTGAAGAAGGATGTYTCCTGCTTTCCTCTTCACTCCTCAGCTCTGGTGTTAGAAACTAGTTCAGCAGTAGACGCTGAACACTGTCCTGGAAGCAAAGTTGGCACTGGATAAAGTGCTAACTTTGAGAAAAATGGGAGCGGGCTAGATGTGTTCTTAAAAAATGTTGCTGATGGTTGTCCATTCTAATGTGTCAGTGTTTCAATTCTACATGTTCATATTCTGAAGCAAACACGGGCAGCATCAATGCATTAAAATACCCACATTCACAGCACCTACCTCCATTGGCCAGAAGATTTTCCTGGACTTTATCTTTTGAGTCCTCCATAACTTCTCCTATGTACTGGGCTGTTTTCTTTATTATGCTTAGGTGTAACAAGAAAAGCTTTGTTAGTGAAGAAACAATGAATATAAAACAATTGCCACAATGATCTGATAAACATGGAGATGCCCAAACAAAACACTTCTGAAGCAAGGCAGGTTAATTTGCAATTCAAATGATGATAAACAACCTATGGCATATTGCAGAACTAAATGCCTTATTTCTAAATACACTGATCTCTGCAAACACATAGGTAATATCATCTCCTCAGTGCTCTAGACTTCCAGAAGATCAAGATTCAGTCTTCTGTACACTCATGATACTCATAGCAGAAACCAGAAGGCAAGAAACCCATGTTTAAAACTCTAAAGGTGATGGAGGAACAAGAAGCTACATACAGACTAACACTGGCTGAAAATCTGTTCCATGGGATGCTAAATAAACCTTAGGGCTTGCTGAGATAAGGTTCCTGCAAAGTACTCGGGGGAAAATGACAATGTTCTCTTGTTTGACAGGGAGAATTTCCTTCTTATTCCTCTTCTTTAGGGGACTCTTTCTCTCTTCACTTTAGCATGGTGGACAAGACACTCCCTTAAAGTGTGGGAGAACTAGATCAAAATCCTCCTTCTGCCCGATTCAGAGCAGTGAATTGAACAGAGGCCCTCCTGGACAACATTGTCACCACACAGTTACTTATTTTTTGCTTATTTTAAAAAATGGATTCATCAGGTCCCTCCAGCAGTAGATCCCCCTGGCCCTAGTCAAAGTACCTATCTCATACAGGCCAAGAGCCTTTCTGGTTGTTCTAGTATCCTTCTGTACTCAGAAGTATTCACAGAATTTGGCCTTCAGTTCCCTAACCATTCCAGGCTGACTGCACCTTGTAAAACAAAGCAACAGCTAAAAAGTAACAGCCTGATCATTAAATTGGCAGAGACGTGAAGTGGACATAATCCTTGGCATGGTGACATGGAGTGGAGCACAATGGCAGGCTTCTTCTCCCTCTCTTTCCTTACAGACGGGAGAGTGCTACAGCTGCAGATGAGCTGGAGACTGAAAGGGCACCTGCAGTGTTTGGACAATGTGTCTTGTGACATCCTGTGGCTTTCAAGAGTTCAGGAAAGGGACTTCAGGCCAGGTACAGATACCATGAGAGCATCAGAGAAAAGGACTTTTTTTGATGTGCTGCAAAGCACATGTGCAGGCCATTTAAAAGCAGTAATTCATAAGGTAAAGATTCCCTCTATCTCCATTCCTGTGAAGAAACTCACAGTCTTTGGAAAGGTTTTCCAGTCCTGTGATGGGGAGGAAAAATCTGAGATTGCTGATGCTGCCAAGAATGCAGTAGTCAGAATTCCTGCTGTTTGGGGTCATTCAGCCTGGAGAAGAGAAGACCTTTTGTGGCCTTTCAATATATAAAGGGGGCTTATAAAAAAGATGGAGAGAAATTTTTTACCAGCGCCTATAGTGACAGGACAAGGGGCAACCGTTTTAAACTGAAAGAGGGTAGGTTTAGATTGGACATAAGGAAGAAATTCTTTATGATGAGGGTGGTGAGACACTGGAACAGGCTGCCCAGAGAAGCTGTGGATGCCCCATCCCTGGAAGTGTTCAAGGTCAGGTTGGATGGGGCTTTGAGCGACCTAACCTAGTGAAAGATGTCCCTGCCCATGGCAGGGGGGTTGGACTAGATGACCTTTAAAGGTCCCTTCCAACCCAAAGTGTTCTATGATTCTATGCATGACTTAGGATTTGATTCTGTTTATCATCAGAGACACAAAGTAATTTATAGAACTTTTTGAATGGAACCGTAAAATTCCCATGCATGTGGTTCCCACAGATGAGAAAGACTGATACAAAACTGTAAAAGAGCAGTTCTCATCACATTTGCCACTTGAGTAGATAACCCACTGGTAAAACTTGCAGTTTCTACTTCCGTCGTTAAACTAACGCAATGTTCCCCAGTCCCGGCTTCGTCTCTGAGCCTTGCCTTGCATCCTGTGAAATGCAAGCGGGATTCACTCACCCAATACATTCCCCATGCAAAGACAGAACACGCACCCTGCGTACCACTGATGCCTGAGGCAAGCAAGAGGAATCAGACCCTTGGACGAGCCCCATTGACTATAGTGACATCCAACAGCGAGCAGCTTTCACATCCAACCCTTAGACCTCTGCCTTTAGATGAGATGAATCCCACCTTGAGCAAATATCATGCTCAAATGATGCGTTATAAAAGGAGAGGGTTTCAGCTAAACTGCCTCGAGAAGTAGTAATAAAAACCTGTAAAGAGAATAACTCCATTTAGCCTATTATTATGGCTCGGAAGACTCTCACATTTTGCTTCAATTAAATTGCTGCAATGTCATTACTTTAAAAAAAAAAAAAAAGTCTAACGCTCTTTAAATGATACTGTGTATTAAAGGGTGCTACCAGCTAGGCCTCCAAAATACTGCGGGGAGCAGAAGCTTTGCAACCTGAGGCCACTGCAGAATGCTCCGCTGACTGAGGACTCAGGAGAAGCCCCGGGTAGGAGTGACCGACAGGATCGTCAGCTTGAGAGAGCTCCATGCTACCACACGGTGACATGGAAAAACACTCTGCCTCCCTGCGTAAATAAATAATAAAAGTATGTGGAAACAATAGATCCTGCAAACTCTTGCCCCTTCTCTGCTGTCCTGGCAGGAGGCAGCGCTGACAGGTTTGCGCTGCCTGGCTTTACTGGCAGTTGTGTTTATCTAGCAACAGTTCAGCAGGTAGCTGTTTCAGAGGAGCAGGAACATAAATGCTCAGGTCATTTGGACAGGCTTGTAACCCTCTGGATACCATTTACTTCAATGAAGTGCAAGTGCTTGGCATTTTAACCCTTGAATCACAATTTTGACTCAAACCCTTGGGCATTTATTTAACGCAAAATGCTTTCGTACATCCTTGTGGGACTTGATCTGTGTTGATTATTCTCTGCTATTACTCTACTCTAATGAATTTTTCTTATTTTTTAACACATTTTTCTTATTTTTAAATCTCGTTGATCCTTCTTGATTACCTAGCTGGATAGGCAAACAAGACAAATAGGAAGAGTCCTTACCTCAGCAGCTTATGGTGGAAGGGCCTTGCTGACCCCTTTGTTCGGTGCCTATAGCATGTCATATGGTAAGTGTCATTACTGGCATTAAAGGCACAATTAGTAGAGTGAAGTGGCATTCAGCTTCAACAAGGAGCTGTACCATGTTGTCCACTTAAGACAAAGGTAACAGAAGGAGACAGTGAGCCTAGGAAGCTCATACTGACATTTCACTTAAAATTACCCTCCGTGATCTTACACGGATCCTACAGATGGCTTTTCAGAAGTTCTAATTCTTCACAAAGCTGGGAATTAGCTAAGCCCTTCTGAAAATCAGTTCTGCATGATTTTTGGCAGCCCTTAAACCCAGATCGCACAGTTGCTTGCCTGTCTGCTCCCCTGACTAGAGACACCTTCCATTAGAACAGACAGCAGGTATTGGCACTGTCTCTCCCCAAATTTGCCCCCATCCCCACTTCATAAAGAATCTCTGCAGTATGAACCAGAGGCCTGAACRTGTTTACAAAGAATTTGGGGCAGTTTTTTTGGCAGGGTCACAATGGAAAAGGTTTTCTTGATGAATTAAGTATTAAGTTGCTCTGTCCTGCTAAAAATCCTGAAAAAAGCAGTATGGTTTAGTTTTAGGTAGACCTGTGAGGAGCGGGGAGTTGGACTCGATGATCCTTCTGGGTCCCTTCCAACTTGACATATTCTATGATTCTAAAAAGATCAACGTTGTGTGCAACCCAGAGTGATCAAATGTAATCATCCTAATACAGCCCTGCTGTAGCACCAGTAAAGTAAAAGAAACAATCCTACAGAGAAATGTATTCTAGCAGACTTACTTTTACCCCAACTGCCCAGCATAGATGTAAACAGTTTATATCAGTGTTTCTGTATGTGTTTGCAACTGCCAGACAAAATCTATGAAAGTATCAAGCATATTTAGACAAGCAAATCCTTATCAGTCCTGGCTGGGGGAAAAAAGGCAAAAAGCCCCAGAGCTAACACATGCCTCTGTGACCAAGACGACATCTATATGTGAGGTATGCTTCCAAAGCAAAAAAAMCAAAAMCAAAAACAAAAACAAAACAAAAAAAACCCCAGCAGCTTGTACTTTCATTGCCTCAACAACAAAGTCTACTTTGTGCCATGAAGTATCTTACACCCTGGTATTCTCTCAGCTTGCTATGCTTACTGTTCTTTGTACACCCAGGTCAGTTTGGCCCAAAAGGCAGTCTGGGCAATGATCAGCAAGGAGATCATGTGAGTCTTTGCATAAGTAGATTTGGTACAATGTAAGTCAATATTCTGATTTTCAAGGAGTTTAAAAGTCTGAGAGGGAGAGCTCTGGATTTCATTCAGAAGAACTTATTCCTTAGAACTCATATATATGGTTGAAAAGGGGCAGAAGGCTCAAGAGAAATATTCTGGGAAAATAAGATCAGGGAGGGCTTCATATTCTCCAAATGCCGTTTTATTAATTTAAGTTTCTGGATGGGGTGGGATGATGTTCTTTAAAAAAAAAAAGAACCCTTTTTAGCAGTTTCCCTTTGAGAAACAGCTTCCCTAGCACTGCCACTCAAACAGATTGCTGTGCAGACAAAATTRTCACTGACTTAATTCACCCAAATTTAAAGGAGTGGTCCTTTCTTTGTGATGACTCCATGACAATCAACACAAGGGTTAAACAAAGCCTATCCACTTTAGTCCAGCTGTAGTCCAGGCTGAACCGAGTCAGACTGAGGTGAACACAAGGACAGACCGTCCCATAAAAACAATGTCTGTTTCTCATTTGTAGGTAGTAAATAAGATCTATTTTACCTTTCAGCAACGCTATCAAGTTTTCCCAACTCATCTGACAGACCAACAAGAGCATCCAGTGTCCCCACCTGTGCAAAAGATGAGAAGTAGRTGAAAGATGCACAAGTCTGTCTAAGGCTTCTGTGGCAGAGTCTTAGGGACACCGACTTGTGTGTAGCATTTGTGAATTCAATAGTTTGAAACTTTATTTACTTAGTGGAAAATAGTAGCAATTCCTTTATCCAAGACCTAGGGCATAAAAAGCCTTTTCCAATAAAGGAAAAAAGTATGTGTAGTCTCAAGATTACACATCAGTGTCTTCCTTCCTGTTTTCATTCCCGTATCATCAAGTAGCATAGACTGGTCTTCTACATGATAAAATAGTGACTAGAAATGCACACAATATACATACAAACAAATCTGATGTAGTGAGTGAACCAAGGGAAGCAGCACTTATTCAAAAAGGTGTCTCTGTTTGCATTCTTTGCTATTACCAAAGACTAAGGCTCTCACAAAGCCATTTCCTCCAAGACCAACATCTGCTTTTTGTATGACTCTGTCACAGTCATAATCTTACGTTTATGGTATTGCAGAACCTTTTCTTGTGATGTTGCCAGCTCAACATTATGAAGGGTCAAGCTGAAGGAGAAGAAACAAATTTTACATAGAACAATTAGCACAATATTAATGGGCCGGCTGCATCTTCAGATACTGCAAATGCTTTATTTCCTTTGGCATTAGCAGACTCACACCAATGCCAGCTGGGTAAGGTCCATAGATGGTAAAAATCATATCAATCTCAGGTGCACATGCAAAAAGCAACATTCCCAGTATGAAACATTCATGTGACAACTCAGTAGGTTATTACTTGAGAACAGGCCATGCTCCCCTTTTACTTGCATCCTTGTGTAATTGGGATAGCTCAAGTTATAACAGTTAACAATCTTTTTGGATTAAAGCCAGATCCTGGATGCACTAAGAGTAGCTTCGTTAAGTGATGGGTGATGGCAACTCCCCAAGGAACCAAGTTCTGCATCTGTGGCAACTCCATTGACTTCAATGCAGCATATTTGGATTTTTCAAGGCCACAAGTGAAATAAAAATAAGGTGCAGATCTTATAAAATAAGGATTAAATAACACAAAGATATAAAAAAAATCATGGATTAATACTCTTCCTATTTATATGATGATACGAAGCTGGGTAATGTAGCTGAATATACACATACATCCATTTCCCAAGGAGTAATGTACATTATAGCACTGTTTTCTGTCAGCAGTCTTACTGGCACAGTTCGAGATACTTAGCTACTCCCTTTGCATTTGCAATCCAAGATGTACAATGCTGTATGACTTTCATGACTGGCAGCAAAAGGTACATTGAATGCAGTAGATTAGTTATTTAACTGGTCATTTTCACTCCTTATACATATATTCTTCCAGTGTGAAGGTCAGCTTCAACCACAACGACTTCTTTTTTCTCTGATCAATTTTCAGTTGACTGAACACAACTCATCCCCTGACTGCAATCTTTCCCTACTCTCTGCATATTATCCCAAAAGAGAAATCCCAYATTTATCGCAAAAATCTTTAGCCCTGGCTAATGCTGCTGATTCCCCCTTGCCCATACACAAACCCCTTCCTCGTTTACCTTTAAGTCTGGAATATGGAATTTGCTGTTGCTGGACAGGTTGGATTTAGACGTCACCGTGTTCATTCTCTCCCATGCCTGTAGATTTGTTTTATCTCCTGGGGCAGAAATTAGCCAGAACTCCGACATGATCTAATATTTTCCCTTCACTCCTGGTCACTGTAGAAACACAAAGCAGGTAAGTGGCTAAAAGAGCACCGCACAAAATGGCCTCTCCCCTAAGAATAGAAAAAGTTAGAACAGATTAATGATTTTCTTCAGAAACGGGACAGTGAGTCAGTCCTGTGTCTCAGGCTGAAATGGAACATGACCTTCTCTAGAATGTCACGGAAAGAGTGCGGCCGTTCCTCCTTTCTCAGGGTTGTTCCACCCAATTTCTGAATGAAGAAACGAAGCTTCCTCCTCCCCTTTTCCCTCCCAGCCTGTTCCATTCGCCTTGTACTGTAAGTCCAGTCTCCATTAAGGAGTTTGGGGACCTCACTAAACCATCCAAACGTAATTAAGTATTTCTGTTTGATAAGTATCATCTCTCAAATTTTTGGACACTTGTAGGCAAAGCCGAAAACAAGACGTAAAAAGACCTCTGCTCAACCTATAGGCTGCAAAAGATGCCACTGGTGAGATGGAATGTTACTTTCCCYTGTGGTTTTCTTCACAGGTTGGATAGGAAGGAGCTGGAGGAAGGCAAGTTGCGGCATACAGAGACGATATCAGCAGAACAACATCGATACAACAGTCGCGAAAATCCACGGGAGACAACTACACTGTGTTAACCAAACAGATCAGGGCAGGACAGCGAGAAGCAAAAACCACACAGAAATCTCCCATACCTCTCCGAAGGCTCTCCCCGCAGCCTCCCCCGCCCGGCACGCTTTGCTCCCAGGTGCGTGGGACAGGGACGATTTGACACTTGCCTCTCACGCACCCCCGGCGCGGCCCCGGGGGGCCAGCGCATGGCCCAGGGGGGCGGAGGTGCGGGCGCTCCCGACTCCTCGGTACCCGCCGGGCTGCGCAGCCCGAGCTCCGCGAGTCGGGGCGGGGGATGCCGCCGGCGCGGGGGCCCTGCCCGCGCCCTGCCCGCTGCCTTACCTGCGCCAGCTGCCTCTCCCTCCCCGCGCCGCCCCGCTGCTGCTGCCCGGCGGCGGCTCCCGGCGGGGCGGGCGCGGACGTGCTCGGGGCCGGGGGAGGCCCGGCGGCGGCCGGCAGGCGGGGGGGCGCGGCGGAATCCGCGCGAAGAGACGCGGGTGGGTGCAGGGGGTCGAGGCTCCCTCTCGGAGCGGGGAGGGTTGTTGCAGTTGATGAGACAGCCCCTTCAAAGCCGGTAACAGCTCTAACTCTTGCAGCTTTTCATCTTTTTGCTGGCTTTTAAACTCGCAAAAATAATGCCGAGGCCATTTGTTTTCATTAAACGCTGACTGCCGTTAGCAAGTCTGAAGGTTTTGGAATAATTAAAGAAACTTTTAGGAAACTCTTGTTCATGGGACTTCCCTGGGTGCTTTATTTAACAAATACTCAAGCGGTGCAGGAGCCTGCAAGGCAGCGATGCTTCCTCCCCTGGTGATGCTTCTTCCTTGGTAGAATATAGCTGTGGCTTTTAGTCCTTACTAAGTCTTGAGTTTGCCTTATGTTGCCTTAAGTTTGCTTAAGATACTGGGAGTGTTTCATAGCTCGTATGGACTAATGTTCTGCAGACCCTTCTAAACCAGACATGCTCAGAAGGAAACAAGAGTCTGAACACTTCCAGTACCTGCCTTTGAGTGGCATCTCTGCAAGTGGGAATTTAACCCCCTCATAGAGAGTACATGGTGCATCCAGTTCTCATTTTCATAGTCTAATCACTATACTATCATACAGCACTTAGGCAATCTCTCCTATTACTTGTGTATTATTTTCTTCAAAAGACAGTGCTTTTTTGCTCACGTTTCTGTGTATCAAATGTAAATGAAGCCCCACAAGAAATTAAACAGAAGGATGCTCTTGGTTTTCCACATGATCTGTCCTAAACTGAGAGGGTTTGAGTTGCTGGGGCCAGGCAGGTCTGGTCGTGCACAGAAGCACAGCTCTTGACACCTCCATGAACCTTAAATGAAGGCCCCTAACAGGTTGAAGTATCTCCAGCACTAGGTAAAAGCAGCTGATGGAAGACATCCTGAATCATAGTTTTGGACTTGGACTGTTCCATCTGAATCATGCTTTAGATAGCTAACATACAGGCCAAGGTCTTAGACTCTAAATTTATAGACTCTTTAGATTAGCCAAGGATTCATCTTCCTTTGCTTCTCTTTAACATTTTTAGTGATATATAAAAAAGCAATACATGTGTGGAGGAGGAGAGTCTCTACTGAAAGCTTTCCAGAAAAAGACACTGAGAAGATCTGTAGCTGAAATAACCACTCTATGGGGGTTTTTTGCTTGCTTGTTTTGGTTTATTCTTTTTCCTTTCTAGGCTAATTAAACATTCAGTGTTCATAACTGCGATTATTCTAGTTCTTTTCAATCATGGTGTCCCCTAGGGCACAACAAAGGACTTTCTAGAAGTTATGCAAAAAACCTAACATATTGATGTGTGTGATGGCATTCATAGAAATAGTGATTATTGTCTAATCTTCCATTTTTTTGTTTCTTCAGACTATACATTTTAATAATGAGAACAGAATTAGCTGATGTTCAAGTATGTACCTCATATATTTCTACCCACAGACGAGTGGTCTGAAAGGTATAGTAAACCTCAGCGCCCAGACAAGGCAGTTCTTTCCCAGCTCAAACCAAGCACAGTTTTTACTGGATCCTTGCTGCAGTCTCAAGCCATGGCAATGCTTTGCATGATTAATTTTAGAAATGTTACATTCTCATAAGCTTCTTAAATTTAGAATTGTGTCAGTTGACACTAGTGTTAACAGACAAGAAATGTTATTTGCTGCAGTGGCACTAGCTGTTGGGGATGCTTCTGTATGCATGGATATTATAGTGAATAAGATAATATCCAAGCTGAAGGGCTGCTGGATTTCTAGATTCTACAATATATGTTATTTCCTTCCTAAATGTTTTTATTGCAGTAATGTCACTTTTCTGTTTCTTATTTTTTCATATAGAATCATTTGCTTTTGTTACGTTTAAAGTAAAAAATATTTTGTGACTTATTGTTTTAATAGAACTTGATGTTAATGCCTAAGCAATGTCCTACTGAATGTTTTCTATTATCACATTTTCTGGTTTTACTGTGACTTTAAAATCTTTTTTTCCCCCATTATACATTTTTTTAGGCTGGATGAAGCAGCAGTGAAKGTGGAGGAGGGAAGGAGCATGCAGCACCACTTGCCATGGGATATGGAGAGTGTGCTGCACGCTCTGGAGCTATGACAGCTCACGTCTCCCCGGCCATTTCCCTGGCTGGTACTGCATGTTGTGCCATGTGTGCTGGTTTTGGTTGGGWTAGAGTTAATTTCCTTCATAGTAGCTAGTATGAGGCTATGTTTTGGATTTGTGCTGGAAACAGTGTTGATAACACAGGGATGTTTTTGTTACTGCTGAGCAGTGCTTACACAGAGTCAAGGCCTTTTCTGCTTCTCACCCCACCCCACCAGCGAGCAGGCTGGGGGTGCACAAGAAGCTGGGAGGGGACACAGCTGGGACAGCTGACCCCAACTGGCCAAAGGGATATTCCACACCATATGACGTCATGCTCAGCATATAAAGCTGGGGGAAGAAGAAGGAAGGGGGGGGACGTTTGGAGTGATGGCGTTTGTCTTCCCAAGTCACCGTTATGCGTGATGGAGCCCTGCTTTCCTGGAGATGGCTGAACACCTGCCTGCCGATGGGAAGTAGGGGATGAATTCCTTGTTTTGCTTTGCTTGTGTGCGTGGCTTTTGCTTTATCTATTAAACTGTCTTTATCTCAACCCACAAGTTTTCTCACTTTTACTCTTATGATTCACCCGAGGGAGTGAGCGAGCGGCTGGGTGGTGCTTAGTTGCTGGCTGAGGTTAAACCATGACACATGTGATCTCAAAGCTGTCTAATTCCCTTGTGATCATCATGTGTCTTTCTGCGCCCTTTGATCCATCAATGCAATGAATCTTTCTGTGACTTTGCCTCTCTCTGTGTTTATGAGTACTTCTTCAGATGTCACACCAAGGAGCAAAACTCTGCCTCCAGTCATTAAGARCACTGAAATATCCTACCTGAAGTATCTCACAAGGCAAATTTCTCTAACAGATAACCAAAATTAATTACCTAGACAATTATGACATTGATACTAATGGGAAAGCTTCTGTTTTAAGCTTGCAAAACAGCAACCACAGAGCTGTAGTTCTCTATAAAACAATTTATACACCTCTTGTGTGCATTACCTGTTTAGTCTTCTAGTAATGTGTGGGGGTTTTTTTCCCTCTGCTTAAAAAGAATATTTTAAAATCCTATTTCCTAGTCCCGTGAGTGTTTTATTATTATTGTAGCAATGTATTTAAAATTATAGTCTAAAATACTTCAGTGAAGGAACTCTTAAAAAACTTGATAATGGATAATAAAATACTATTTAAATGAAAACATCTTTCTGTGTACTTTTAAGATTAGTGTGCAAACTACTTCTTTATCATAATTCCTTAGCTGTGTATCTATTTCTTAATTACGTTAAAGAATATTGGTTACTCACTCTGTCTGTACTGTGAAGTGCAGCAGAACCTTCCTGATGAATTGCATCTATTTACTTTTGTACACTGAATGTGAAATGTTGTTTYGATGTGAATATACCTGAAAACTTGTACTTAACATAATTACATGTATGTACGTACTGAAGGGGCACTGTCTAGTTATCATTAAAATCAGTAAAGGTAACATTCAGTTTGCTTATAACCACATTGTTTCAGGACACTGCACCACCACGTCTGTCACCAGGCAATGCACACAGCAAATTCTGACACTAGAAAAAGAAAGAAAAAGCAAGCAAAATGATTTGCTCTTGGTTGAAAGCATCCTCTATCACACCTATTTGCAATCAGTATGCTTACCTGCTCATCTATATTCGTTGGAATGGAAAATCTAAAAGTATATCATTAGTACACGCAACAAAGATTCATTATACACGGGAAGCAAAATGCTTTGTCAAAGCTTCTCCTGCATCATTCAGATCCTGATTTTTTTAACTCTGTAGTAAGTGTAACAGGCAGATTTGGCTGCTCTTAAGTTATCTGGACTGAAATTTTAATAGTCCGCATTCTAGTTGATCTTCTCCCCTTTGATGTTCTAAGAAGTCTTAAATGTATGAATGGCCAGGCTCAGATTTATAAGCTTTGCCTGAGAACTGAATTTGACTAAAAAGAACAAAAAATTAATTTCAAGCAGCTTGAAATAAAACACTGTTTCCTGCTGTGCAGCCAGAACCTCTGGGTTCTACCCCTCTTCTTTTGCACTGTGGTCAGTTAAATGCATCTGGAGAACGGATGAGAGGGTCAGGAATCCTTGGGCAGTCACACCTAAAGAAAGTCGCATAATTCTCCAGTCTGTAAGAATCTCCAGTGTTTTACACCTCTAGGAATTCTTTGTGGGTTCAGTCCTCCTGACCCTGCCTAATGCCTTTTGAGGTGCCCTGGAGCATCCTGTTAGGCGTTCAGCTGCTTTTCCAGGTCTTCTGCACGTCTTGCGTCCCACCAACCAACGCCCTATGGCCGTCTGGGATTCCTTAGGGCATCCCGAATGGCACAGGACCTCTATGTGTGGACAAGCAAATTCAGCTTTAAATGTCTATTAATAGCCAGTGGTGGTCTAAGTAATTAGACAGTGGAACCTGGAAATGATTGTGCTCACCCCGAAGAAGGCACCTAGTGGCTACTGCGCGACATTGCCCCTCAGGCTTCATTAACTGCATTTACTAGGGATGAGATTCGGCCACCTGAGCTTCTCGTGCCACTTGAGATGTCCTTGCACATCCTGCCTGACCTCCAGCTCATGCTGCAGAAGGGCATGGGTTTTCCATAGGTCTTGTTTGTCAGCCCCATCTAGGTGTCGTGGATACCATACAGCATCTCAAATGCCACTAGACAACCTACATTTAAGCAAGTGAAGCTTTAGCTCTCTGAAATGGGAGCTTAGACATCTAGCACCCATGTAGACACCTACATTTAGGTGTGTTAATCTCCCATGAATCTCAGCTGTAACGCCCTGTAATATGAACTAGAATAGAGTCCTTTCTAGTCACGATATTGGCATCATCGTTGTTGAAATACATCATCTGGGGAATACCATGCATAAGGCTTATTTGAAACAGCTTCAGTTTGCATCTTGTACCAGACTTACGTATTGTAGTGATAAGTATTTGGTTTTGGTTTTCATTGTTTCTTGAAGATGTATATAGATCAGATATGCATTATTTTGATCCTTGTCGTTGCTCTTAGAAGTTATAGTAGTAACGGTCTGATTTTTGCATGTCCATACTTGTTTAAATGGTGATGCTACAAAGCAATAACAACGTGTCTTTTTACATTTGCTGGCAAGGTTCTGATCAACCAAATCCTGGATTCATTGTTTTCCATAGGTAACGGACATGGGTTTGCTGCAGGGTGAGAAAATCAGCCTCCTCCCCCAAGTCTGGAAAAGCAGCTCCTGCCGTCCTGACTCAGCCTTAAGGCTGCCCGGCCTGGCAGGGCACGGCACCGCCGCCTGACAGCTGGCTGGACGGGGCGAGGTGGGCTCCTGCCTGCCGAGGAGGAGAGCCGCAGGCCGCGCGGCGCACACGGCCGCCCCTCTTTGTCACCCCCCCGTCTCCAGAGATTTCAACGCCCGGCAGCCTCGTGCACCGGGGCTTTGTGGACGTCAGCAATGAACGCCTGGGGGAACCGGTAGCAGCCAAGTTGTTTCGCTATGAGCGGTGGCGCTGGCAAACCCTGCTTTCCCATGGATTTGCCTCCTTCCCCGTGAAAGGGATTCGCTTCTTCCCTGTGAGAAGGAGGGGGCGAGAGCCGCCATCACCCGGGCTGCCCCCAGCCCCCGCGTACGAGCGCGGCCCGGCCCGGCCCCGCCGCACGCCCCGCCAGCACGGCTGCCCTCCCGCCGGCTCCCGGCGCCCCGCCGCCGCCGGGTGGAAGCAGCAGCGGGCCGGAAGCGAGCCGCCTTCCGCTTCCTCTCCGCCCGGGAAGAGGCGGGCAGGGCAGCGGCCATGCAGGTCTCCAGCCTCAACGAGGTGAAGATCTACAGCCTCAGCGCCGGCAGGAGCCTCCCGGAGGTGAGGGGGCGGCGGGGGGAGCGCCGCCGAGCGGGGCGAGGAGACGCGCTGCCGGCCCGGGCCGGCCTCTCCCGCAACCGGGTCGCCGGGCCCGGGCCGCCCGCCTGGGCCGGGGGGGCCGCTCGCCGGTTCCTGCAGCAGAAGGCTTTAAAAGCGTGTTGAACGCCGTGGGCCTGAGCTCCAGCCCGGGCCAGAGCGGCTCACCGGGCTGCCCCTTCTCTCTGTGCGCTTGTGTTGAGGGTGGGGATCGCTAACTAAAACTAGCTATAAGTGGTTTTTAAACTAAAAATGCAGTTTGAAGGCGTGCATCTCTAACTGTAGGTGTGTTATTCCACAGACCCTTAAAAAACACTCCTGTTTAAGTTTTCTTGACGTGGAATGGTTAAACTTGCCAGTGGAAATTTTAAAATAACCAAGAGAAAAAGAATGGCCTAAATTTCTTATACTTTCAAATTAGATACACTTTAGGTGATTCTCTGGTTCCTTTATGTGTAACAAGCTCAAGACTGATTTATGTGTCTTCTTACAGTGGCTTTCAGACAGGAAGAAAAGAGCTTTACAGAAGAAAGATGTGGGTGAGTTTTCCCGTCACAGGGTCCTCAGTAATACTCGGCTACACAGACACAACGTGCAAGTCCAGAGGGAGACACTTTACTAACGGATACAAGGGAGTTACGCATAGCTCGTGTTTTAAAAACTACAAAATTAAAGCTATAAATAGTTATGGTTAGAAGGCCATACTTCAACTCTCTACACGGCTTTATATAAATAGAACATTGCCAGTATTGCTTTAATTTTCAGGCATTAAATATTGGGGTTGTAGATTGTACAGAAATGTGACGGATGAACTCCATGTATAGCTTATGATAAAGTCCAACTATAAACTCCTCTATGTGTGTTATGCTCATCTTGGAGTGCAGGAACATCATAATTTTAGCCTAAACTTTTTAGCCTAAACTTGTTACCCAAAATAAACTATGGCTATTTACATACCATAAGAAGGGTTGTATAAAAACCTCAACCAACCAAAACTGCATAGAGTTAACAGGAGGATGGAATATATTATACAACATCTTAGTTGTGTAAAATGTGTGGTAAATATTTGCTACTACATTATATAATAATTTGTTATATAGTTACCACCTCAGAATAGGCATTTATTTTGCATGGAGGTAGCCTGCATCTCAGGGTTAACAGATGGTATTAATCTGCTTATAACATGTGTTAACTGTACTTAAAAGATCTTAATATTTTAGAAGATCTTAAAAGATATTCCCTATATTCAATCAACTCAACGTGCTTCCATAAGAAGCCGTTACAGTTTTTTTGGCTGATACAATAGTGCTCCTTTAAAAAATTATTTTATTTTATTTTCTTTCTTTATAGATATCCGTAGAAGAATTGAACTTATTCAAGACTTTGAAATGCCCACAGTTAGCACAAAGATTAAGGTATCAAGAGATGGACAGTATATTATGGCAGTTGGTGAGTTAACAAAGTGTCTATCTGTAGCAGAGGCCAAAAGTGCTAGAAAATCTTGATTGATGAGAGTTCATTTTTAAATGTAGCATTGAGCAGAGTTTCGGAAGCTTACTCTTAAGATGTGGTAGAGTGGCTGTCTTGGCAGTGGTATTGTGAAACACTTCTTTTTAGAATACAGATGTTCTTAGAATCGTAGAATCATAAAATGGTCTGAGTTGGAAGGGACCTTTGAAGATTGTCTAGTCCAACCCCCCTGCCACTGGCATTTATAATACAATTAAAAACTAAGTTCTTAATTATTTTTATTGTGTGTACATAAATTTGCTTTAAATAACTTCTGAACATCATTGTTTGAGTATTGTTTTAAAGGATGGAGGATAATGCTACATTTTGTAACTGTCAAAGCAGGATCCAAACATGAATACTTTTGTAGGCATTAATAGCATAAGGAGACTTGGTCTTTCAGACTTGCTGGAAGGTATTAAGTTCTGTATGATGTGTCTGGTAATCAGAAGAATCTACGTAGGAGTAGGGTGCTTTCAGGCACCAAAGACAAAAACCAGGCCATAAGGTTATGTTACCAAGAGGCATGTTTTTCCAGTCACAGTGACTTTGGTAAGATCAGAATACTTATAGTTGAAATGCAGTAAAGCCTGTATATGTAAGACATTATATTAAAAAAAAAAAAAAAAAGCTTTAATGTTATCTTTTTGTTTAATTTTTTTGTTAAAGATCAAATTGTTCTTTCAGGAACTTATAAGCCAAGGATCCGCTGTTTTGATACCTATCAGTTATCCCAGAAATTTGAAAGATGCTTAGATTCTGAAGGTTAGTATAAGCTATGGCTGTTGGTACAAGATAATCTTTCATATATAATTCAGGTTGGACTCAAGTATAGATCTCCCTTCCTGTGCTGAGGGGACAGAATGTATTTTGGGGGAACAAAAGAATCTAGAGTAAAACGTCACCTAGTCTTTATCTCTGTACTTTTCCCTTTTCCTCCTCCTTCGAAGTTCTTTCCTCTCTTGGAGCAGTGTGAGGAATGTAAGATTTTCCTTGACCCAGTAAGCGCGGGGCTCAGAGAGTGAACATGGCTGAAGGCTGCGCTCTGTTTGGGGAATGCTATGGGGATACAATGGCTGGGTAGCGGTCAGTTCTCCCTTATTCCCTCTTCTGTGAAGCAGTAAGGTAGGAGAATGCACTGTGGTTGCACCATTGTTACTGAAGTGAGTTCTCGCTGTTTTCCCACTGGAGCCCAAGCTCAGTAGGTGAGTTGTAGGGTAAAGAGAATTCCCTGAGAGTGGTTTTGATTGGTTGGTTGGTTTGTTTTCTTGGAATCAAGGTACTTAGGGATAGATGGTAGCATGGCCAAGGCCCTAATTACACCTTGTTTGCTGCTAATTTGGAGGGTGAACAACTATGGTGAGGAAAGCAAGGAGCCATCGAGACAATGGGAAGAGGAGAATCTGCTGGCAGTTAGACTAGGGGAGGAGGTCAGAGCTGCTGTGGCTCTGAGTTTTAGGGTGCATAGATTTGGGGAACGGTGTGGGCTTTTTTTTGTTTTGGTTTGTTTTTTGTTAGAAGACTGATGGCTGAAAACTGGGATACGGGGGTGACCAAAGCAATGAGGGAATGAGCATAGAGTGGCAGAAGTCCTAAATCATTACAGAATAATGAAACTAGTCTGTGATGTGTGTGAAAGTGATGTGAAAAATAAAAATTGAGAACCACTGAATTAGGTCAGGAAAAGGGGATTAGAGCATGGTAGTGTTTCTTTACCCTGTGCCTCAGGACTACAAGGAGTCACGTAGGGCAAAGTGACAGTGCCACAACATAGTAAGAGGGGAGGTGGTAGGGGTTCAGAGAGGCTGGGGAGAGGAAGGTATAGCAAGAGTGAGACCCGCTTTAAAAGAGTAGGAGTCATTGTAATAGTAAATGCTTGCTGGTAATTAGAGCTTAAAGTAAATTTTTTTGAACTGGCATCTTACTAGACTGCAAATGTATGTTTAATTTGAAATGTAGTATAGAGTCACTTCAGGTAACTTTAAATGAGCTACCTCATTTAAATGGAACCAATTTAGCCGAAGCAGCTACTCCCTAATGTTCCCAACCCAGCTCATTTAAAGCTAGGCAAAGTTCAATACGTTGCAGTGTTCAGCATGGGTAGTAGCTTTCAAATTTGTGATTTTTTTTGAGCCTTAAAACTTTCCCTGTGGAAGTGCTGACCCCTTAGAAAGATCACATGTGCAGGTTTGTACGTAGTATATCTGAACTCATGTCATTTTTTATGCTCTTTGATGGATTACCAAAGGTCCATGGACCACACACTCACTGAAAACCATTTGATTAGACCTTCCCTGAGCCAATAAATACATGGTTGAGCATTGTGTTGAGGAACGTGTCAAGTATACAAGAACGATAAAAAGATTACAAGATGCTTCTTATGTTTCTAAAGTTTTAGAAAACTACTTACTATTTTGCAAATAAAGTTATATAATTAAAGATTTTATCACAATGACTGCATTATGCATTGACACCTGTGGGGAATACTTATATGACTAAAGGTTAGCATGAGTGTAAATGTTTTCAGGATTTATGCCAATGTTTGCAAATAAGTTTTCTTACTTAGTTGACTTAAAATTCTCTTGCTCTCTCCTCTAGTGGTTACGTTTGAGATTTTATCAGATGATTACTCAAAGGTATGTTTAATGTTTTCAATGTATAAATGAAAAAATTGTTTAGTATGTATATTAAAATGCATTTTCATATATAGTAAAGGCAGTCAATCAACACAACTTTTGGAACAGAAAGGTTTTTTTAGAAAAGCAAACAGGGTAAACATTTTTTGTACCTTCAAAATGTTGTTTGTTTTCTTTGTCTCTTTGTATTATAATTTGCCTTAGCACTTTTAAAGTCTTTTGTCTGTAGTAGAGAAAAACTTAAATAATGATCTATCCTACAAACAAAATAATGTGAAAAATGGAATTAGTTATTACTTCTAGGATAACATTTAGTCACAGTCCCTTGTGACAAGTGATACAGAGTTACACCATTTTTGAGCGGTGGATAGCTGTAGATAAGTTAATAGCCTGATTTGTCAGCGTTGTTGTAGCCATGATGATTATAAGCATATGAGGCAAAAATTGTGGAGAGAAGTAATGTCTCTTTTTTTTTTTTTAAAAAAATGAAGTGCTGTACCTGGAGGAAGGAGTTGAGTTCTTAGGACCATCAGCCCTTTTTCAGGCCCAATACAGCTACCACTTCTAATTCTGTTTAACACCTAGGAAAGTGTTCATGTGCTTGAAAGCTCACCTGTTTTCTCCAGCTGCAGCAGTTGGTGTAATAAAAGATGTTACCTCTTTCTGTAAACTTTGCTTTGCTGATTCATCGAGGTGTTATGTTCCAAATTAAATATGAAATTTAAGCATATAATTTTGCTGATTTCATTAGGAGAAGCCTTTTTTTTTTTTTTTTTTTTTTTCATTTTTTTTTTTTTTTTTTTTTTTTTTTTAGTTAAGTGTTTCTTTTAATACTTTTTTTTCTGAGAAGAAACCTTAGCATTTCTGGTACAGGTTTGTTTTAATAAATATTTCTATTTGATCAGAGACATTATCATCTAGCCTTCTAGCTTTAGTCTTTTCAAAATTTTTCCCTTGTGAGATTTCCAAGAATGTGCGTGAATTCAAGTAGCAGAAGAAGGTGGCTGACACAGTACAGTAGCCTCCCACTTGTCTGTCTGTAGGAGAATGCTTCTGGTTGTACAGATCAAACAGTTATTTGGGAGATTGAGGAACACATTGTGTTTGCAAATATGTTTCTGACTGGTTACGAACAGTGAGGCTTGTGTGTGTTTTCAGCTGAAATTGCTACTGTATTTCAGACTGAAGCCCTACTTTCACAACTTAATACAACCTTATTTTCAATTTTATTTTCCTAAAACTTACCAAATCATTAGAAAGAAAAATAAATTTGGGTAGCTGTCATAATGTTTTGAACATGTTAGAAAGAGGGAACAATATTTGAGAAATTACACTGGAAATGCTTAGAATCATAAAAATGTTGATTGGAAGGGGACCTTCAGATGTCATTTAATGCTTGAACAGGACTGTCAAAAACTGCAAGCTTGGAGGTTCCACAAATTCACTGAAGAAATTGTTGCAATGCTACACTAACGTGTCATAAAGAATTTTTTCTTCCTGTCCAACCTGCCCGGGAAAATCTGAAATTTTCACTGTTGCTACTGCAAAGAGTTTGACTCTTGTCACTTTTGTAACTGCACTTCAGTTGCTGGCTGCTATTAGGTTGTCCTACAGGGTGCTCTTTGCCTGACTAAACAAGCTAAGATTCTTCCAACCTTCCTTTGTACGTTATGTGTTCCGCCCCTTGTCTGTCTTGGTAGCCCTCTTGATGCTCTCAACATCCCTCTTGAATTGGGGGGGCCCAACACTAGGCACACTGCCTCATGCTTTAGTAGTGCAGGGAAAACAGCGTCTCTGCAGTCTGCTTCCGCTACCCTCGTAAGGTCGCCTTTTGAGGCTTACTTGCATTTTCACAGTGAGAGCACGCTGTTGGCTTTCATTCATACTGGTATTCATAAGGCCAGTGACTTTTAGACTTAAAAATTTTAGACTGGGACTAAGTTTCAGACTTAGGAGAGAGGGATATCTTTTTTTCCACAGCCTTTTGCAAAAAGACATGTATTTCTGCTTAGTATTTTTGCCACACACTGGTGGCCATGCTTTTGCTACCCTGAGGTTGTAGTGACCGAAATTAATTTAGTATGAAGGAAAGACAAACATCATTTACAGTGAGTTGTATCCACTGCTAATGAAAGAGGACACAAATATCTTCAAGTCTAATACTGTAGAAGTTTATTTAAAAGAAAATTATTAGAGGTAAGGCAATCATTAGCAGAATATTTGGTTGCTTTTGGCAATTATCAGAAACTTTCTGCGATCTTCTTGGAGGTAGACTGGGTGAGAAGAAAATTCACTTTTCTCACTGAAAGCAAACTGCATCTTCTCTTTTCCTGGTAACAGGTTTTTGATGGCTTACTGGTAGTGAACTAAGAGAATGTGATACTGATATTTTTAAATTAAATAACGTTTAATTTTGTGTTCTTCTCATAGTTTATTTAGCTTCTGTACTGCATGAAGATGCAGACATTTCTTCTTTTGCAATGATGATAGAGAAAAGATTTGATTTGGGCATTGTTTCAAACAGATAAGTAAAGAGTTTTGCTTGTTGTAAACCTCCAGTTAAAAGCATAAAGGCATTAGGCACACAAAGGATTGATTGGGATGTATATGAAAAACATCACTGTATAACATCAACTGTGCAGCTGCATCTGTAATCTTGTATGAAATCGTCGTTACACTTCTGAAAGACAATACTCTACTTGTCTTGGACCAAGATGAGTGAGTCCACGAATAAAAGTTGAAACACTAGGGTTTCTGATATCAGAAAAAGCATAAGTAAGGGGGGACTTAATGATAAATAGGCATGAAGTACTAGCCCAGGTCAGTACTTTCTCCATGTCTCAAAAGGGAAGAATATACAGATATAGAAACAAAGATGACAGATTCAAAATAACTTTTGTACCTCACCTTGCCTGAGCTTCTCATCCTTATTTGCGTTGCTAGCAATGTAGTCCAGCAGTAGGAAATTTAAAATCTTCATTATCTACTACTTTTAGAAGATGCATGGACCATACATACTCTAAACTAAACTAGCACTTTTCTAATCTAAGCTAAATAGGGATGAGGCTTAGAGTCAAGAGTTAGCCTGTGATTATCCATATCATTTAATTGTTTGCATGCATCGTGGCATGAGTTTGGGCCAGGCCAACTGTTCCTCCATCACACAGTGCCTGGGCATGGTTTGAGGTACAGCATGAGTGTAACAGATGGTGTGGATGATACTGTCTCTGTTTGGAGTGGGAAGAATTCCTTCATATGGATATGAGTTGTGCCATGTTAACCTGCCATCAGGACTATAGGAGCAGGTTCTGGCCTATTTTATTTACTAGTATAGATCTAGCCTTCTAGTAATGCCTCCCTGTGGGCTCTTCCAGGACTGAGATGTTTGTCTAAGTTTCAGAAAGAAACAATGTGCTTATTCAGTTGGCAAACAACAAAAAAAACGCACAAAGGTTGTTGGTGTCATTTATTGGAATGCTGCCATGCATCAGGATGTATAGTACATGTGCTTAGTACCTATGAACGTATTGGTGTTTGCATGGCATTGTACCTGGAAGAAATTATTAACTCTGGTGTCTGAAAGAAGTACGGATGTTAATTTTGGTGCAGCGTAACATCGAGATGACTATACTGCTTCTGGTTGCAGAGTCACTTTCAGGGTTTCACATATGCTTCTGCGAATATTCATTTAATCTTTATTAATAAAATGCTTTGCTGTGGCTAGTGAGGATGATGAAGTGCTAGTCGATTCTACCATTTTAGTAGAAATGGTTTAAATGGGTTGTGATAAACCTGCGTGAGCTTGAAAAAAATCACTGGAGTTTGTGCTGTAAGACAAGTTGAGGAGATTGTTGTCTGCTTCTATATGTTTCAGTTCTTTCTGTTTTATTTTCAGATTGTCTTCTTGCAGTGTGACAGATTTGTGGAGTTTCATTCGCAACACGGCCATTACTACAGGACAAGAATACCAAAATTTGGTAGAGATTTCTCTTATCACTATCCATCGTGTGACCTGTATTTTGTAGGAGCAAGGTATTGATTAAGTGGGTTATTTTGTTTCACTTTTGTTAGCAATGTTTTCCAAGAATAAAATGAATATGAAAATACCAGAAAAGTTAAAAATTAGAAGAAGTGGCAATTCCTTCCAAATTAATGATGGAGACAGTTTGTGAAGAGTGGAAAATGTGGGAAGACTAAGATTAATTCAGTTTCCTGTACTGTTTTAAGATTTTTTTTTTCCTTTGATTCTTTAACCAGGTACATCATGTATTTGCAAATTTGTTATAAAAATTGCAATTCAGTGTACTGTTTTAAAAAGTGATTAGCATATAAGTAAGGAAGACTAAATAACTTTTTCTGTCCTGGTTGGTGTTTTGTTGCTGTTGAAGTGTGAGTCAAATCACGTAAAATAATTAATTGAGTTTGTGAGAACACATAGTATAAAAATAAAATGAGGTCTTTAGGGTTTCAAACAAAATAAGTAGCAATTCAAGATGTAACATAAATCATAGGAAATTAAAAGATCTTAAGAAATGGATCAATGCATCTTTTCCCTGGAAAAAGTAATTGGTAGGATATTGCAGTGTAATAACATGCACATTTTCCTCTGTTTTTAACACTGAAGGATAGATGTGTCTTATGTTTTAGAATGTGAAGTCTGAAAATTGTATATTTGGTAAAATTAGGCTGTCAGCAAGAATCTTTGTAACTCCTCCTAACTTATAACCGTATTCTTCAGTATTTGTAAGAGAAAGGAGTAATTTTGGATTTTTCCTTTGTAGTTCTGAAGTATACAGGCTAAATCTGGAACAAGGAAGGTTTCTCAACTCCCTGCAAACTGATGCTTCGTAAGTTATCTGTAATGCATGACGTCTATCTGTCTTCTTTCCACCAGGTGGAAGCAAACTACTAGCATGCTCATCATCAGTACTGTATCTGAATACTGCCCAAACGCATTGTAGTGTTGAAAAGGAACATATGCCGAGTCTCAGCCTCATTTTACTTTATGTTCTGTAATTCTTTGTTCTAGTTTTTATGTTTTAATTGAGTTTTCTTTTGTGGATATTTTAAAATTGCTTAATATGGACTTGTAGTAGGTTTTATATAACTTGATCTTAAGAGCATTTCATTAAAACTTTGCCATTATTGCTCAATTTAGCCATCATATAGAGATCTACCCACAGGGTATGTACTTTCCCAGGCATGTCTTTGTCCTTCTGCTCTTGGAGTAGCCCAAAGAGAATTTTTGTATCTCCAGTGTGTGTCGGATTCTTTTGAAAACCCTAGCAGAGCAGGAGCTGGGCTTCTTTTATGTGGGGAGCAGCAGATGAGAAGAACAGACTTGACTAGATAAAGCGGCTAGTTGGTGGGCAACAGCTGGTGCTCAGTGGGTAGGATAGTTTAATGGATGAAGGAATATTTGGGCAGGTATAGTTACAGAAACTGAGCAGTAGCAAAATAAAAAACCTGGGAAAATCCTGGAGCGGACTCTTGTGTAAAATCTGAATTAGGGAGATGAGAATTGAAGTTGTGAGAAGGTTGTGAGGGTAGGGGAATTGGATGAGTTATAGAATTAGAGGTGGAGGGCTTTGAATGGAAGAAGTTGGAAGGTGCCAGGATGAGTGGTGTAAAGAGAAATATTTGTACTTTGGAAAAATTGTTGGAGAAATACAGGGCTCCTGGGTGCCCTCTTGAGAAACAGGATACTTGGGGGAGGGAAAGGAAGACAGGCCATTCATCAGAATATGTTGGATATGTAAGCTTCAGAACGTAAGTCATCAGGAACACCTTTTGACATAATTGAGTGTTTAAGAATATAATGGAGCGGAGCGATAAGGAAAGGCTTGGTGGTAGGTGGTGGGTACGGGCAGAGAAACACAGAGAATCATTCCGGTTGGAAAGAACCTCAAAGCCCAGCCTCCTGCTCAAGGCAAGGTCACAGTGAATTCAGATGAATTTTCCCAGGGGATCTTGAAAACTCCAAGGGTGGAAATTCCACAGCCTCTATGGGCAACCCGTTCCAGTGCTTAATTATCTGCATGGCATAAAAATATTATCCTTACATCCAGTTGGAACCTTACCTGTTTCAGGTAATCAGCACTGTCTCTGATGGCTCCAAATTCTTGGTAAGCTCCTCTTAAGTATGGGAAGCTGCTATTAGGTGGCCATCGGTCCCTCCCTCCAGCTTTTGCTTTTCCAGGCTGAGCAATAGTGCACATAATTACAGAAATCTTTTTAGTTGTTCATGTGTTAAGTTATTCTGAGGTCATTAAACTTGCTCCTTTTTCTGTTGTAGAGAGAGTAATGTCTGTGACATAAATCCTGTACACTTCTTGTTTGCTTTGGGAACGGCTGAGGTAAATGTTTGCATTCCTTTTATAAAAAGGGCAGTAGTGTTTTGTTTCTTTTTTATATTAGTTTGCATGAGGATAAGAAGAAATCATGACAGGAACCTAGTTAATTAATTTGATCTCATTTACTATGTTAAGTATAGATCCGTTTAAACAAGATGACTTTTTAGAGCATAGTGCAGATATAATTTCTCAGCTACCTTGGTCGCTGAGATGCTTGAGACTTTGCAGATGGGAGAGAAAATAATGTTATCTTGTTTTACAGTATAGCCATCTGTAGAAATTAGCTAGCATGTGTACCCTATTAATCTTTGGAAATTTAGTGTTAATGATTTTCATTCAGATCACATTTTTAAAAAATATAAATGAAATGTGTGGAGCTTGTATGCCGTTATTAGAACAACTCATGTCAACCTAGGAAATTTGATTAATTATTCATAGATGAAATAATTTTATTTAAACATTTTCAGAATACCAGACATCTGTTGCATAAGCTTGAAATGTATTTTCTAAACTGTTTAGGGTAAAGTGGAATGCTGGGATCCTAGAACTAGAAATCGAGTTGGGCTGTTGGACTGTGCTTTAAGCAGTGTGACAGCAGACACAGAGTGAGTAAAGGCTACCTTTTCAGAGTGTGTTCTTCTGTTTTCTTCAGAAGTTTTGCTTTTAGAAACAAATCCCATTTTGCATTAAAATGACCTGCCCATAGTCTTCTCTTCTCATTGCTAGTGTGAATAAAGGGTTTTCTTAGTCATAGAGGAGTCTCTTAGTTATTGATCTGAGTAGTAGTGGCTAATTTTCTATACAACCACAAGTTGTGAATGTAAACAATACAGCTTTTTGTAGTAGTGTTTCTGAGTGATACCTGTAAATTAATTTACATTAATTATCTTAGCTATTTTTAACATTGAAAAAATTATTTGCAGCCTTTATTGAAAGAATGTCTAACTATAAGCATTGTGCTTTGCAGGATAGATGGTTTACCATCCATTTCAGCACTGAAATTTGATGGAGCTTTGAATATGGCTGTTGGAACATCTACTGGGCAGGTAGACTTAACTTCATCTATAACAGTTCTTAGGAGATCCTGTTCTTGCAATTGCCAGTCCAGGTCTATCATACATTGAGTGCACTTATTGTAATGTAAATATATATTAATAGAAGTATTTATAAGAGCATAAATTACATGTATAGAGTAGTAATAGTCATTCTTAAACTGTGAATTAATTTTGTCAAATAGTCTTGCTCTTCAGAATACCGTAGGGACCACTTAAAATCATCACAACCTACATACTATATAACTTCAAATTCTGCAGTTTTCTTACGACTTAAGAGTCAAGTATGCGGGGAAGTGGCTGCTTTTTGAGACTCTTATCAGTACCATCTCAATGCAACATGTATGCTGTCCCTTATCTTGATGGTGGCTAATGAAGCAGAAGTGGTTGTCTTTCAACTATTGTTTTTACTGTCTTATCTTTCTATAAGGGATCATTTAGATTCATTTATTCATTGTTACCATCATATTTGTAAAGTGGAGTATGGGGATTTTTTTCTGCCTTCATCAGTATTTTGCTGGCTTTAGAAAACTGTAGCTTGTTCAAGAGCAGGTATGTATGTAAGAGTTGTATTTGTGATGATGTTAGTATACATGTCAGGCAAGTTTTATTGGAGATTGTATTTTTTATTAAACAAAGTGATAATATTTTTTTTCCCTAAAATTATTAGTATTCACGCTTTGCATGTGAAAGATTTAAGGTCTTTCTCAAGTTCTATAGGAAACTTTGGAGATAAAAATGCAGGTTTCTGGAAGACAGGGCCTGTACTCTCTACTTTCCTTAAAATAAAAAATTACATTCTGTGGTGTTTCAGTGAGTGAAAGTGATACTCACTGAGTGTGGAAGGGAGTCTGAAAATTTAAATCTTGTAAGAACAGCACGAGAATCTGAAAGTGAAATGTTAGTAATTAAGAAATACTAAGAGCCTTGAAAATGGTTCCTTTTTTTCAATAGAAATTAAAAAGACTTTAGAAAGATGGTGAGCTCTTAAATTTGCTCTTAATTTTTCTAGACTGAAGCATTCTGAGGTTAAAATATGTTGTCAGAATAAATTGGGCTCACTTAATAAGCTGTTTTCAGAATTTAAAATGATTTCTTTTATGTAAATCCTGTCCATGTATTTAAGTAAAAAATCTCAAGTTTAGTTAAATCTTTAGTGAAGATCTGGTGTGCATGACTTCCTCTTGATCTTACAATATTGTAAGTTTAATCTGTCTCTTATTCTTCAAGGTTTTATTATATGATCTCCGGTCTAGTAATCCATTAATAGTCAAAGATCACCACTATGGCCTGCCTATTAAGTCAATTCAGTTTCAGCGTCAGTTGGATTTAATTATCTCTGCAGATTCTCGAATCATAAAAATGTGGAACAAAGATACGGTAAGTGTTGTTATGTTGCTGCATTCAGATTTTTTAATTTTTATTTTCTTTTTTTTCTAATGCAGCTTGAATAATAAAGCTGAAATTCAGTGTAGGAAGTTGGGTTTTTAACGTGTCCTAATTCACATAGTATTTTGTCCTGTCTGACTAAATAAACCAACATCTGGAAAGGTATTCAACAGCCTGTCAGGTATAAAGATACAGTCTTAGGTTTTTTTTTAGCTGTTTGTACATGTCTGCCTAAGATGCTCCTTTCAGTAGAAGGTTTTAAACATAAAAAGTAGTATCTTAGCCATTGCCCTGGTTTGTGTATTTCTCACAGTGTGCTTGAACACATCCAGTTATGATTTTTCATCAGAGAAAACATGGTTGTTCCAATTCCCTGCTCAAAGAAGGGCTAACTTTAAAGGTAGATCAGTTAGTTTATGAACTATTAAAATCAGGTACTGCTTATTTTCACAGAAACCTATTTGGATATTGAAGCAGATACTATGCCTAGATTCAAATAACAATGTGTACTATGCTGTGTTAATGGGTTATGTTGCAATAGGCAGCATCTCTATCCCTGCCTTTTGCACCTCTAAGTGAAGTTGAAATCTCTAAGTTTCATAAGACTTTCCTTCATTATATTATGCTGTTCTTTTTCTTATCTTTCTGTCAATGCAGCTTGCACAAAATATGTTGCCCCATAGATTCATGGCAATAATACTGTAGCTTGGTTCGGTTTGAGGGGCTCTCTTTATTCATTGTATTTCTTCTAAAAAGCATGCTCCATCTATGCTTTTCTAGCTTTATAATGAAACATATCAAGAGCAGTTATAGGAGTTCAGAGGCACTTTTTTCTGACTATTTCAAGCAGTCATTTCTCTATTGTTGCGCTTCTTCATGAACTTTCAACAGCCTCTTTTATTTTTTCTGTGATCACAAGCGGTTTTTTGTAAGCTCCTCTGCAGTTACTTTTTATTGTTTAAAAGAGCAAATAAATTATTGGTTATGATTTAAAACATCTGCAGTGGCCTCTCTCCATTTTTCCTAGGTATATATATTTCCCTCATTGAGAATGAAACGCTGTAAGGTTTGTCAGGTGGCCTCTGCAGTGGGAAAAGGGAAGGTTTCTTACTGCTGGAAGGCAAAGATAGCTTTGGACTCTTTCCTAGAGTGTGTTCCAGCTGGCTCCACCTCTCCCAGATGTTGGTTCCTGACTATCTCTGGCTGGGAACCAACTGCAGAGGCAGACTGCGGGGTGGAGAGCATATGGCTTTGATACCAGAATAGCCCCATGCTGAGACGTGCCTTGGGGTGGGGAGCATGAGGCTTTTGTCTGCTAAGACCGGGGTGGGGGAGGACTTGTATTAATCATCGGGGAGAGACCAGAGGTGGGTGGGGTAACAGCATGTAACTGGGAGGGAAAGGAAGGGCCCAGAAAGGTAGGTGGGATTGCTGCAGGGAAAGAAAAAAGAGGAATAGGATCAAAATTTGCTCTGTTCCTGTCCCTCATTTAGAACCGTGTAGGCATGTACTCTCATGCTTCGGATTATGTGGCCCAGTTCTTAGAGACTCTTCCTTTACTGGCTGTCTTGTGTGTTGGCTTATAAGAGCACCTGTATTTTGTCTGGGTTTTTCAGACTCTGTTCCAATTCCTATTTTTTTTTTTTGAGAATGTTGTTTCCTGCTTTTACCTTTTTCTTAAATAACCTTTGTAACTTCAGTTCTGATCTAAGCTAGATACCACTGGATGCTTTTACTACTTTTATTTTATATTTAGACCTCTTTAATACTGAGTTTATAAATTACAGATAAAGTGCTGAGCTATATTTCATTTTATGTAGACGTGAGCAGGGTGGAGGAACTAAGCTCCAGAATCAAATTCCACTCCCAATCCATCATTTCAGCTAATGATACTTACCAAAATAAAATTATTTAAAACTACCACATTCAGACTTGAACAAAAGGAGGGCTACGCTGGCAACGTGCCAGGAACTTAGGGACCTCACCCCCGCTTTTGCATAAAATGAAATAAAGCAGATCTGACACACATAGCTCACAGTTCTGTGTTGAAAATGAGAAATTAGAAGTGCCACTGTACATTGCTGTGTCTTCAATAACCAGTAGGCTACACTTCCTTATAAGAGGTCGGATCAGAGACAAAATACAATATTGAGTTCCTTGTGTTACGTTCAGATACTTTAATAACATTTTATTGTTCTGCAAAATCTGTTCCATCTTTATTCCATCATATTTCTTAGCTTCTATAATGGCTATTCTTAATGTTTAGATTTACTAAATTTAATTATATTGTTTGGAGTTCTTTATAATATATTTTCTTCCTACAATTTCAGGGGAAGATATTTACTTCAATGGAGCCAGAATATGATATCAATGATGTCTGCCTGTATCCAAATTCAGGTACATTAGATACATTAATGTCTTAGTAAGTTCAAAAGGGAGAGCTTGTGTTAACCCAAGCTGTGGCCTTTTTTCCTGTTTAGGTGATACGAATAAGGTCCACTTTCCTCCTTATGACAGGGTTAGGAAAAAATGGTTACTTGTCAGTTAATGTCATTGTTTCCTCCAGATCTGTATTAAATCGGAGCCTCTTTGCAGTTAGGAGCTGCTGTGCTGTCTATTGAGTGATTGACCTCTTTTGCCCTTTCAAATATTTGAAGTGCTCTGTTTCATAAGCATAGGAATTTTGGCCTTTCGTCTCTGCTAAGTCCCAGATGAGTTAGAGCTGGCTTTCTAGAGCTAGGAAAAATCTCTTTACAGCAAGTTTACAAACTTTTACAAGTGTTTACAATTATTTGATCTTTCCTCATTTTAGATATAGCACTTATTGTGCCCTCCCTGAGATTGAATACTTTGGTTTTAAGTGTAGATTCCTAAGTGCACAGATTTGCATGCTTTTTGTGACTGTTTTCAGATTTGCTGTGTCTCATAACATTATGTTTAGAGGTTGAAACTGAGGGTCACTTTTAACCAAAGCTTCCAGATCCTACCTTAGGAGTAAAAATATTTTACAAAATGGTGCTTGTATGTGCACATGTACTTTGGTTGTACCTCAGATTGCAAGTGGCCTTAATTTCCCCTGCTTGGTCTGAGCGGCTTAGTTCTTAACTAGTATGTGACACCTACTTCCTTTTTAGAAAGCAGTACTGAAAAAGATGAAGTAAAAATTAGGGCCACTAGGATGGCACAGGACAAAATTCTTGATCCAGAGAATGCCTATGTTGCAAACTCTGCTATTATCTTCATTTTAGAGAGAGGTAGCAGTGAAGACAGAGCGACTTGTACTTTGATTCATACTAGCAGCTCAAATTCAAGATTGTAGATAAGTGAGTTGAGATTTCTAACGAGTTAAAACTTATCTTGTCTTTTCTGCCAACTTCAGTTAAGAATGTGTCCTTTTTTTTTTTTTTTTTTTTTTTTTTTTTTNTTTTTTGTTAAGATAAGCACTTAAGTACTGATCCCTGCTGAGATGATGGGCATTTTTGACCTCATGCAGCAGCAAAACTGTAATGGTCTGCAGGACCTTGCTGATGAAAATATTAAGTCACTTCCATGCTGCTCAGGTTTAGCCCCCTCTGAAACAGACTGGTGTTTCCCTTCTTAGGAGTTGGGCTAGGTTTTTCTGAGCCCTCAAAAAGGCATCAATACCATTTTTACTTGTGTTCCATATATTTGTTTTTCCCAGATCAAAGGGCCAGAAATAATGTAAGGAAAGAATTGAAGCCTGCCAAAACAGGGACTTCATGGCATGGTGCTGAGGGTACATCTCGTGTGCCCTGGTTGTATGTATGAGTTTCTTTTGGGATATCTGACAATACCTGTGTGGTAAAAGTGTGGACTGTGCAACATGGAAGTAGACAAACCTGGTCTTCTCTCATCCATAGTGGCTACAGAGAGAGGTCATTGAAGTGAATTATCTTTAGCATTTCATCCAGGTTTCACCTTTGAGCTTACTGATTTTATCCAAAAGAGAACCCAGGAGTGAATTACCATCCATGCAGCATTGATAATGAAGGGCTCATGACAGGGAGTGAAACAGAAGTAAGTTACTTGACAATGTAGAACCTTAGTGACAATGTAGAACCTTAGTGACTTACTTGACAATGTAGAACCTTAGTGTAATTTAGTTGGAAGGGACCTCTGGGGGTTGTATATTTCCTGCTCAAAGCAGGGCCAAACTTGAAGTTAGATTCAACTTCAAAGTCTGATCAGGTTGCTCAGGTCATAACCAGTCAAGTTTGAATATCTACAAGGATGGACGTTACTCAACTATGGATGCTCTATAGCCTCTCTGGTATGTAGACATGCCTCAAGTGCTTTTGCAGAAATGCTTTTGATGAGACTCTGTAGGAAGAATTTTGTAGCACAAAGAATTGAATGCACCTATCTCCCTCATGTTGCTTATTGGACGTTACTTTTTCGTGTGTCTGTGATTATAGATTGTGCATTCCAGTCCTGTGTCCTGCGTCTCCTCCTTAAGTCAGTTATGCTTTTCTTATTGTTCTTTCGTCGACCATGTTTGTTAGGGGAGCAGGTTGATTTCTTTTAGTAAGAACTGTTGTGGGATGAAAACTAGGTTGTATTTTATAATCATATCGAAGACAGAGGGGGAAAACTAGAACACATTGCAGTGAAAATTAAGAGTCTTAAGGTAAGAGATGGTGCATTGCATGTTTGTCATGAATACTGTTGCTGCAGAATTTAAGATGCCTAGCACCACCTCATGCTCATTCAGAATTTAAAGAACAATTATGTTTGAACATCTGAAAATAAGGAATTACTTTCAGTGATAGGAACTTGCAGTTGTGGAGAGCTGGAAATACAATATAATTTAAGTACCAGTGTGGCTATGGCTCAGTGTCACTGGTGCCCCAGCATTCTCAGAGCACACCTGGATGTTCGTGAAGCCAGCATGGCAACAGGAAACCCAAGAGAGATTTGCCTAGCTTGTGCTCTAACAGTTCATGTGACACTGCTGCTTATAAAGCCCATATCCTAATCTCACCCTTACGGTCTTACGTTTGCTTGAAACAGCTTTGCAGTTCATCGTTGCATGGAAGGAAACGCTTTCATATTTTATTTCACTGATGCGGGTCAAAATTCAGAATTTGTTTCATACACTTACATGTTTTGTTTCAAATTGAAGAGAACAATTTCAGAAATGTCATGAACCAGAAGTCATTGAATCTACATTTAGAATGCTTTTGTTTGGGGAAAATTGTTGTCTAGTATGTCTAAACATTTTACTTTTCCATTTTAGATTTATAATTTTATTACAATAGTTGTAATAATCAAGTTTTGTTTTAAAACCATAGAAGGTAGCTGATACTTTGTATTAGTTGCAGCCCTGTTTTACATCAAAATGTCTGCAGCATGTGCAGTAATGAAAGAATTTTAACACTGCATTGTCACAATTATAAAAAAAGTAAAAAAAAAAAAGTGAAACTACACTGTAACATAAAACATTCTGAAATATTTATGGTAAACTGTGGATCAGTGTAATGTGAATTATTCTTTCTCAATAGTTTTGTGGGAGTTTTGTTGTAGCTGGTTGTTTTTTTTTTTTATTAAATTATTCTACCAACCAGCTTCAGTACTACTACCTCTCATGGGAAGCAAACCCTTGTGTATCTTTGACCAAACTACATGGTGACAAACTTTAGTGGATCTCTTAAATTAGTTATGAATCTCTTTGATCACACATGCACAGAATGGGGCTAGGGAAAAAAAGGTTTACCACTTACTAAGTAGCCTTTACTCAGCTTCAGTTAAGTTGTACAATATAAATGAAACTTAACAGCATCTTCAGCGTATAGAAATTTGTGCCTCGTTTCAATTATTGTAAAATATTTTTTTAGAAGTAAACAATATGCTTTTTCTGAAACTGCTTCTCCCATTTACTACCACTTCATACTCGTGTTTTCATTCCTTTAAATTGATGATACTGTATTGTAGACCACTTTCCAAAGATGGTTTTATTAGAACCTTTTCTCTGAAAAAAAGAGTTCTCATTTATTTCCCTTTTAAAGTGATCAGGCTAGGCTGCTGTGTAGTTTGTTAGGGTGTGGTCTCTCTTCCCATAAAAATTGGTTAAAACTAATAAGCTGAAACAATGAAAATGCGTGGAGTAGACTTCTCCTTTCACAGAGTTGTTCCTTTTTTTTTATTCTTTTATTTCCCCTGTAGTATACGCCCATGTACTGTTCCAAAGTCTGTTTTTCCCTCCTTTAATTATTGGTGGAAGACACTCAAAGAGGAGGTTTTCCCTTTACTGTCATCTTTGAAGCACCTGCAGAATTAATTTCTATCCTTTTATCTCTAGTGATTCATATTCAGTCAATGGAGAAATGCTTTGTCTCCTGAAATAGTAGTGAGCATGCTGGTATGTTAAGGGAGCATGTAATCTATATACTGTAGTATATACATATAGTACATTGTATGTGTGTGTATATATATATGCATATACTATAAATTCTTGCTTTTTACTTAAATTGCCTGCAAACACTTCCAGGTATGCTTTTTAGCCTCAGTTTGCTGACTAAGCTTTCACAAATTCCTTGCTTTGCCAGGAAAGCAAGCCCCCTTTTTTCTGACATTATAAGTCCAGCTGCATGGTGTATTTTTAATGAAAGGATTAGGTAGGAAGGATTACTCCACCCATGTTAATTGCGTTCCTCTAGTTGGGTGTAAATTATATTTCTACCCTCTGGGTTTGTAGTAATTGACCCAATTATTCATAGTCTCAGTGGCATATGTTACATTACTTTTAGATCAGAATGTTATCTAACTTGATTGCTCTTTTCTTCTTCATATTCCATCTCTTGTATTACCTGGTGATCAGCTACGTTGGAAAGACAAAATTGAGATAAATGTAAAAGTATATGCCAAATGTCCTTATTACTCTCTCACGTAGAAGGAAATTGAGAGTATTTCTCATTTTGAACTTAAATGAAGGCTTGTGGCAGTTGGAGATTTTCCATGGATTTTAATATTTCCACAGTAGTTTTTTATATTCAGAGTATTTGCAACCCGTATTCACAGTGTTTCTTAGGTATATTCATAGGTATTTCAAATTTTACATTTGCCCCAGTTGGCTAACATCACTAATATTAGTGTGTTTGAAGCCACAATATCCTGTCTCTCATTTTGTGTTGACAAGCTACTGTAGTGCTGATTTCCCAAGATGAAATACGAATAAAGTTGTAAACCATGTTATGATTTATGACTTTGTTTAGACTATAGGTGTGTGTTTAAAAACAAAGCAAAACAAAAAACCAAACCCCCCTTGTATTAACAATACAAGTTTATGCCCAAGGTAGGTTTTAAGTGGAGTACTAACTGGATTTGTTCTAAACAGTATTATGTGATGAACTATTTAAATTTGTTACAAAAATTGGCAGCCTGCAGTTGTCAGGACTTAGTGTTGCTTGAAGTGGTGCTGAACCATTAAGATAGAGGACAAATGGGCATGAATACGTAGGAAATGAAGCTTCGTTAATTGTGCTGCTATCAGACCTTTCTTTCCTTAGCATTTGACGCAACGTTTTGTTATGGGTCCCAATTAGCTGTTCCATTGCAGGCCAAGAATATGTACTGTATGAGCTACAGGTAATGTGCTTTCATCCCTCCTCCCCTAACCCATGAAGGGTTCTTTCCCTACAAATCCTCAGGTTGCCATTCTAATTTTTTTTTTTTTTTTTTTTTTTTTTTGTTTGTTTTTTTGTTGCCAGCAAATTTTCCACTTTTTCCATTTCTTTTCCTGGAAAGATATTTTAAGTCCTATGTACAAATCTACTTCATGTGAATTAAATGCCTCAAGTATATAGATATATATTTTTAAAAGTAGTGTTATCCTCTTGTGACCAATATTTTTAAATGTGGAAATCTCTTTTTAGGAATGCTAATGACTGCCAATGAAGCCCCTAAAATGAATATCTATTATATACCAGTAAGTAATACAAATTGTTGCTGATATTGCTCTTTTAAAACTCAGTTGTTTGGTGCCATTCAAGTACTCATCTTGGAAAATTACTTCTGCAAATTCATGTCTACATTCTCTGACTTTTCATGATAAAGTAAATTTAAGCTAACCATAATTTATTAATGTAACATATTGAATTACTAAAAAAAACAGCCTGTAATTTGCCTTTTGCTACCAGTTCCAGAACTGGCTAGTGGCAGTAGGAAATTCAAGTGGAGCTTTGCCGGGAAAAGTAGTTTTTGGTAGCTGATCAGAAAAGAATTCCTAAATAGGGACTATATAGCTTACTTTCGAGATAATAATTTTGCTTTGTTTTGAAATAGTTCATTACTGTCTTTAATATGTGGTGTATAGTAACACAGTCATGGCAGTAAATATTCTTCTGCGTTCTGACAAATGGTATTGTGTGGCTTCAAGTATGGCTCTTGGCAGTAGCTTCTGCTCAATGCCCTACTTGAATGGCAGCTTTTGTCTTGAGAAGCTTTTCACTTGTAAGGCTTAACTGTAGGTTGACTGTATGTTATATCTCTGCAGGTTGGTTTTAGGGAGACTTAACAGCAAGCCTTCTGGTGTTAGGGAATGGTACAGAAAACTACACCTGCATTTCACTCTTGTTTTCTTTTTGATTCTATAGTGCATTCACTAGGGGTTTTTTGGCCTGGCAGGAGATAAATAGTAGGATATATATGCGGATGTTACATGAAGAATAGCTGACCAGACTCTAAAAATACGTACACTTCTTAAGTAATTTTATTCACATTCTGGACAAACTATAAAATTTGTTAATTTTGAAATGTATTTTTAACTGTTTTTTAAATCAGCCAAGAAGTCTTTATTCAGATAATAAATTTTAAATTAATTTTAATTTAATGTTCTTTAGTTTATTTCTGGATTTCCCCCCCATGTGATCTYGATTACATTTAAGATGGAGATTCATCAGTTTACATTTTTCTTTGTGGAGTAGACACTATATACTTGTTGTATGTACATGTCTAAACACAACCGTATGCCCCTCTAAACAATTCTATAGTCTCATTATCTTTACTTGTATTATTACATTTTTGCATTTAAAGAAAGGTGAAATTTTATACATGAGTTCTTTGTGTGTCATTTATGTCAGGTTGTTCTTCGGATGTAAATTATCTGTTTCTCTAATTCAGCTCTAACTAACTTATATTTTGTTAACTGGAGCTGTTCCATGCTTTGGATAACAAAGGGCGGGGGGACAACAAGTATTTTTGTATTTAAGACAAAGTATTAGCTGTAGTTAGAAGCTGAACACTTCGTTTCTATTTATCTTGTCCTTTGTAAGGTTTAGAAAGTAGCTTTCCAAGCATTTTTTTATCTATCGTCTTTTTAATTAATGGATTAGGGAAGACAAACTCCCATGTTTTCAAAGTCTGATGAGTTTTTAAAACTTGAATGGACTAGTTACTCAATTTAAGTAATTCAGATGGAAAAAGCATTCCTTCTGTCACTAAGGGTAAGGTTCAGCTTCTCTCTGAAAGTTGTGCACTGAGATTTTTTTTTTTATGCAGGTGTGCATGATATATGAACTTTACAGCTATAGTACGTTAGAGGTGCATATCCAACATTGCCACGTAGCCAAAAAATTATTTCATTGTCTTGATTGTCACCAGCAATAATGTTTGTTAGAACTTGTTCTAGCCAGTATTATTTTGAGTATTCTTGCACATATTGTAAATCAAAATGAAAAATACTTATTTCTCACTTTCTCAAAAATCTCACTCTCGTAGAATCCTCTGTGAATACTGAATTCATGTTTCTGAAGTCAGATAAGTAATTTTTAGCTAAGAAATATAAGCACTCTATATTAGATCTCAGATCATAATTAATAGACATTAATTGCAAACCTAAATACTGACTAATACTATCTAGTATTTTTGCAGCATGCAGGCTATTCCAATGAAAATTAACACAAACCTTTCCTTAAACCATCTTCCTTTGTCACTGTTCTCTGATTATTGGTACCTGAGTCTGCCTGAACTTGTTTGGCTCATACCTTTTTATGGGTTTTACATTCACAGTGACACGTGAGTATACAAATGGACCCAAATGATGAATGTTAAAGCATAAATCCAAATATGAGTTCTATTTTTGAAATACTGTTGTGTATAAAAAAAATTTAAAATTTGATTCAAAGGCTACTGCCCAGATGAAATTCGCTTTTTGAATAAGCTAAACTTCTCCAGTTCATGTCAATGGCTTTGAGTTTGAAGGCTGCTGAAGATATCTTAAAGACTGGTATGATTTTTTTTTTTAGTCAACAATCTGTAGTTCATTTCAAAACATGTAATGCTTATTTTAGACAACAGAAAAGTTAGTGAGAAGAAGTTACTTTGAAATAGAGACAGAAGTCTCACACTCTAGTAACTGGTTTTTTTACCCTGTCTGCCTTTTCACGGGCAAGACTGAAAGGACTGGCACAGATAGTATTGTATAATGGAAGGGCTTCTTACTGCATTTCCTAAAAATCAAGTATGTAGCTCATTAAATCGGTTTTGGTTGGCTGTTTGTTTTTTGTTTTTTTTTTTTTGTTTGTTTGTTTGTTTGTTTGTTTGTTTTTTAAAATCTTCTTTTTAAATGAAGAAAATATAAAATGGAGAAGTCGTGTCAGCCTTAAGCTGCTCCAGGGCATTTGTTATTAAGGAAAACTCAATGTTATTAACGTGTTCATGTTACAGTTTTATTCCTTGATCTTTTGGGCTAGTTATTTGAGCTCAGAGATGCACACCTGTCCTTTGGTTTCTATGTCAGTAGATTATTAAGACATGGGTTTTTTCCATCCTTGGAACACTGAGTAATTTCCCTGCACAGGCAAAGATGAGTTTAGTTGCATGTGTCTTTGGAGCAAAACTTTAAAGAACTAGTGATTTGCTGTATTACCTGATCTCTTTTCATAGTCTAGTTTTCTGGCTTTTTCTAAGAACTAGGATTCACCATTTCTTCCAATGAACAGCTTAATTTTCTATTTGTTTTGTTTACTTTGAGATAGACATGAATACTACTTAAAATGTGTCCTCTGTTTTTGAGATGTTGACAAGAGCTGAGTTATAATTCTTGAATTCCACAACAGAATAAATGCCTGGGGGAAATGCTACTGCTATAAAGGACAGTTGTGTTTCAGAGCTCTTGGAAGTACTTTTGTGTAAATAGAATCCATTCGATTGCCCTAGCCCCTCATTGCCCTGTAGTGCTAGTAATTATTCTCTTTTTTTAAGTCTTCATTGGAACAGCTACAAGGAATTACCATGGTTATGGTCAAGGAGGATACTTAAAATCTCAAATGTATGGTGCTGTGCTCTAGCCCTTCTAGGTTACAAAATAAGAAAAAAAAAATCTTCAAAGAGATGCATGGAAGTCAAAGTCTTACAGAGCAGGAGTGCCTATGTATGCAGATGGGTGCAGACAGACCCAGCATCCTCTGTCCTTGATTGAAGTTGGCCAGACAGTGTAGGACTGTGCCCAACCTAATATACCCTGCCTCTCAGCAGGTTTTATTAGTGTGGGCACAGTGCTGTGCTAACACAGCTACATGACTTGTGAACTAGAGCTGGCTTGTGTCCGGCCAGCTTGGAGTACGGTCTGACTGAGCTCATGTCTGACTGAATTATCTGTGTACATGTGCCCATTCTCTCCATTGTTAATGCCAAAGCTAAATTTCCATTGCAAAACCAAAAAATGACTGTCTCTTGAACTTCAGGATTATAAAAGAGTTGACAACGGGTATCATAATATTGTCCGTAAATGAAATGGCATGCTTCAGCTTTTCCTGCAGAATTTTCAACAAGATAGGTATGACATTTGAGACTAGGAATGTCTGAGAGAACTATGCTTTGCTAAAAAAAAAAAAAAAAAAAAGGAAAAAGGAAAAAAAAAGAAAATTAAGAAAGATTCAAGGATGGGAGGCCATAAAGGGTGACTTCCGTTCACTATCGATCTCGTATTGCCTTCTTCTGAAAAAAAAAAAAAAAAAAAAAATCACCGCAGTTGTTTCTTTTGTGTGCAAAGCTGTTAGTAGAGGGAAAAGAAGGTGAGTTTTGGTTTACTAGAAAGGTCAGGCAGGTTTGGTTTTAAATGGCAAGAAGATGCCTTATGCAGGTACACAGTGCAGGGAGTGAGTAAAAGCCAAATTGAATCTGACCGTTAAAATGAAATGTTTGTTTTACATAGGTAACATCTTGAGTGGCTTAGCTTAGAGACTTTGTTTTTGTTTTATTTTCTTGGGCTTTAATGAGGGCAAGTGCCTCTGACTGGAATTGGGCTGTTTGCCAATAATTTAATAGTTAACTTGCAGTTTGTGCAAACATTTGGAACCTACTTCTTGCCAGCTGGCTTCCTGGTATATCACTTTGATGTGTGCCTCGGGAAGGTTGAAATGAAAGTTGTGTGCGCCTTGGGATACTTTTCAGACTACTGACTCAGAAACGTAAGTTGAGTCAATAGTGCAACCAGGCCAAAGAACTGAAGAGAGGAAGAAGCTCCACCGACGCATGGTGGTCCACTGGCCTGCGATCTAAGATGAGCTGGATTCTCTTAAGTTTAATTGAGGGGGTCAGCTTCCATGACATATGATGTTCTCTTTTCAGGTTGCATGGAAAAAACCCTACATGTTAGCTCCTGGATGCTCTGGGTGGGAAGCAAGGGGCATAGATGTTATTTATTCTGAGTGTTTACTACTGGTTACATGAACATGTCTGATCTTAGCACAGACATTTCAAATCAGTCCCGTCTCCTTTATTGGACTTGAAACTTTGGGCTACATATACATACTGAAACTGAAACTTGCTCTATTCATTAGGCTGTTAAAAGAAGAGAGCAATTAAGTGTGTAATTAATTGAGTGTAATATTCTGTGTTCTGGATTTTTTTTACTTTCCTGCAGTCTTGGCAGAAAACTCCCTGTTGAGGCTAGAAGCAATGTACTTTTGGTGTAGAGAAGATATTAAGCTCTTTGAGAAAAAAATAAATCCTGGAGCGTCTCTGGCTTCTTTTCAGGTGGTTTTGGAAAATCATTTGATATCCTCGCACTCTCCTAGTTCAGGGTTGTTGGAGTTATAAACTGGAAATGTTTCAAGGGCAAGTATTTCTTGCCTACTCAATGATTCAGTTTCTCCAAGAATATCTTTATAATGGGTCTGGTTTCTAACACGATACCCGCTTTGGATATGTGGATCTCTTTATTGCTAGAAATATTTATTAATTTTGTCCTCTTCAAATTGGATGGCTTTTCAACTAAACCAGCCATTTCTGGTGGTACTTTCCTTTCATACATGCTATTTTAAATTACTTCATTTCTCCTTTTTTTTAGGTCCTCTACTTGCCTGTTTTAATTACTCTCTATCACCATCTTTTTTTTAATATGCCTCAAAAATGCTCATTCCTAAAAAAAAAAATGTTTTTTCCTTAGATTTAGAAAAAAAAGTTTTAGAAAAACTGTAGAAAAAGCTAGTTTTTCCTTAGTAGTTAACCCTGAAATAACATAATCACAGATTAAGGCACCAAATTCTACTAGCTTATATGTTTTCATTTAATGCACTGGATATTTGATGAAACAAATCTGTAGAGGGAACTTGTACTGAAGGAAATACAAGCGAAGGCAGTTTTTTAGTACTTTAGTTGACCCCCTTTATTTCTTTCTTGATACTAGTTTGGAACAGTTCTGGATTGTAAATTAAGGATGAACATGCTTTGGTTCAATTGTAGGCTTCCAGGTTAGCTGCTTTTAAACCTTCTTCTGACTGAATTGACCAAAGACTTGTGTTCAGTTCACTCAGACAGAAAAATTATTTATCTGAAATAGGTTAGTATTTTCTGTCAGTCTGGTGACAGAGTGCTCTCACTAGTTCTGTACAAGGGGTTATAATCATCAGATACCTAGCCTTACAGTCTGTCATTTTTCACTTTAAAGGATGTGGGAGGTTTCTCATGTGTGGCATGCTCCACACTTAGCTCTGTGGTCATAGCCTTTCAGAACAATTTTATCAATTTAAGACTTACTTTCTCATCCTTTCATAATTTGGGGATCTACTAATTCTCTTTTTTTCTCTCTTGGGTCTTTATATGATGGGGATACAATTAGAGAAAAACACCTGTCCATACCTTGTATTTCATGCCCTTAAGACCAATGTTCTGTATAGTCAGCTGTCGTTCAAATGGTTTATGGGTGCTGTTGGAGTTACAGCAACATCTTCTGAACTGATTTTTGGCTTCTGCATGGTGAAAGCTATGAAGCAAATGATGCAATTCTTTTTATATTTGTGGCTGGCATTTTGACACTAATAGAACAGATTAGGACCAGAGTGTGGGATTTTGATTTCTGTTGGGATGTTTTCATGTCTTCTGATTGGCAATATTAGGTCATTCTGGATTAATGCTGCCTCAACTGTCGTCTTGAAGATTTCATGATGAGGCTGAATTTTTTAGAAGACAGTTGTTCATCTCCTTCAATACAGCCCTTACCTAAGAAGTTTTAGGTAAAGTGGAAAGCAGCCATGAAACTGAATTGTGCTAAGAGATTTTTTTTTTCTATCCTGAAACAATATATAGTGTAGAAAAATGTTTCATTCCCTGGGAAAAAATATTGTAAAATAAAAATACAGTAGTTATGATGTAGAATGGGAAATGTTGGTCTTAACCTTAGTTTGCTTATTTTGAGAACTGTGAAATGACTGGAAAGCAGGGTTGTTATGAAGTAGCATATTACAGTTGTGCTTTGTGACCTCGAAATGTTAAAAAACTTTCCATTAATAAAAAGACACTTGAGCATATCGTTGTCCTTTAAGCTAATTCTGAGTTGTGGTATATCATTCTTTCAGAACTATGTTTTGCATCCAGAACAGTCTAATCTTTTACACAGAAAATTGTGCAAACAATATAAAAAGAATATCTGGTGAATGATACGTTACCTATCTCACAGTATTAACAAGCATAGGAAAAAAAGTTGTTTATCTTCACAAACAGAAATGTGAGCTTCCTACTTTTAACCTAAACACGTTCAAACTGAAAAATAACACGCTGGGCTTATTCCCAACAAAGGATATCCTCCATTTCCCATGCACTGGCTGAGAGACACTGTACCACTTATCACACATGTATAGAAGGAAAACACCAACGTGCGATAATCAGGAAACATTTTCAGGTCTTCCTGTGAAACTTGTTGTAGATGTTTTTTGGTGCTGATGATGTAGTAGTTCAACATCGTGTGTAGATTATGAAGGTGTATGATCCCTGCTGACTGCTGTTGTGGATGATAGTATGATAGGCAGCGCTTCTTCATTATCATTTTTTTAATAGATAGCAGCATGCTGACTGTTAAGTCCATACTTCCTTATAGTTTGCATCATACCCTTCATAGAGCAAAGGAGAAAACTCTTAAAAGCAGTTTTACTGAATTGCTCTGGTGATTGCTCTGCCAGTTGATAGACTCACATGGTTTTTAGCGTTGTGACTGTTTCTTAAGCAATTGGTAGTATGGGACCCTCTGTTCTTGGGTTCCTATTTTAAGAAAACAGGTTTTGGGGGGGGTGCTTCCCTTTTTAAATGGTAGAAAAATTAAGCCTTGAGTATCTGAAAGATATTTTTTATTTCTTAAGTTGCACTTGTTCCTTCCTTTGGGCCATCTGTTTTTCACCTGGTTTCTGAAAATTTAGAGGTGCAGTTGCCCAGTTCAGTCAGTGAAGAGAGAAGCAGTCACAGATAATGAAAAGATGTAATTGCTGAAAGGATGTTTTGTACTATACTGTAGTCTATCAGCATGTAATAAGAATTAGTGTCTTTTTTAGCTTTTGGATCAGAAAAGACAAAGCATGTGAGAATTTTCTGTGTGATAATTTCAGCTAAGTCTTTATTTCATTATATTTGAAAGCAGAGGCAAGTGACTCTTGTGGCTTATCTGTATTGTCGTCTTCTGTGCTGCACTCAGTAGTGAACCAAATGTGTTATGAGTTATGACTGTTTTATAAAAAAATAGTAACAAAGTGTGAGGATTTAAGATTTCTATCACACAAACCTGAGATAAATAAAACCATCAAATATGTGAAAGCTTTCAAACATATATTTGAAAGATGTTTCCTACTCAAAATTATTTCATAAGTTATATAAAATTTCTTCTCACTAGCATTATGCTCTCTAAAGAGTAGGTTGGTTTGTGCTGAGGTTATCTTCATTATCTGTGTGGAGGAGTTGCACATTCCCAACAGGTAGTTGCCTTTCCTTCCCTTTGTGTTGTCTGGCAGTAGTTGTATAAACTCACAGAGCAGTCTTCCTCCCAGGTTTGCAGAGAGCAATTAAGCTGCCATGGTAGGGAGTTATTAGAAGCTCACATGTTCCTAGATTTCCAGTAGTTTGTCAGTTATGTAAGGTAGATGTACAGCTGGATTTGCCGTTACCTTTATATCTGTAGCATCCCTCAAATTTCCCTAAAATGCAGGTCATGCTCTGAACTCCAGTACAGTAAGTTTTGTTTTCATGACTGTAAAGATATTTATGCTGTAACATTCCTTGGCATCTGGCTTGTACTGCGAGAGCCCTGTTGTTCCCGGTCACTTAAAAGCACAAGAGGCAAGTCCCTGCACAGTGTGACGGTTGGGAGGTTTCCAGTCTCATCAGAGACATGGAGAAGGGGACTTGCTGGGATTTTGCATTTCTGGCTCATTCTTAGTTCTTCTTACTTGTTAATTTAGATTGCAATCAGAGGCTATTATGTACATACCAAAATCAATGCACATGTTACTCTCATCTCTACTAGTAGTGGAAGTTTTGTCCATTGATGGCCCATACCCTTCATATTGCAAGAAATGCTATTATGTTTTGAGAAACAGATTTCTGACTGTGTTGGAACAGGTAGAAGCTGTGTAAAAGTTCTCTCCTTGTGTAAGAAAAAGGCCAAGGCAGTTATGAAGTCTCCCACTTGCCATTGCCATGTCTGTGTACCCTGCAGTCACAATTGTAAAAGCAGGGGAGAGCTTTGTGAGAGATTTGCTCTTTGAAGAGTATTGTGATAGGGTGGGGATTTTTTTGTTAGGCTTCATATAAAATGTGGAGGTGGTGTGTTTGTGAGGGGGGTTGTGCAGGTTTAGTGACATTGAGTCACTGAACAGTAAATTGGCTTTGTGAAGGGTCTAACAAATACCAGAACCTATGCAAAGGAATTGGTAATGTAGTGAGATGTGCTAGGGAATGGGAGGTGTGGATGGCCAAAGTAAAATGTGGTTTCTGTCTTTCATTGTCAGCAAGGCATTAGATCAGCTGATCATACCTGATCTGCACCTTTTTTTTCCATGGATAAAGAAACAGAACATCAGCAGATGTTCACAGGTAAAAAAACCCTGTGAAGTGRGTCTCAGCTGAACTTACTGCACAGTATTTAAGTAACTTACCTAAGTGCCTCTATTATTACAGCAGATATACTATAGAAGCTGCTATATTGGAATAAGAACCGACCTTCGGGAACTTTTAATTCATTTCCAGCTGATATTTATGGGGAAGTGCTTGAAGCAGGTCATGCTTGTAATGCATGCTTTGAGAAGCGAGTCTCTTCTTACCTCTTGAGCTTCATTTGATTAGTTCACTTAATGTGAAAGTAGTGGGTTCTTGTACTTCAAGTTTCTATCTATTTTTCTGACCTCAAATAGTCTCAGCTCCAATTGTCTAAAGACCTAATACGTGTAGGGAGTCTGATAAATAAAAAGATCCATAGCAATAGTGATGAGTGTTTATCTTTTATGTATGTCAGCATGTCAGAACATGATAGGGATATTGGTGAAAGCATCAGACTCCTTACTCTTAATGCCACTGCTGGTGAGTTACAGATGACTTGTGAGAAGTGTCCCTTTTTCTTCCTGTCTTGTGAGGAAGAGGACTATTCTGCTAATCTTATTTACAGTTTTAAGGAGTAATTTTCTTTGCTGAAAAATTATTTGCTGTTCCTATCTTGGAGGGCATTTTTTCCCCAACGTTATGAGCAACAGGACCGTTGCCTCCTTCGAAAGAAGGTGGCTTCACCAAGAAGACACTCAGAGTGAGAACAGACCTGTGACTCGTTAACTGGCTGTAATACCTGTCAGATCAGAGAATATGAGATTTAAAAAAAAAAACCACTATAAAGCCAAACTGCTTAGGATTAGAAAAAGAAGTACTCACTATCTGATAACTACCAGGGCAGAAAGATTTAGTATCTCATTCCTAGAAGATGTGTGCAAGTTCCTGCAGCAGTTTTTGTTTAACACTGGGAAGATCTTAAAAGCAACATTTCCTTTAACATGCTCTCTAAGGAGTAAAACCTCCAAATTGTTGATTTGGCAGCTTCCATAGCATAGTGAAAGGTAGGAAAACCAACCTCTCTGATTAATGAATCTGCCAAAAATGTCTGGATGTTAGGATGAAAGAAAGAGCCAATTCGTTGTATAGTTCAGTGAAATTTATGAGTGTGTGGGCTTAAAACCAAACGCAAYGCTGTTGTCAGTAGTATGCCGAAAAGGAAAATTGTGCTATTCAGTCTCTCTTGGTCATAGCTGTACTCCAGTGAGCTACTTGATGGCTGTAAAAGCATCAAATCCACACCATGTAATGTAGGGTGAATGAAAGCATGAAATTATGGAAAACTAAAGTATATGGGAGATTTGTTTGGAGTTTATTCCCAAACCCCATTTAATTTAGAGAATTAAAGAATTTTATTCAGTACATTAAATGGGTTTACTCATGAGATTAACAGGGCACAATTGTAGTTGATTGTAGAGCGTTCACAGGGAGAAAGATTAGAAAGGAATGGCAGAATAAAATTCAACATCACAAATTGTTCGGAGCACGTTGGTTGCCGAGAGAAACGAACTGTATATGGAAACATAGTAGATAGAAACCTAACAAGGTAATGTGATCCCAAGGCTCCCTTCTAACACAAGCTAATCTACTGGGCTCTCTGAAGTTCTTGGGCTGGGTATGACTGAAGCCCAAAAGCATAGAAACAAGAATGGAGAGCTGCAGCTTTTCACATCTACAAGCTAAAAATAATCCATCTGATTTTTGAGAGTTACCAATTGCAATTGATGTAACCTTGACTGTTAACAAGGTATAATAACAAGGTATTCTTTCTTCTCTTGCCTTTTCAATGCATATAGATGGAAACTTTTCAAAGCTATTACATATTGAGATCTGTCTAATTCTTAAAATTAGAGAACAAAACATTGAAAACAGTACTCTAAAAATGAATAGTAATTAATTACTCATGTAATTGCATTAATTAAACTTGGCTATGCAATTAGGGAGCTAATTATGTTTAAAACGCAATTGCACATTTCAATCACTGCCCACACCCTGGGGATCACCCATTTTTTTTTTTTTTCTCCTCCCTCATTAGACCTTCTGTAATCTCCTTCTGTTAAATGGCATGATTGAAGCTGAGAATATGCATACATAGATGTGCATTTGCTTTCCCCAGCGAATGTGTCCTGTTAAAAGGTTAAAATGCTTTTTATTGTGCCATTTTATTAAAAAAAAAAAAAAAAAAAGATTTTATTATTATTATTATTCTTTGTCTCCTCCAAAGAATTATTTTTGTCTCCTACAGGCAAATATTTATGGGAAGTCATTGAGTCATATGTATAAGATACATTTAATTTAAAGAAATTATAATCTAGAAAAGAATCTCTCTATGTTGAAGTGCTTTAAGTTTGGGTTGTTTTTTTTTAACAGAGGAATGGAGGAGTTTTCTTGGATCATGGAGTCCAGTCCCATCTTTTCACAGGCAGTCAGATTGTATAATCTTTGCCATGAATATGTATGTCAGATTTCATCTGAAAATTAGTTGTTTGTTTCTTCCTCATTATCTCCATTAAAAGGCTGTTCAAGAGTCACATTCCTCTGATGCTCAGCTAACTTTTCTAGTTTACAGTGTCACTGTGATAACTTTGCATGTATTTATTCTTGTGCAAGCATTACTGTTTCAGAAATCATCATCCTAGCAGCCTTTCACTGTACTTGCTACAGTTTGCATTCATGTATCCTGAACATTATTGCCTGGAGTTGTGCAAGGTGTACACTGAGTCATTATTCCTATCCTATACTAATACAGTGGCCTAATAGGACTATTTTATTATCTTGTGATCAGATAGTATCATTTTTTCCTATTCTGTTCCTTACAGCTGAGAGTGATTGGCTATATATTTCATCCAATTTCCAGCATTTTAGTTTTCAAAGTAGCTTTTTTTCCCTGAGAGATTTTGACCCTTCTTTTGTGACAGTTTGTCATCAGCAGATTTTATTGGCATTTTCCTACTATATGTGGCAGTCATTAATGAAAATATTTCATAGGACAGTCCTTTAGCTTCAGTTGTAACCTCCATTCTGTGCAGTAATTCCCCTTTCAGCATAAACTGTTTCTTTGTTAGCCAGTTCCTATCTTGCCTTACAGTTACTAAAATTCTCATCCTGACTAGTAATTTTACACAATACACTGTACCAAAAGCTCTGTTGAAATCCTTAAAGATACGCTATTTTTGTTGTAGTTGACACTGTTCAAATAGGATGGCAGTGGATGATTTAACTATAATTGTACATTTTTGCTATCTGGTAAAGGTCTTACAGTCTAACTAAAATCCATAGGAGATGCCACAACAAACAATTTGAAGATTTTTGAAATAAAGTTTTACTTTTAAAATAGATTATGAAAGAACAGTGATATGATGTATTTTTATGCTTAATTGTTATTAACTGTATTATTTTGATATGGCATGATACAGCATTACAGTGTTAATTTTTGTGAAACTGTGAAGTTTCTGTGAAACTGCATGTTGCTGTCTTGTACAGCTACGGCAGCTAATACTTCTGCTTTCCAAAGCCTCTGTAAGTGTTTTATTGAATGATGTCCACATACATTAAGTTAGTCTTCTAGATGGATTTCAGGCAGTTTAAACTTTGCAAATTCCAGTTAATTATTTTCAAATCAGATTTATGCTGTCTGTCAACATTTTGCATGTTTTTGATTGCTAAAATACATCAATGAAGGTTGGGAGGAATTTGTGCTGCTTGAGTCTTATATTTTAACATCTTATTTACAGCTGAATGGTTTATCACTGCCTTGTATGAAATCTTCCAGGGACCTACCATTTAACATCCTGGAAAAATAGATTCTGGAACCTGTTTTGACTCCCTGAGAAGAAAAGAGCAACTGTTCAGTTCACCCGTGTGGAATTGGTCCCTGACACCTTCAAACAGATACTTAACAATACTCGTCTGTATGTGCATTCAAAGTTGTTTAATTTAAATCTCGTGACATCTGACTCTGGAAGCTTCTGCACATCCTCGGCTTCTTTTAAGTTGTTGAGCATGTTTACTACTAGTTAGGATTAGACATGGTTTTTCTGTGGCTCTAAGGGCTCTGCGGAGCTGGCTGTCAAATTGTTGAGTGGCATTTAAAAGTGTACAAGTGTTGTCTGGTGTTCCAGATTGAAGATAAGGAACATCTGTTGTGCGTTGGGAATAATACCTACTCTGTCCTAGGGTTCATTAACTTCAGTGGAATTACAGACTGATGACAGGATGGTATTTTCTACAGAAGTGCTCAGGAAGTAGGCATGGCCATAAGTAAAGGGCATTGCAGAGCTGTACCACATAAGATTTGTGGTGCTACAAGACTATTAAGTTAAACATCTTGTAAAATAGAATACAAAGAACAGTGGGTTTTGACGTTATTTTACAATATTTTAAAAAATTTTTTCTGTCAACGTTTTTCTCTTCCTTTTCTTGAACAGTTTGGCCTTGCACTTGTCGTCTCCGCTTGGTTGCATGCTAGATTACTCATCATATTTTGTGTTTTCTGTGTCTAAAGTTAAAAAAAAAAAAAAAAAGACATTCTAATGTGTACTAACAAAAATTTGGCATTAGATGGCACGATACTAATAATTATAAGGTCCACATCTTTACTTCTTGTGGCTTGGTATCAGACACGAAAGGCAATGGCAGGATGTCCTGTATGAGCTGTGTGTCGCAGCGGGCAGCCCCCTGTGGTAAGTCCAGCCACGTGGCTGACCCACGGGGAGGAGAGGGCCATGCTCCCTGGCTGCTCCTCGTCCCCTGCCCGCCTGAACCAGCTGCCACTGTCTTGCAGCGTGGTGGTGGTGGAGGTGGGACACGATGGGGGATAACTGCATTTTGGTCACCTCGTGGGTGCTATTTCCAGTCGGTCAAGGAGGAGAGCGGCAGGAGGAAAGGAGAGCACGGAGCAGCCCACCCAACTTGCTGCCAGCGGGGCCCAGCCTGCAGGCGAGGCTTCTCGGTTGATAGGCAAAAATATTTTCAAAGACAGTCTTCTTGACTTTCACCAGCAATTGGCGGAAATTGTCTCAAGAAGCGGTTATCCTACTGAAGATAGATTAATAATGAAAATACCAAAAATACTGGTTCTATCACTGTTGGTGGTGATGACGTCTGGTTTTCCTATCCTAAGAAATATTTGAGTAAAAGCCAAGTTTAGATGTGCACTTATTTAATAATGATTTTCGCATTAGCTGTGTGCAACTTTTCTAAAACTTGTGGAGAAACCTATTTGGTATGTCATAAATATTGTAAAAATGAGACCTGTCAGTTTAGTTGCAAGAGATTACCTACCTCGATAATATTTTCTTATTCTTGCTGTGAATTCCAGTGCATTTTTCTCCCTTAGGTATGGTAGAATTGTACGTTCCCAATCTAAATTGACAAGTATATTAGTTAGCCTACCCAACCTCCACAGCTTCATGGCTGTTTTGCTGGCTTTGGCAGGGACTGTGCACCAGGCTGAGGTGGTGGAAGGAGCTCTGAGGGGTCCCACCTGTGCTGCTGCACGCCCCCTGTATGGAAACCCGTGAACTGGGGGGGACAGACAGATTTCACCTATCCGCCTCATCCTTGGTGGCCCGGTGCAGACCAGCCCTCTGAACTGTGGCATTTGTACCTGGGCACAGGAATGGCAGAGCCTGCCATTTCGGAGTGCTCTCGGCACTATCCTGGGATGTCTGTTGGTTGGCAGGGGATGACAGAGGAGCATTAAACTCTGCAGTTAGAATGTAGTGGCAATTAAATTCTGTGAAGAATTACTATTGCAAGAGAAGGACATTTCTTGTTTATGTTTTTGTCATTGTGACTGGTGTTGTTTGCCTTTTCTATTTTTAAATTTCTTCCTAAGCTTTAAAAAATGTTCCATTTTAATGTACAAAGCAAAGCTCCTAAGGTGTCCTGCAGTAGGTAGGCAAGCGGTTTCAGTAGGGTGGGAGAGAGGGAAACAAGGCAATAAAACCTACACAAACATCTCCGTAGGGTTTTCCTTTTTGTCAGTTTACATGTGAAATTTGAATAATGGTGGACTTTCTATTTTTTCCTGGTATTCTGCCACTGCTTTTTTCCATTAATTATCTCATTTTCCCCGCCTTGTTTTCTATGATCTGATCGTCCAGCTTGCTCCACAGATTATAATAAATAATCGGGTCTTTTGGCTTTGTGTTTTGTGGCACAGATTACGTGCAATGAAAGGTTTTACTCTCAATATCAGGTTTTGAGTACAGGGATACTAGTGAGTGGAGCTACAGCTGAAGAGCAGATAAACTGTTTTCCCTTATTTGTGAGACTTCTGCTTTAGTTATTCATTCAAAGATTTACACCAGTCAAGATCCCATCGGAGGATTACCCTAACTGGTTGGAGTGGCCTGAGTTCTAATGAGTAATGTGCACTTTGTAAGGCTTGAGCAGATAGTGTCGTAGACATGGAAGTGATGAAAAAGGTTTCTTCTTTACATGATGAGACAGCAGGATGGAATGAAAGGGAACTTTTTATTTAATGGGACGGGACATGAGTCAAGGATTCTCTAATCTCATTTCTAATAATCTTCAGCAGAGAAGCTTGTACTTAAATTTTATTACAAGAGAAGTTTTGTGTAGTTAGTTAGCAACTTGTTTTTTATAAGAAGGACAAACTGTTTCATCCAAAACAAAAATATATGTAAACTTTAGAGAAGATTGCTCCCCCTCAGTCATGTTTTGATGATCTGGTAATGAAGCATTGATAACTGATTTCTTGAATGGCGTGAAAACCAGTGCTACATTTGATATATTTAGACTGCTTTCTTATTAAGATAAAAGTTTGGTGTTTAGATTTGAAGAAGTGGTTTTGAGGGAAATAACTGAAAAATTTAAAACCTAGATGGAGACAAGATGGAGACAAAAGCATCTGCAATGTTGGCAAGAAATCAGTCTGAATGTTATATAGTGTTTAAGCTGAATATTACTGGAGCAGATACGAGGGTTTGGTTAATTCATTACGTAGGTAACGTCTTTCCTGTTAGGGACATCTTAGGTCTTTCCTTGGAAGCTCTTACTAATTGGAATAAAATATGCAGCACTGTAAAAAAAGTGCAGCTTTTCATTTGGCATGTTATGGTTCTCAGCTAGGGCTGAAATCTTACGAAGATAAATCATACTTAATACAGAGACAATAGTGGTCTAGAATACAATATTATTGTCTGGAGTGTTACAGTCTAGAGTATTAGTAGAATATTATGGTCTAGAATACAATTTTAAATTTTTTTGTGTATAGTTGTCTTCAAAAGAAGACTTCAATGAGTAGTAACACATTTCTTTTTAAATGAACAGCATTATCTCATACTGTTACCACACTATCATGTTAAAACAAACTATAGGTATTTTTTATATATAAAATCACTTCTACTTCTTTCCATAATCAAATAGGATCTTAAAATGTTGTTTTTGAATCACAACCATTCCTATGGTCATGTTGACTGTGGAGTTTTTAACGTGAATTTTTAGCAAACAAATCAGAAGCCTCATTAAAAGTCCCACTCTAGGAGTTAACTGGCTACTTTATGTTCTAAAATGTCGGCTGATTTGCTCTAGAGAGAAAAATGTAGTGTTGGATTTTTCCATTCAGCTAACTTACCTACTAAAATAATAATACTGGAACAGTTGAGTATGGCTGCATGCATCAGGACAGAGAGGAATTTCAACCAGAACAGCGGGAGGGAAAAGTGAGGGGAGCTAATTGTTAACTTGGGAAATTGGAGGAAGCTTGTATGGAAAAGAACATTGATAGTGCAACGTAATATTGTTCACATAAATCCTTYGCCTCATGGTGGAAATATGCAAGTTTTTTAATATTTCCCATTATCTGTTCATACAGTCTGGGTTTGTCCTTGAATAAAAATACATGAAATATACCTGTGGTGTTTTAATTAAAATAAATAGGGCAGAACAGGATTTAACATGATTGCGTAGTGAACCTAATGAGTTCAAGATCCAACAGTGCTTTACAGATTAGTTGCTATCTAGTGCCATTAGTTCCTAATTCTATCTATAATGTTTGGCTCTGAGCTTTTAATAAATTAATCAGACTGGGACCACTTGAAACAGTTAAACTTGAAACCTCTGGATTGTTGGTCTCAAATAAATAACCAAAATTAAAATAACGCTTACATAATCTATAGTACTCCTTATTGGTAATGCAAGCAATAGGTTTAATTGTGTTCTCTAACTGCTCTTGCTCTTAAGGTCTGTTTGATTTCAGAGGGATTCATTTGTTATTCCATTACAGCACAGTAGCTAAGAGCCTAACTGTAGTTTTTTTCTGTAAGAATACATGTTATAACTTTCTGTAATATCCACAGGTTTTAGGACCTGCCCCAAAATGGTGTTCCTTCTTGGACAACTTGACTGAAGAACTGGAAGAGAATCCAGAGAGCACAGTTTATGATGATTACAAATTCGTTACCAGAAAAGACCTAGAAAATTTAGGTAAAACAGTTGAATCTCCTCTTTAGCTGACTTCTTTGTTCAGTTTTTGATCATTTGCACATGTAAGTTTTTTAATTCGGATGTGACATATGAGGACTGTTAGAAATTCACTGACAGTAGTTTCATCCAGTCTTCTTGGTTATTAATATACCAGACTGATGGCTTTATGTTCTTTGGTTCCCAACCAGTGCAACAGTAGATATTTGTGTTTCTCAGATTTTTATCCCAAGAAGAAGATTGATATTCGCTGATTTAATATGTCTAGGAATCTGTTGTGTGTGCTTTCAGACACTTAAGCGGAAGGCATAGTAAGAGAAGTTGGTTTAGTTTTCAAAATATTTTTGAGGTGCTCAAATAGTATGTTGGAACTCACAGCGAAATTAGGAAAAGATTCACCGGCCAAAGGCTACCCTAATTGAACGTAGTAATTTCCAGAAAATACAAATCATTCTAGGGCTAATAGAAACACAGTTTCAGGGAACTGGAATGCTGAAAATTATATAGCAAAGAAGGTAAGCATGCTTCTTCCAAGGTAGTTAGTCCTTTTTCTGTCCGTTACGTGTTTTGATTGCAATGTTTTGTTCCAGTTTAATTTACCTCTGAATATGGGAGGTGGGTTTGGCCTGGCAGGAGGCCATACAAGGAGGAGGTCATCCAAAGCACCTGCACCTTCAGCGTTAGTGTTCTAGAGTAGATGGTCTGAATGTAGCCTGCAGACCCCTATCCCAATCGTAAGGGAATAAGGCAATGTAGTATTATCTACACAGAGACTTGACTGGGAATACTTATTCTGCTTTAAATTCACTATAACTTAGTCAAATTAATTTCCCCATAAGTGCAAGCTTTCAAGTGAAGAACCAGCTTAAGGAATATTTTCTATTTCATATATCAGCGTTTCTTTGTGTTACTAGTCATTAGCTGGAGTACTCTCATTTTGGAATACGTAGAAAGATTGTTTCCTGGAAACAGTTAAAAAAAATTTTAGAGACAGTTTTGCTCTCTGAGATGCACAGTGGTTTCTCACTTTTTTTTTTTTTTTTGCCATTTAGTTCTAGAAGTAGTTTGTTAATTCTTAATTTCTAAAGATTTGGGGTCTGTACAGGATATTTTGGTATAAAAAGCTTTTCCTTTTTTCTCAGTCTTGGAATTTTGTGAAGATACATGGAAGGAAAATCAGAGAACCCTTAAGTATTTTCATTCTTACTTAGGTTAGGGCCTAGGGTGACAGTTTTATGACCTGATGTGGTACTGTATTTTTTTCAACATGTTGATTTTTCAAAGATAGTGACCCAAGGCAAAACTCTTTAATTAAAAACATCTCTATACCACACTAAAAAAGTGATTGTCAAACATCTATGGACTTTCAAAAAAATCCTCTTGAATTTTTCTTTGTAAACTTTTATGGAGCATAGTGCATGTGGGCATTTTTAAAAAGTGCACAGTAACATGTATTATGACAAGAAAAATGGATTTTGTTGCTCTGAAGAACCTCAAATTTCTTGCTGGCCAAACTGATTTTTTTTTTTTTTTTTTTTTTTTGCGGTTTTACTTAGTCTTGATGTAATGGATGTGACTGTTAGATTGATGTGTTGCATTGGCAGTGCTTGTTTGTTTTGAATTGGGTAAGTGAAGTGGCTAGCTTGGAATAGGAGTTCTTTATATATGAAAGCTTTTTGAAATCCTCTCTGAACTTTTTTCCCAGGCCTTGCTCATCTCATTGGATCATCATTGCTCAGAGCATATATGCATGGCTTTTTCATGGACATAAGACTTTATCATAAGGTAAATAAGGCTGATCCTTGTCAATTTTTACTCTTAACAATAAAATATGTGTGTTGGGTTTTTGGTTTTTGGGTTTTTGGGGTTTTGGTTTTTTTTGTTTGTGGTTGTTTTGGTGGTTGTTTTGTGGTGTTTTTTTTTTTTTTTTTTTTCCTCTCTCCAAATAACGGACTGTGTTCTGTATTAATGGTATTTTCTTTTTACTTCCTCCTGCTTGTTCAAAGGCAAAAATGATGGCCAACCCCTTTGCCTATGAAGAATACAGAAGAGAGAAAATAAGGCAGAAGATAGAAGAAACACGTGCACAGAGAGTTCAACTAAAGGTAAATCCTGTAAACAATGAGTGTATTTCTGGGAAAACTATTCATAAAGAGTAATATATTCTTAAGTATATCTCAGAGACGTAATGACTTGTAATGAGGGTGGAAGCAAGGACAGGTAGCCTGGGAGGAATACAGAGAAATTGTCTGACCAGCCAGGGATCAGGTTAGGAAAGCTAAAGCCYTGATAGAATTAAATCTGGCCRGGGACRTCAAGGGCAACAAGAAAAGATTCTACAGGTACATCGGGGATAAAAGGAAGACGAGGGAAAATGTGGGCCCTCTCCGGAATGAAACAGGAGACCTGGTTACCCGGGATACAGAGAAGGTGGAGGTACTCAATGACTTTTTTGCCTTGGTCTTCACCAGCAAGTGCTCGAGCCTCACTGCCCAAGCCGCAGAAGGCAAAGGCGGGGACTGGGAAAATGAAGAACTGCCCACTGTAGGAGAAGATCAGGTTCAAGACCATCTAAGGAGCCTGAAGGTGCACAAGTCCATGGGACCCGATGAGATCCATCCACAGCTCCTGAGGGAACTGGCGGATGAAGTTGCTAAGCCACTATCCATCATATTTGAGAAGTCGTGGCAGTCCAGTGAAGTTCCCACTGACTGGAAAAGGGGAAACATAACCCCCCTTTTTTGAAAAGGGGAAAAAGGAAGACCTGGGGAACTACAGGCCAGTCAGTCTCACCTCTGTGCCCAGCAAGATCATGGAACAGATCCTCCTGGAAGCTATGCTAAGGCACACGGAGGACAGGGAGGTGATTTGAGACAGTCAGCATGGCTTCACCAAGGGCAAGTCCTGCCTGACCAACCTAGTGGCCTTCTATGATGGAGTGACTACATCAGTGGACRTGGGAAGGGCTACAGATGTCATCTATCTGGACCTCTGTAAGGCCTTTGACACTGTCCCCCACAACATCCTTCTCTCTAAACTGGAGAGATATGGATTTGATGGGTGGACTGTCCGGTGGGTGAGGAATTGGTTGGATGGTCGCATCCAGAGGGTAGTGGTCAATGGCTCAATGTCCAGATGGAGATCGGTGACGAGTGGTGTCCTGCAGGGGTCCATATTGGGACCAGTACTGTTTAATATCTTCATCAATGACATAGACTGTGGGATCGAGTGCACCCTCAGCAAGCTTGCAGATGACACCAAGCTGAGTGGTGCAGTCGACACGCCTGAGGGACAGGATGCCATCCAGAGGGACCTGGACAAGCTGGAGGAGTGGGCCCCTGTGAACCTCATGAGGTTCAACAAGGCCAAGGGCAAGGTCCTGCACCTGGGTCGGGGCAACCCCCGGTATCAATACAGGCTGGGGGATGAAGGGATTGAGAGCAGCCCTGCCGAGGAGGACTTGGGGGTACTGGTGGATGAAAAGCTGCACATGAGCCAGCAATGGGCGCTCACAGCCCAGAAGGCCAACCGTACCCTGGGCTGCATCAAAAGCAGCGTGGCCAGCAGGTCGAGGGAGGTGATTCTGCCCCTCTGCTCTGCCCTGGTAGGACCCCACCTGGAGTCCTGCGTCCAGCTCTGGAGCCCTCAGCACAAGAASGAYAYRGACCTGTTGGAGTGGGTCCAGAGGAGGGCCACGAAAATGATCAGAGGGCTGGAACGCCTCTCCTATGAAGAAAGGCTGAGGGAGTTKGGGTTGTTCATCCTGGAGAAGAGGAGGCTTTGGGGAGACCTTATTGCAGCCTTTCAGTACTTAAAGGGGGCTTATGAGAAAGATGGGGACAGACTTTTTAGCAGGGCCTGTTGCGACAGGACAAGGGGGAATGGCTTTAAACTAAAAGAGGGTAGATTTAGACTAGATAGAAGGAAGAAATTTTTTATGCTGAGGGTGGTGGAACCCTGGCACAGGTTGCCCAGAGAGGTGGTAGATGCCCCATCCCTGGAAACATCCAAGGTCAGGTTGGATGGGGCTCTGAGCAACCTGATCTAGTTGAAGATGTCCCTGCCCATGGCAGGGGGGTTGGACTAGATGACCTTTAAAGGTCCCTTCCAACCCAAAGTGTTCTATGATTCTATGGACTTAGGATTTGATTCTGTTTATCATCAGAGACACAAAGTAATTTATAGAACTTTTTGAATGGAACTGTAAAATTCCCATGCATGTGGTTCCCACAGATGAGAAAGACTGATACAAAACTGTAAAAGAGCAGTTCTCATCACATTTGCCACTTGAGTAGATAACCCACTGGTAAAACTTGCAGTTTCTACTTCCATCGTTAAACTAAATGACTTAAGCCATTAAAACATAGTACTCTGGAAAGACATGTATAAAAATAGTATTGTGTTTATAACTAGTAGCTTTATAGATTGAATTTGCTCAACATACAAGGAGAAATAATTGCTTTTAAAGTACTAAAGCATTACAAGATAAAAACAATACAGAAGTTCTGCTTAAATTTTCTGCAAGCGCTATTGCTTTACTAGTACCTAGAAATATTTGGAACCAGTCAAGGAGTTTTTCAGCAAGAGCTGTAAGAATGAATAAGAATTCTCTCTTCACCACACTTAGGATTGTAAAGCATGTAGGTTTTTGCATGTGTAAAAGAGTAATTTACTGATTAATTGCTTTCTGCTCTTTAGAAACTTCCAAAAGTCAATAAAGAGCTTGCACTCAAACTGATTGAAGAAGAAGGAGAAGAGCAACAGGTTACTAGAAGAAGGAAACAGAAGGTGAGCTTTTGTTTTGGAGACTTCTCTAACTGGGAGCACAGAAATAGTAATGCTTACAGTATTGACTTTTTGGGGGTTTTTTTGGGGGTTTTTTTGTTTGTTTGTTTTTTTGTGGCTTTTTTGGGTTGTGGGGTTTTTTGTTTGTTTGTTTTTTGTTTTGGTGTTTTTTGTTTTTTGTTTTTTTTTTAATCTGGCCAAAGAGATTCAAAATTCCATTGTTTCTGTTTCTCATAAATAACTTATTCTAGTAGGTGGCTTTAAGGTGGACTTCACTGTAGCTGCAGCACCAAAAAGGCCATGTAGTAACTTAAAGCTTAAAAGGGTGAAATACTCACTGTGAAGATGATATGGGCTTTGTAAGACTCCAGAAGCTAGCTAAATCTAGAGTCAATACTGAAGTTGTTCTAAAAAGACCTGTTGTTTGTGTTTGGTGTTTTGGTGGTGACCATGACAAGATAGATGTTATCTGTAAAACTGAAGATACAATTGCCTGCCTTTGTGTACACAGTTAACTACATTTTATAAAACAGCCAAAATGGTTCACTCTTATGCAACAGGAATTCTTCCTGATGTTGAAAATAATCCAGTTTTTATCCTAAGTGAAGTCTAAAGGAAAAAATGAGTTAATGTTTAATATCTGGTGGCGGGGGGGGCTTTCTATAGGTAGCACTTCTTAGGTGCCCATTTTCACAGCAATATAGCATTCATGAAAGGCAGGCATTAGCTTCACGTGGCATCTAACGAAATCCTGTGTCTTACAGTTAGTAGGAAGCATGAACTACTGAAAAAGTAGGTGGTGGTAAAACCTTAAATGCAGACTGTCTAAGCCAGTGTTACGATGGAAATGTGAGTTCAATAAATGGGGGATGATTTGTCTAGGAGTACATATAGATTGTGTTATTAAGTGGACTAAAAGAGTATACATAAAAATGCATGTCCTGGTTATTTTCCTGAAATGGCATTAGAGTCTTATGAAGAGCAATTTATTTTAGGCTTTGGGATTTAATTTTTGGCTGTGTAACTGCAAGTCACACATTTGCAACAGTTTCTGTGTTTGAAATTTACACTTCTTGTTTCTTGTATATTTTGCCCTCCGCCCCACTTAGGTAACAATGAAAATTTAATGCTGGGGTGGGATGAATGTGCTGGTATAAGTTTGGCAATGTTGAGAGATCAGCTTTTTATAATAAAAAGCTATGTATTCAGTGATTTTTAAAATGAYGACAACAGGTATTCACATAAACTAGAATTGTAGCTTGAACTGTTCCTAATTCAACAGTAGCATAATTTACACTGAATTCATTTTACTTTGACATGAATGAAACTGCCTTTTCCATTCTGTATGCGAGGGCGGTGAAGAAAAAGTGTTATAAGGTGTATAGAAACACTTACTCTTATGTATTTACAGTAAAACAGTAGTAGCATTGCATAAAGACGTTTAGCCTGATAATTTGTTGTACATGTTGTAGAATCATCCCTGTCAGGCAGGGTATTTGCCTTGGAGGTACTGCTGATTAGTCAATAGATATCAACACGTCTCCAGACAAGCTGGCTGAATGTATGAGAAACATTAATTCAAAAATATTAGTAATTGTGTATTTAAGGTGTCTATGGTGCGCATTAAAAAAACCCTGTCTTGCTTACAGGTAGCTTAGAATGATATTTATTTGATCTTTGTGAAAGTAATAAAATATAAGAAGCATAAATCTTGATTTTATATGACCTGGAAGGATAAAGCATCTGGCATTTCACCTGCTGGTTTTGAGTTTTGTTTAATTAAAAAGGTGTTACTTACTTTACCAATGTCTGTTTCAGAATTTTATAACTCACTCATGCTTTGCTTCTTTTCCAGAATCTGCCTAGCCTTCTCAAAGATGATCGTTTTAAGGTCATGTTTGAGAATCCAGATTTCCAGGTGGATGAGCAGAGTGAAGAATTTAGGCTACTTAACCCACTTGTTTCTAAAATAAGTGAGAAAAGAAAGAGGAAACTAAAGATCTTAGAGGAACTGGAAGCACAAGAACAGGTAAAATATTCTCCATTTGGATTAGGAAAAATCCATAGGTTTTTTTCTTTGTTTAAAGTATTCAGATTTTTCACCCTAGAAGGAAGGAAAGATGGAGGCAATGCAAGAATGTCTTATCAGCTACAGTAATTAAGTGTAATTTGCAATGTGATCCTAGTTTTTAGATGTGAACAATATTGTGTCTACATGAATATAGGTTTGAAAAACATAAAATATGTAGGTGGAAACAATTTTATAATGTATCTTCTGCTTCATTTGCTGTTACTGCTTTTGTTCAAATTTTAGTTCCCTTCAACTGTATCTATGTAAAAGCTGTCACGTACTCTAATGCAGGAATGGTTTGAAAAGAAAATTAGTTGATGATTTCTTATTTTATACTATTTTTGTCTGCAGGAAGAGGAGGAAGAACCAGAAGGAAAAGCAAGTGATGCAGAAAGTTCTGAGAGTTCAGATGATGAAAAAGGCTGGGTTGAAGAGGTCAGGAAACAGCGCAAGCTTTTACGCCAAGAGGAAAAAGTAAAGCGGCAGGAAAGGTTCAAGGAGGATCAGCAAACATTACTGAAACCTCAGTTTTTTGAGATTAAAGAAGGAGAGGAATTCAGAAGCTTCAAAGACTCTGCCAAAAAACAAAAATTAATGAAGTAAGACTAATGTTCCTATTTTAATAGCTGGGGGTGGCTGATTCTCAAGTATTTCTCTACAGTGCAGGCCAGTGGCATTTTGGCTTGGAAGCACTTACTAGTAAAGCCACATCTGGCGATTCAGGGATATAACTTAAAGCGACAAAGTTGTTGAAAGCTTTGTTTTGTAGTTAAACAGGTATAATGTTTAAAGTATGGCAGAGAGACAACACAAATGAGATGAGTAAAAGATTAATATTCTGAGCCAGATTTGGGGATCCATTACTCAGTGTTGGTGAACTGCTGCTCTCACAAATAACAACGCTGATGTCTGTGAGACTGGTTATATTTCTCCACCAGTGTCAATATGAGGCTGACAGTCTGGATGTTTCTTATCTGACCCTCTAAAAGGATGTGGAATACTGCATGACTAGTCACTATTTTGGGGGTAGGATCAAGGTGGTAAAAGAAAAATTGTTTTGTCTGGGTATTTTTATGGCATCCAGAAACTTTCAAAAAACTATGCTGTTCTTATATTGTCAGGTCTCACTGTTTCTGTTTTTCTTTTTGCAATACAAAAAGATCAAACTACTTTTTTTTTTTTTTTTAATTTGTATTTCCTTAAATTGATGATTAACTGAAGTAATTGGGTGCTGTGTAAAGAGCATGTCAAACTAAAGGACTTGGCTTTGAGGTGCTTAATGCCTGCAGATCTTGTTGATTTCCACCCCCCCACCCCACCCCCCCACCCTGAGGTGAGTTGAGCCCTTTGGAAGATGAGATTTAATAGCCTTTTATTATTTGAAGCACAGACACTAATATTAAAACCTTGAAAGACAATAGCTTCAAAGTTCTTGCAGCACAGTGGGTGCGGAGCAGAATTTTGACTAATGTTGGAAACAAGTTGCTGGGCTAGATGGATCTCGTAATAGCCATTATGTTTTTACTGAGAATGAAGTGATACAGTCAAAGAAAAGGAAGGGAATAATATATATAATGGGGCTGTTTCTTTATGTCACTAATGACTGACTCTGCAACCTAGTTGTTTCATGATGGAAATTTTCTGGAGATATGTAAAGAAACATTTGATAAAAATTCAGCCTGTCCCTTAAATATGCAAGTGTTTAATTGGCATTATCATGTAAAATGGTCTTTAAGTATTACTGAGACAGTGTTTCTACAGTAGTCTAGTAGTCTATGATTCCCATGTTGTACCTGTAAGACCTCTTTAAATAGAAGTAGTAGTTTTTATAAATTGGGATTCATAGCAGTTCTGCAGAACTGATTCCCATGTTTTCCTTAGCTGTTTTTTATCAGCAAGTGTTTTCACACAGGGATTTTTTTTGTTCTTTATATTGAATATACCCGCTCATTCTGGACTCTTAACTTTCTTAGATTTCTCCATCAACTTTCTTCTGATTCTTTTTCTTTCTTTCTTCCAGAAGATGAAGCAACTTTTTATTTTTGTCAGTTTTTCTTCTTTGTCAGGAGAAAATCCACTCTGGATGCTCTGACAGAGGTTAAGGATACTTTTTTACATTGTACTTGGATTTATAGTCATGTTAGCAAGTGACTTGAAAGGAGCCTGAGACAGTGGTCAGATGGCACTGTATTGTCATTGCCATTGAAAAACTTCCCTGAAAGGCAGTATGGCTGCAACCTGCTCACATACATACTGTTCTTTTGCACAAATTCAGCTGCTGACCTCTAAAGGAAATTCTCAAGGACACTCAATTTGAAGTATTAAAATTTCATTTTGTTCAAAACATGGGAGGCTTAAATGTGAACAAGGATACTGAAAGTTAAGTAAATAAGCCAAGACAGGTGTAAGGAAGAGAAACATTTAGAAAAAATTAGTACAGTGTGACACAGGACGAAGTAAATTCTTTCATCTGGTGTATAGAGGGAGAAAAATCACAGACCTGTCCAGTGGATGGAGGAATATCAGTAATGACATAAACCATAGAAAGACTTTTAAAAGACTGCTTTGAGGGAAAAGAAAATCTGTCTTAAGATTTGCTGCTAATTCTCTGCAGAATTTTTTGCAAGGTGTGATGCATAATTAGGGTGGCTTAGGTTAGATACCATCTGTGTGGTAGGTGCACAGATGGGATGTAATGTAGAATGTTAAAAAAAAGAAAAATAAACAAAGAAAAGGAGAGAAAATTGAGGATAGAATAGGATGACAAAAAAATGGATGTGACGGCATTACATCCTTTATGTTTTTCTGAGTTGCTGTCATTGACTTGTCTTTCCATGATTTTTTTTATTTTTGTCTAAGCAATTAGCTCTATACTCACTGATCCCATTTGTGCTCATCCAAGCATTGTTCTTAGTATGGAGTTTGATATTCCTCAAATTCTTAGAAGAAATTTAAAAATTAACAGCTGGTATCTGTTTCTTATAATGTATAGCTGATACGATTCTGTAATCATAATGACTTAATCTGTGTTGTGAGCTAACTTGTTTGATTAATAAGCATTTTTGCATATTAGAATTTTATGAAGAAAATACCTAAATATGTTTTCTGCTGGCCTTATTCAGTGATAAGTAGTCAGCATAAAAATAATTAATTCAAGTAATGTACTGAAAATTGGAAAGACTGTAGTGGCATGTACAATCTGGTGAGGCTGGCATGTTTATCTTTGATTTGATTTATCCAAGTTATGGAATGATGGTCTGTGACCAATATAATTAAGTACCTTAATACCTTCACTATGCACTTAATGGCTAGGTGTTCTTTTTTTCCTCTAATCATATAATGTTCTACCTGAGGAAACAGTTTATGACTTATATAAAACTGGGTGTTTCTTTTGACATGTTCCTGACTCAGCACGGCTCCAAGCCCAACTTCTAAAGCAGTGGTGCGTACTATAAATTTCTTCGTAGACCAACAGTCTACGGATTTCTTTGCGCAGGAAAGCTGCAAAATTTCCTTATGGTTCTAAAAAACGCCTTGTCTCAAATCCGTCTACATTTCATTTTCCCCTTTTGCACTGTTATGCTTACACATGAAAACCTGCAAAACTTTGCTTTGTTTACTTACTGCATAAGTTCCTTACATAGTAACTTAAAAGGAATCCATAAATGAAAGGGTTTTTATCAGTGTGCAAAGAACTCTCTTGATTTTCTTGATGCCCCTTTAAAAGGTTTGTTATTGAAGTTAGAGCATGTCAAAATTAAAAACTACCATAGCCATACTTTATGAAGTATGACAGTCAATGTATATGTCTTCAGAGGTGGCCAAGAAAGTCAACAAAAGCATAGCTGACATTCCTAGGTATTGCTAAAGTAAAACAGCAGGAAAAGTCCTGAAAAAACTGGTCTCTTTATAATGAGGAAAAAAGAAGTGCCTGGACATTTGTTTGTTTGTTTTTTACTGTAGGGCAGGGGAAGTTGCTTTTAATAACACTGTTAATGTATCCCTTGAATCAATTTGTTGAGGATGATTTTTAAAAAAAAAAAACAAACAACCCAGCTATTGTAAGTGTTTGTGTATCAGTGTGTGCAATTCACTATCATTTGAGGTCTGCACATTTTCAGATAAATATAGCCATACCTGCAATTATTCAGTAAAATTGCAACCCCACAGCATTTTGCTAATATCTCCTCATTTTAATTTTTCTCCTGACAGAAGCAGTATCTAGGCAGTCATGCTAAATAATTGCTGGGTAGTAGCCATATTTCTCCAGTTCACTTTCAAAGGGGAGAAAGATGGGACTTCACTTGAATGTAGAAATCCCATCACAATGTCGGTGACTGATCTTCTGCCATAGTTAGCTCTAAGGCTTAGCTTGTCTTCCCGATTCGCACAGATGGAACAAGTTTTTACATGTACTCAATGAAAAATATACTACAGAAAAAAATACAATCAAAGTACCTAGTCATGAGAAATAAAGTAATTCTTGACAGTAATTTTTCATTGTTAATCTGAAAAGTCTTTGTTACATAAAATGGCTCATTAACCAAAATTCAGTGGACTTCAGAGACTTCATGCATAGGCCACAATCCATGAGCCCTTCATCCATAGAAATGCCATTGACTTTGGTGGCTGCTAATCTTCTGTATTTTTATGATGACTTATTTTCCACTTTAAAACTTGTACAAAAAAATGTCTCTTAGACCTCTTCAGAGAGATCTATTAGGGCACTAATAGCAGTATCTCAAATTGCAGAAACTAATTTCATTTACAGTTAGGCGAATTTTCTAAGCGCATCGCAGAGTGAGTTTGATTGTACAAGCCATGTCATATTCTCAGGTGGCACTACCTACTCGTAGGGCCCACATTATAGAAGAAGGACGAGCCATGTTAGGACTCACAGGTGCCTTTAGGGAGGCTGGCTGAAGCCAGCACCATGCCTGCCTGCCCGTCTCACCCCTGTGCTGGAGGCTATGTCGGAACAAGGTGTATTTCCACTCCTCAGCTGCTCCAGTTTACAGCCCAACTTACTGAAGTCAGCAAGGGTGATATTAAATATCGCAGCCTGGAGCAACTGGGGCATGTCCACGTGCCTGGGTTTTGTAAGGGCATTAACTTCCAGTGGGGGAGAGCTGAAAGCAGTATCAGTTTCGGCCACAACAGCTACCTCCTCCGTAGAAATGCTAGAGTTCGGTGCCCAAGGGAGAGGCTCTATACCAGCTTGCTTACAGAAAATGACGAGCACCGTGCGCTTGAAGGCGTATGCTCATGTGGAGCTCCTCTCTGGGGTCAGGGTCTGTCTTATTTATCACATTCACTTGTTTGCATTGTTCTTTTATTTAGAAAACTATTTGCATTAGACTGTTACGGGCGCGGTGTCTGAACAGTCATTTGTATTTGGACTAAGTAGTTTGTCTCTATCAGTGAAGTGATTCATTCAGCGATGAATTCATTCTGATGTATAGTCAGGATTATTTCCTTCCCTCAAAAGTGTTTCCAATTCAGAAATTATAAGATTTGAAGAAAACTGGATATATCTAGCCTTAATTCTTAAATTTTTTTTATTTGTGTCTGTATCTATTACTGCAGCTGAATATTCCTGACTTTTTCTAACATTTCATAGAAAACTATAGCAATAGAAGGGTGTGGTTTCTTTCTCAACTAGAGTCATGTTGCTTTTTAGCAGAAAAAACAATGAACTTTACGTAAATTTTAAAAATGTTTCTACTGAAAGCAATATCTGGAGGGAATGGTTTGAACTTGTGTTTCTTTTCTGTTTACTGAATTGTTTATTTTTTTAGAGTTGTGGCATTTCAAGGTTTCAGAGAAATTGAGATTAGTTTTGACTGCATTATCAGCCTTTATTATAGTAAAAAGATGGCAAGAATAGGGACTAATGTTAATTATTCTCTGCAGGAAAACTCTTGGAGATCGTTTAAAGCTTGAAGAAAAACTTGGCACGCTCAATGTGTCTGATACCACAGTAGGCAGCAAACAGGCAACATTCAAATTAAAGAAGGTGAGCTATATATATATAATTTTTTTAAGATAATACACAAGTAACTTTAGTTTTTGCATGAAAGAACAGGAACTTTAAAACCGTCAAACAAATGTCCCTCTTCATTTCTTTATAAGCTGCCAACTCTTCTGCTTCTTGCCAAGAGAATGAAAGCCTCCGGTAGTACTCTGTGTGTTTATACCCTTATAACTCAGGCAGCGCTCATAAAATCTTGTGTTCCGGTGGAAAATACTGGCTTCCATCTTTTAATAGTTTATTTGCAGACATACAATCAGAAGCTTGTGACCTTACCTGACTTATGTGCCAGGACTGATCAGATCTTGGTCTGCAGGTCCAAATGCGATCAGGATGCTGTAGGTGACAGGCTTTCTCTTGGTTTATAATGTTGCTAGGTCTCAGCGTGAAAAAAACAGAGCTCCTAACCACTTTTGTCATTGAACTTGTGTAACACAGATCACAAGAATGAGCTCTGGTCCTGTTCTACTTGCCAAATTCCATTTGAAGGGTGTAGTTGACTGCTGCCTATCTGCGTTTCCCAAAGGGTTTTTATTTCCCATCCTAAGGAATTTTGTACATTGCAGACAGGTGATTACTTTATAGTGTGGGCAGAGTTAAATGCATGTGTGCATCTGCTACTGCTGTAGAACACTTAGGGATTTTTTGCTAGAAAATTGCTTTAGAACTCAGGAAAGGACACATTATAAAAGCTGAAGACCCATATTAATTGATACTTGAGCTGACAAAATGTACTGCAGTTAAAACTGTTTTTCCTCAGGTAAGCCTCTTTGCTATAATACATTTCTCTGTACCAGTGGTCAAATACTATTCTCGCCGGTAAAACTGCTGTCACAAGAATGGCTAAGTAGTTATTTGATTGTTGCATTGGGTATGCCTGAAAAAATTTTTTAAATAACCAAATTTATTGGACTATTTCTACCTTACTTGTTTTACCTGATGATTGTCTGTTTGCAGATGTCCTTTTTCATCTGTTTTTGATTCCTGTATTGCTGGAATTGAAAATGTGTTGACTCTGGAATAAGTCACCGATTCCTCTGCAGTGCTGTGTAGGATAACCATTCTGGGGATTTTACCAACTGCTGTAACTGATAAGTTAGTGTCTTGCAGCTAATTAAATGGGCTTTGCAGGGCTTCAAAAGCACAGTCTTTTTTTATAGTAGCTTTGACTTAGAAAGCACAAAGCCACAAGGTTTCTTGCAGTTGTTGGTGAACAAAGAACTATCACCTTTTGCTAACAGTTTTGTGAAGATTTGGGAGTAAGGTGGATGAAGACAGATACGGCAGTGGTTCAGAATTTTTACTTGATTCCATCAGATATGCTATAGCTTTGAGTTTTTTTTAATTATGTTGCTGCTAACGTATATGGATTTTTTTTTCTGACTGTTAACTGATGTTGCTTTATTGAAATACCTATGTTGTGCTCATTTGCATTAAAAAGGTTTTTAAAAGTCTAATTAAAAGAAAAATAATGCATCTACAGTGGAGATCTTTTCTCCTATCAACAGAATAGCAAAATAAGACTTACAAGTCTTCTCTCAAATGTATATATACCCTGTGTATATATTCTGAAGTCCCAGGGAATGGAGCAGGGGGAGCTAGGAAGAAGTCACGCTATGCAGTATGCTGTGTCTTGACACTCCTTTTCAGAGGATGAAGAGGTGAAGTTGGCAAGCCAAAAAAGGGATTTTAGTGTTACTCTGATCATCAGCTTCTGCTTTGTGATGGCCTTTCCTTAAAGTGTATTTAGGAGTAGGTAGAAAGATTTAGTGGGGGAGAGAATTGTGCTTCCATGGGATTGGTATCACTCAACCTTGTAAGTCAGTGGAATTGAGACAGAACTTGGCTGCTACAGCTGTGGTATGTTAGCAGCCTCCCAAAGGCCCAGCAACCGCTGACAGATCCAGTAATGAAATTGTTTGTCATTGATATTTCACAGTTTAGTTTTCAGGGGATTTTAGTATGTTTCCTACAGCGTGGCATCCTGTTTTTCAATTTCGGCATGCTTTATCATAGCAAATAGATATAACAAAATAGCAGGGTTTCTAAATTACCTAAGTATACTTACATTACTAGAGAGGTATAGAGGACTTTTTTTTTTTCCCCTTTAAAAAAAAAAACAAAAAACAAACAACAACAACAACAACAACAAAAACCCCAAACAACAAAGCTTCAAATGCAAATCAAGATCATTCAATTTCAGTATACTAGTGGTAGCAGTCCACATTATATTAAGTAAGATTTCTCAAGACCGTTTCAGATGAATTCTGGAGACAGAGAGAAACTGAGAAACTACTTACGTTTTCACATAGTGGGTTTCTTGTTTCCCTACTTGCAGTGGAAACAGGAGTCAATAAATTTCAACAACGTCTAAAGACGTCTAAAGCTTTTATTACCATGATACTGGTATGGGCTTACTGGTACATTTGGTAAATTGCACCTCAGCCAAAATGTTGTCTGTGCATGCAAGTCTGTGCATGCAAACCTCCAGCTCAAGTTTAAATGGTACTTTAATGGGAGATTCAGGAAAAAAAGGGCTAATGTATGAATGCTGCTGATTACAGAATTAGATGCAGTGGGGATACAGCTGCATATCCAGTAATTCTGTCACAATGTTAATGCACTTATCCTGTGCTGCCGTTGAAATTGCTCTAATCGCTGGAGTGTTTTATAGCATGGACTGTTGCCTGAGCTTGGCTAGTTCAAGTCTGCTAGTTCCAGTTTATGCTTAGTTTGAAGACAAGCCTTAGTCTTCCAAAGAAAATAGTAGTTTATGGCTGTAAGAGCCATTTCATCTATGTGGTATGTAAATGAAACCCTTTCAGCATGTTTTTGATGAAGAGGAAAAACATTAATAGAGCATGTGCCACAGGAGCAGAGTTTTAAAATTATTTTCATGTGGAAAGTCTTTCTAGAATTGCGTACAGCATATCAAACATTTTCAAGAACCTCTAAGAACACTTTTTAGAAAACCTGTATGTTTCAGCAAATTTTACTAATTTTTCTGTCTTTTTAAAATGCATTTGTACAAATACTAAATGTGGTAATACTAGTTAACCAAAGTAGATACTAAATAGCCTCAAATTGTGCTCTACCTTTTAAGGGCATTAAAACATAAATTCTGGAGTGTAAGTGTTAGACATTGGTTTTCATCTGAAATACATGATTTTATTCGCTGTTTTTCAGTATCTTTGTCTTAAATGTTTGCTCTGAATTATTTGGAATGATAATGCCTAGGGATACCCAGAATCAACAGGTACGGTATAAGACAAGATAGCATGGGACCATTTACAGTAACATTTCCAGATTTCCCCAATGGAATTCTGACTTGATATATAGATACTTGAACAATGAGGTAATATGTAAGTTTACAAGAACCTGAATCTATTTTTGTTCTAATATTCCAGTCAGAGCAGCAAAAGAAGCAGCAGGAAGCTGAGAAACAACATCGTCAAGAGAGAAAAACTCTTAGGCGTTCTGCTAGTCATCTCAAGAGCAAACGTGGAAGAGGACAGCTGTTTCATTGATTTATGTTATTTTTTTAAGAAACTTCTTTTATCTCATTTTTCATTTGAAAAAGGAACTTTTTCAAATTGGGACACAATGTATTTGTATTTTGATTCATTGATGAACACAAAAACCAGAACTTGCTAAACCCTGTGTTAATTATTGAAAAGTTTATGAAAGTAGAAGTATTGACCAAAGGACACTACACGTATGGTGTGTTATAAACTCCAGCGTGAACTGTATTTGTGCAGAAATCAGCAGCAACTGGTTATTGTGTAACCCTGGATGTTTTCTATATAAGAATTTTTGTATACAAGGAGGCTGCCTGTCTTTTATTTAACTTAAGAGTTGTGGGTTTTTGCTTTCTGAAATCTTTATTTGCGACTGCTTAGATAGAAGATCAAGGGTACATTACTTTGTCTAAAAACTTATCTTTACAAGGGCACAACAAATTTTTCTTTATGGTTCTTGAAGGATGACACACGACTGTGTTTTTCAAAAACTGACTTTGGCTTTATATTCTTGGGTTGCCTTAGTAGCCAGGAGGAGGTACAAATGGTCATCATGAGGGCAATTGAGAATGCCTGGTTTAGGTTCCTTTAAGTCACTCTATAAGGAAACCTCTCTTGCCACACTGATGTACAAAGGTGAATCTCAGAAGGATAGTCTTATTAAGTCAAATTTTGTGAATATTGCCTTTACTCAGAATCCTTACGACCAGGTTTAATATGTTTTGGTAAGCCAGCCATGGTTCAACATAGATCAAGTGGTATATGTTCACAAGCACATTAAGGCCATGCCAGTAGCCTCCTATTCTTCAAAAAGTTAGTTTAGATAAATAACTTAAGAAACTAGAATCTACGTTAAGGAAATGATTGGTTCTTTTCTATGTCTTCTTTTTGATTCCCAAAAGAATGCTTGTTGCTAACCAGGATACAGCATCCCTTCTTGATTTTTATCTTGCAAACCCATCAGTAGTTCACTACTTAAGCAAAGAAATAAATTTTTACCTTTGATCCTAAAGGAGCTTTGTTTATTGCTTTTTAAAAGGCATTATAAATTGTCTTTTTGCTAAATCCAAGAAACTGTGAACTTTGGATCCAACAAGAATCAGTGAATCTCCCCATCACTGTAAATATTTTAAGAGACTTGGAGGTTCTCAAGTGTTTTGCTTTATAGAAAAGAGAGGTTATTAATCTGGTCGGGTCTCCTAGACAGTATTTACCATAGAATTTTTGCAGTTCTTTCAGTTAAAAACCTTGGTTTCTCATAGCCTGATGCTTTTTTCCCCCAGATGGTAGAATAATCAGTCACATGGTTAAATTTGTCATCTTCTCCCTGATTTAATTTTACCTGCTTTAATTCCTTGCTTCTGTTTTTAATTATATTGTTTCCTTTTAAAAATGCCTTTTGCACCTGTTATTTTCATCTTTAAAACATACATTGTAATCATCACCTCTCTGTCCTTGCATTCAACTAAAGGATGAGTCTCTCAATACCTAATTTTTTACCTCTAGCTGTCAAATTTCTGCATTGTCCATAAGCTTCTCATGCTTTCTATTTAACACAGAACTATCCAGTATTCCAATGTCAGTCTCGCCCATGCTGTATATCAACAAGTACCATTATTACTTCCCTTCAGCCACTGAGAAAATGTAATGCAGTTGTGGTTGCTCCAGGGTATGTCCCTCTTTTTGGAGCCTTGTCTTTTGATAACATTCAAGCCTTTGAAATCCAAGTGCAGTGACAAGTTAGAGTTTGTACTAGTGCAACATCTTTCCCCTGGAGCATTGTGTTATCTCTTAGAAATTACCTGCATGCAATTCGGGTGTGTTCGCCTCATATCCATGGCTATAGTGAATGTGGAAAGATTAATGGTGGAAACTTGCCACCATTCTGGTTGATACAGGGAGAACTGGGGATTAGGTGGACAGAATTGGCACTGTAGGAACAGGAATTCAGAGGAGTTTGCTCCTTCTCATGGTAGGCCTAAATCCCACTATGTTTGATCAAGAGCTAGTGGTGCATTTATGGTTTAAGGCATCCTTATTTCAGTAATGATTTTGTTGGCTGTCAAGAGCAGTAAAAAAAAAAAAAAAAGGTTCATATGTGGGATAGTAGTGAACTGGGTTTGAAATGCTTCATTTTCAGCTTAAAAAAAAAAGTGTATTTCTTCTGGTTTGAGATTCTCCTGACTGATACTGGTTTAAGTCAGTGTATGTGTTGTTTTTCATGCACTTACAGAGTACCTCATTATGATAATACTGATCATGTATTTAGGTTGGAGCCTGTATGATTAAAGGAATATACTTTGTACTGTTAGAGAGAAGGCACATGCAAACTGTCCTTAGCACGCTGTTTATTTTACATAAAAGATATTTGGGATGCACTTTAAATGGTGTTTAAATATATACTAAGCATAACCAGTGAGATGCCTGGAAAGATAAGACGGTGACTGTGATTTGAGTATTATAGGAAGCAAATGTGGAAACTGGAAGACAGGTTTGATTTAGTAGCTTATGTTGTTTAGAAGATACTCTACAATAGTCCCTACTGTTTGGGGTTTCCAAAGCACTACAGACTTTGCCTGTAAGTGTGCTGTATTTTTATGTGCAATGTATATAAACTCTCTCTATATATAATCTTGCTAGAATAAGGCTAATTAGAGATAGACGTGTGAGTAGTAGATACTAGCCATTATGGAGAAGAATCCTAGAAAATTGGAGGTCACAGATAGCATTTGTGAATGAGAACATTAGAGTTGGCTCAAGAATCTGAATATTCGTGAACAGCATACATAACTTGACCGGTTGTGATGTGCCTCTTTAAGGAGGGAGACTGTACTGCGTTGTAAATGCGTCAGCTTGTCTTTGCCCAGGAACACCTGCCTTGTGGACGGTTCTTCATTCAACAGTTTCTTCATTTGTGCACGGGATTGCTGAGGGCTTGCATGAGATCATAGTGGAACAGGGCATTTATGTAAGGTGAAGAAGAGGCAAAGCTCTATGCAGTCTCCATCTTAGTGATAACAGAATTCGTGCTCTACTAGATAACCAGTGGCTGATGCAGATTTTGAAAGACCAGAGACAATTAACCAGAAAGAGGTCTGCAGTGCCAAAGGTGCTTTCCTGCTGTGGCTATATTCCTGAAGGAAGCACACATCATTCTAATACAGGCAGATGGATACCCAGCATGTCTCTGAAACAGAAAAATAGTATATAATTTTTAAATTCATAAATTAATTGAACTAATATTTAATCTCACACTACTTTTTCCCATGAACCAACAGCTGGTTAGCATCAGTGGTACCCAGAAAAGTAGATTTCCTAGCCTTGATCTGACTAGTAAATGTTTGAAAGAGGGCAGTGTTCTTTATATGTTGCTCACTTCGGTCAGAAGTGTTAGATATTTGCATTTTCCTAACAGTGAGGCATGGCTCTTCAGGGTGTCTGGCGCTGGAACTCTGGAACAGGTGAGCTATAGTGGGTGGGCTGTGCCAAGCTGCCTGGCACATATTTGAGCCCAAGAGCTTTTTGGCGAAATAGGGATGAAGATTCCTTGCAAGCCTTGCTTTTGAGGTATCGGGGAGCAGCAAGAGCGGACAGCCCTATGAGGGAAGGCAGGCTGGGAGCTCAGGGTTGCAAGGCAGGCAGGGGCAGTGACCTCCCTGACAGGAGGTACAGTCCTGCAGTTATCAAACAAGAAGAGCGTAGGGTGACAGCAATGAGGTTCAACCAACAGACCAGATAGACAAGACTGTAATGACAAGGCAGGTCCAAGGTCAAGTGAGCAGGTCAGGATCCGTGAGGTACTTGGGCAGGCATGGGCACACCTGCAGCATAGCTTAGGTGAGGACTAAGGGTGATGCGGCTCCCAAGCCAAGCAGGGGCAGGCCTCTGGCAAGGCTGCTCAGAGCTCTTTCTCACACAGCTCTTCTCATTGCAGTCTGGTCACCAGTCGTTTGGCCATACTGTTACCAGAGCTGGCTTTCAATGCAGACAGCCAAACCCTTGGCAAGGTGGGGGAGAGGTAGCGGAGCCCTAAGGTCCCACGTAGGGACCTGGCATGAAGCAYGTTTAGATTCTTGAGATTCATAAAGCAGGTTAATGTCCTTGAACAACTATCTGGGGGAAGATTTGAGAGCTTCGGTAGAAGCTGACACATTAATGCAACATCATTGCAACCAATTAACTATGTAATTCAACCAAAGCAGGCATTTCTTAGGTATCAGCCTGATTACATCAACCTTTTTTCAGCCAACAGTACTTCATTTTCCATACTGCAGGAATCAGTATTGATCCAGTATTGCCATTCCTAGAAGCTGAGCAGCTGCTGGGATCCTTTTTGACATTTACGGTTCATACTCTAAGGTAAGAGCGATCAGATGCTGTAGCCTTGTGGAAACCCTGATTGTTTCATACGTATGAGATTTTAGTGGTGGGAATCAGTTTAAAAACTCCCTATAAATAAATTTACAGATAGTGATTAAATGTGAGTGAAATACTAGCGAGATAAAGAAAAGACCTGGATCTGATGCGTCCCCTATGCTTCAGTACTTTCTTACTCCACCAGTGATATAGTTTACTTCAGATAGGCTATTAGTCATTGAACAAACATTGAACCAAAACGATTTGTGTAATGTTCTTTCCAAAATGCTATTACCAAGCCAAGAAGCATGCTGTGTTCCTGTGGCTGGTATAATTGTCTGAAATGGAGAGCATCCATCAGTTTATACAAAACAATGAAAGAATTTACTGTATCACATCCTGGTTTTTAATATCTGAACAAAACAGTGAAATGTGATTTAAAATGTTCCCCTGCATAAATAGCAAATGTGTGTAAAATGTATATACACATTTTTATACTCATGGGGTTCGTTTATGTATGGAGCTTAAAGTAGGTATGATTTGAGATTACCAGCTTCAGGAAGAGTTGTGAGGGAGGGTGTAACAGTTTTTTGATACTACTCCATCTCGCTTTGCAGCAGCCTTTTATGTTTGTGTTCTCCATGTTTCCACATGGGAAAATGAGTAGTAGACTTGAATTCCAGGAAGAAAGGACCAACTTTCAGATGCAGAAGGACAGTGAAGCAGTACAACAGCWTACCTGGGGAGGTTGTGCAATGTCCACCAAAAGACTTGCGATGTCAGATAAAACATCTGCAGGAACTCCACAGGTATAGTGGAGCCTGCCTTGAGGAGGAGGAATGGATTAATGAACTTTAGAGGACCTCTTCAGCCCAATGACTCTATGATTGATTGTAGGGCATAAGGAAGAGGCATGCAGCATTAATTGACTGGAGTAATTTTCCCCCTTTGTCCCATCCTTCAACTGAATCACTCACTAGTTTTATTTTTTTATCTCTTTCATAAAGATTAAATACTTTTTTGGCTTGTTTCCATAGCTAATATATTTTGTCTGATCTTGGGAAGGTATGGGGTTTTTAAGCTGAATGAAAGCACATAAATCTATTAATAAACTTTAGCTCTTAATCGTTATCTCTGTGTTTCAAAGCCCATTTTACTCAACAACTGACTCTTTGTGATGAACATGAAGAAGTAGTCCTATCACCAAAACGAACAATTTCTAGTACAGCCTGCAGAAAATAATCAGGTTTAGCAGAGCTTGTAGTTTACAGAACCGGAGGAAAAAGAATTCCCGCATTTTAAAGACTCTGTAGATGGATAACTGTAAACCTTGCGACGTTCATAAGTCATTCTGTCTGTAAAACTGGGTATTGCTAATTTCCACACTCATTCCCCCACCTATAATTGAGGCATTCACTGTCTGCCCCGTTCCTCTCTCTGATGACTCTGCTTGTGTTAACTGCATTTTAGTATCACTTCCTTCCTCCTTTGTTTTTTAATTTGGCCCAGATCCTTGATCCACGTGGGGCCTAGTGGCAAATTTCTATGGATAATGTGTCACACGTTATCCTACGTTTGTACTGTAAGTGGCATTTCCATACAAAATACTAGTGAGCATTCCGTGGTACAGACTAGTTTGCACACTCACACATCAGCAGAGGTAAAGTAAGCTGATTTCTGTACAAGTGAATGAAATCTGCAATGACTGTAAATCATCCATACTAGTATAAATTCAGAAATGTATCTGTCTGCTGCTGACCGTGTTTTTCAGGATCTCATCTTCTGTTCTTTGTTTGCTTAGAGTTTTAGACTGCGGTGCATGTGCAAGGAGTGAAGATCGACCCTGAACATGTTCAGAAAGGAATAATTTTTCTCTTACCATTTGAAAGAAATAATTGCAGAGATAAGTGCTGCATTTCCTTTGACAGTTATGTTCAGTTAGAGTTCAAGTACAATAATTTTACAGCTAGATCAGGTATGAGTTTAAAACACTATCGTTCCCAATGTGGTCGTGCTTTACAAGTGACGTTTGGGTCMGCTTACCTATGAAGGCAAGTCCTTGTTCCCATTTAATTCTTCATTGAGTGGGGCAAAAGTGAAAATCCCATTTCCTCATTAAAGAGAAAACGAGGCAGTTGAAGTGGGAAATACCAGCCCAGCCCTAATAAAAATTTATACTCCCAATTCCTGGAACCACCCTTCCCTTCCCTACAGCGGTTTCTGCCAAAGCTGCTCTTTCTCTTCTACTTATTATCTCTTGTTTTAACATCTGGCTATTTCTTGTGGGGTGCCTATCTCTACACTCCAGTTTTTCTATTAATATCAGGATCTATAGTAGAAATTTGCACAGTTATAGCACAGATTTGAGAATGAGCACTAAAATGGTAATAGTAGACAAGTTGTGTATAGGCACATCTTGAGCAGAATGGATTTGTATGAACTTGGAGTTGTGGAGAGTTATGACATCAAAGTGCATGGTGGGGGTTTGGAGAGCTGGCACGCGCTCCTGTGCACATCGTTGGCGATAGTCGGGGGGGAATGTTGCTTTAACCCAAAAAAATTCCATTCTTACTGCTCTGTGTACATCTGTACCGCTGTGCTAGCTCTACTTCAGTAAGGGTCTGGGTGTTTCGGGTGGGGTTGTTATGTTTTATAATTTTTTCAAGAATTTTAGTACTGAATTAATACAAGTGCAATGTACAATTACATACATGCACAATTACATTACATTATGTACAATTACACAAAAGGTTCAACATTCAAAAGCATTCAAATTATATATCATCTGACTTCAGTAATGAATATTATGTCCATTCTATTTACCAACATTTCTTCTGTAAATATATTTTCTTATGTATTTTAACCTTTGTAATACTGCAACTTTATATCATAAGTGAAGTGCATGGAGTAGAGGTCATAAAAGACCACATGGTTACCTGTAAGGATTTAATCATCTTACGCAAATGAGAAAGTTGTGAAAAGTAATTATCTTGTCTATTAGGATTTTGCTGATATTCTTGTAAACTGAATCAAAAGGGAAGTCTGCAACACTCTCATCATAGCTACTGTGTTTTTCTCCTTTCCCAGATGTAAACGGGAGATTGCCCAACGGGACTATGACACTGTTGCACTGAAAATATGAGGCAATATTTTAAATAGATCTCCACAGCAAATAAATATCCTCTATCTGAGATATTTTAGACAGGTTACAACAAATCACTTGTGCACAATGCCATGGTAACTATATTGCTGCAATTTAAATATTACTAGAAGCAGAGCATTGACGATCATGCTCCAGTGCTTAGGACGGGGCCTGACGCTGTTCAGTTTATGAGCATAGACATGGGCAAGAACACCGTGTGTAATATCCCACATGTGCATGTAGTTGGGGACTAGTATCATTAAATTAACTGTAGTTTAGCCAGTTAAGGGAAGAAATTAGAAGTATTGATAAGTTTAGAGAAAGTTATTTTAGGAGAATTGGAAGGAGACGATCCTTTATTTCCGTGGTCAGTCTCAAACCATGAGAGGTTCCAGTCAAAACTGGAAGAAGATGGAAACTTCTCCAGAGCAGGGGTGAGGCATGAGGCTATTTCAGGTATTCAAGAAATGCTTGACCTCCCTGGAGTGGTGGGAATGAAAGCTGACTTCAGTGGTGGCATTTTGAATAGATGTGAGGGCAGGGCTGCTAGTATATGGTGGATAATTTAATGTGACCAAAGCAAGGGAGATTTTACACCCTAGTGGAGAGAACACTGTGCTTCAGGGTACCGTACCAGAGGATGAAATAACCAAACAGTCAAGGCAGGTGGCTCCTTCTCTCCTCGTTTTTCCAGAGGATCTCTCTTAGCTTCCCTTGTTATATGATGTGTACATGATGTCTACTGAAGCAATTTCTGGAGAGTAATGCCCAACGGTGGATGTCTGTCTTATCTCTAGTGATACTTACATGCTTCCTCTTGATCACAGAAAAGTAATTGACCTTTCGTGACAGTTAAGACATACTAGTTCCCCTTGCCTCTGAAGATCTGGAGAAGCAGAGCTCCTTCCTTCAAAGAGGCCACCACTCCCCATGAAATTAGAGGAATTTCTCATAGAAAGAGATAATTTGGAGAAAGAGTAACTGTCTAGTAAGGCAGTCAGTAAAGCAGCTGGGAAGGAAGGGGGAGAGGAGAGGTGGAAAATCATTTGAGATCTGGCCAAATGTTTCTCTTAAAACACTTTCCAACAGAGAAAAGAGCTTATCAATGTGAATGTCAAATTTTCAAGAGCTGAAACTAGTGTGTTCTGGTTTGGGGTTTTCAGTGAAGACTCTCTAGCTTTTAATTTTACCACCATTTTCTCCTAGGGGATACACTCCTGTCCTGACCTGCTCTGGTTTCTTGCACTTCAGTGTCTTTTAAAAACTGGATTCCTCCAGCCATCATGACAAGGTTACTAGAGCTGGTCAGGTAGAAATAGTAATGCAAACTCTTTCAAACTTTTTTTTTCTGGTTCTCCACCCCCCAACATCTGGCGTTATTGGGGGTTAGATAACTGGGCACTATCTAATCACAAGGCCTGAGTCAGTGAGTGCCCGTGTGGAGCAGTGGTCTGAAGTGCCTGCAGCTTGTGACTGCTGAAGTGCTGAGTTGTCTGAACCCTTTCTATCTTCCCTTCCTTCTGGGTAGGCATGTTTTGACACTGACAGCATCAAGAAAGTGACCAACAGCAGCTGTCAGCAACAGGTTTCCCAGCGTCCTTTCAGCTGATGGAAAATGGTTTTAGTGAACACTATTCAGAGGACAAAACAGTTATAGGAAGTTTGATAGACAACCTCTTCATTTCTTCAAGCTGTCTTTAGCTGTTAAGTCCTAACAGCAAACCAATTTCTGCACTAAGTAGGAATAGTGGGAATGAAAATTATTACCAGTGCTGATGTTTTTTTCCTAGTGTAGTTGGGATTTGGTGACAACTAACTGATAGGAGCTAAGTGGAAATAATTTCTTAATCACAGGAAGCTTTGGAGCTTCAGACTTTGAGACGATCCTACTTCTGGCTTACTTCATGCATCACTTCATCTATCTCACCACACTGAGTAACGCATTTTAGGGCGTCTAAACTAATACATCAAGATACAAACCAGGCTGAAGAACTAGATGGGCTTAAGAATCTGTCATTGTCTAAGGTACTCATACGGCCAACGAACTTCTACTGTATTAGATTGTGTAAGGGGTAAGGGAAAACGGCTGTTTCGGTGTGGTGAGTTCACTAGCTCTAACGGCTGGTGCCCTGACCCCTAATGATGGCCGTGCAGAGTAGCCCATGATTCCTGCCCTGTGGCAGAGGCCGAAGGCGAGTCATGCACAAGTCTAGCAGGGTGCCCTCCTCGGGGAGTCAGATCTGCCATATGCTTTGCCTAGACCCTGTTCCTGGTTGCCAAATAATTTCCCAAAGTGGAAGGAGGATGCAGGAAAACACTGGAAGCTCTGTAGGATTTCTGCTGCTCCCTCACTTCACACCCATTCCCAATGTATGTGGGACCCARTGGTGGGTCCCAAAATGGGAAGGGATGAGACGAGGACTGTGTCTCAGAAAAGCAAGGTGAAAGTTTCTGAATCCACTGAGCGGTTCTGTCAGAGCGTTGTCTGAACTGGCATGGGAAGGAGCTGAAGTTTCGGTCTGCTCTGATGGACAAGACATCTTTGCTTTGATTTCCCAACAGTATGGCACATCATACACCAGGAAGGTGGTTAAATGCAAATGGGTTCTGCCTTACATGGAAGGCATGAAAAAAAAGGTGCATTCCCTGCTCTGAAATTGGTGATTTAATTAGACAGTATTTGTTAAAACATCTCTGTGCTCCAGTTGCTGTTGCTAAGGATTTAAATCAAATACACCCTTTTCTCTGAGAAGATACAATTTGAGAGGGGGGGGGGGAAAAGAGAATCTTTAAAAAATATTTATAAATAAACAAAACCACTGATTTTTTTTTTTTTTTCTTCTTCTTCTGTTTTACTTCTGATGAGCTAAGAGAGACCAGCAGAGTCTACTGCGTGGTTTGTGCCCTTGAAACTCTATGGATCCTGCTTACAAAGACATCTGCAGCCTTAATCAGGAACAGTTCAGGTCTTAAATGCCATTGTTGGCTGGGTTTTATATGTAAAAGGCTTTGAAGTTTCCCCTGGAGAAAAGGTTCAGTGTCTGTAGCTGACTGCACAGGTTTCTTATGTGGTTACAGGATTAGACAAGGGCAATGGGACTGCAAACTGTCAGAGCGCTTGGGGAGAGACCAAAAACCCTATGAACATTTGCAGCTTCGGATGAGTTGGTACTTCTCTCACAAAACTCTTCTTTGAGCAGTGCATAGTTATGGTGTAGGCCATGTCTACTCGGAGATGTGACACTTGTTCCTACAGCAGCAGCTTCTACCTAATAGTTACCCAGCTATCAGCACTATTTAGCTTAGGGATGGCCTTAGCTGGATGTGGTTTCTGTGCCCTTGGTACCTCAGCTTCTGTGTACTCCTGCAGCTTCCCTTTGAAGCCTGCAGACTTTTAGCATCCACAACATCTACTCTCACTGTGTGGTGAGACACTTCCTATTGCTAGTGCTGCGCCTGGCTCCGTGGCTTCACCTGAGCTTCATTCCAGTTCTTGGCTTCGAGGAAACAGACAGCTGTTCCCTTTTCGTCCTCTTTGTGACAACGTTCTTGATGTTGTAGACTTCTTTCATGACCCTTTTAAGTCATCTCCTTTCCAGGCTAAAGCCCTGAACTATTCAGTCGTTCCTTGTACAGAAGCTGCCCCATATTGGGGATATCTGTAAACATGCAAATAATTCAGTGCACTTGGCTCTCTGAAAAGCTATCAATAATATATTTTCCCTTTTGCTTGGAAACTAGGCTTGGTTTCTGTCAGTTGTCATGGGGGTAAGAGGAGAGGTCCTCCTGTGGGTTAATAAGTTGTTATAAATAGGAAAGAAAGGGTGACAGTAAATGGGCAGTTTCCCTGACAGAAGGAGGGTAATGGTGAGTTTTCCCAGGGACCTGCGTGGAGCCCTGTGCTCTTCCACGTATTTATAAGTGATTTGGAAAGATAAATCATCATCCAGGAAAGTAAAAAATAAAGAAGGCTGCAAAGAGCTGTAGGAGAATTCAGTAAACCTGGGTAGAAAACAAAGCGACAGCTGCCACTGTGGCATGCTGCGACGTGGCAGTGGCACGTCAGCTGTGCAAAGTAACAGAGACAGGCAGGAAAATCCAGTCAGCTGCAGGGACACAACAGTGAGCTCTCAACTGGTTATTGGTATTCAGGAAAGATCTTGTCACTGGAGAAAGTTCTCTGAAAACATTGATTCAGTGTTCAGCGATAGTCAAACGTTACTGGAAATGAGAGGAAGAGAAAAAAAATTAATAAATATCTGTGCTACACATAAACCCCCAGAGCTCCTGTACTTTGGGTGTTATGTTTATGATCACCTCACTTCAAGAAAGAGTGTGTTATAACTATGCACTGAAGAGAAACAGTATTTTTTATGAGAGACGTGAAGAGCTTCCTTGCAAATAAAGATTAAATAGTGTGGGACACTTCGGCTTGGAAACAAAGACAGCTGAGCAGCCATATAGTAGAAGCCCATAAAATAGTGGGAATGGCGTGTAGAGGAAGGTTACAAAACTACTATTAAATATTCTTCATAATGTAAGATCCAGGTGCCATCAAATGAAATTATCAGGTCACGAGTTTAAGACAAACATATGGAGTATTTATGTATATGATGTATAGGTACATTGTGAAGCTAGTCATCTTAGGCTATTATGGAGGCCAAATGTAGGTACTAGTCCTAGAAGGGGTGAGATATGCTCACAAGTGATAAATCTACTGAGATTTACTGTACCTGAGAACCTGGATGCCATCTCCAGCTCAAGAAATCCTTAAACCAGTAATTGCCTGAAGCTGGAAGCAGAAAAAGATCACTCTCTACTTGTCCTGTTCCTTACACCCTTCCTTACATACCTGCAATGGAGCAGGTAACTTGGTCTGCCTGTATTTGTATGTTGCTGTGAGCATGCTGAAGGCTGTGAGATTTCCATCTCAGGAGCTTAAGAGAAGATTAGCTAAACGTCTCTCTGATGCTGGGTAGGTAGAGCTTATCCTGCTTCAGAAGGGAAGTTAGACTCAGGGACCTCCGAAGGTCACTTTGATCCTTTTTCCTGCAGTTCTGTGGAAACCGTGAGTGAAAGTGCCTACTTCTCCCCCTCCCACCTCTGGGCTGTCATCAGGACATGACAGGAAGGGGTCCTGGGTGCTAAAGGGAAGGAAGGGCTGGAACAAGGCAGAGCCTGCAGCCAGCATGTAATCTTCCCACCTTCGCAATCACCATGGAGGCTGAGGGTGAGTTACACCTCTGAAGTGCACCAGAGCAGACATGCTAAGCCATAAGCCGGGTCTGTAGGCGCTGGCGCCAACATCGTGTCAGTCTGCTGGGAGACTGCTGCGCCAACATCGTGCAGCCTGCCTATGGAGGAGTGCAAGCAGCAGAACGAGGTTGCTTCAAGCCTTGGGAGAAAGGAGTTGCAACCACTTGAGCCTGTATGTATGAGCTGTTATAACATCGCAGCAGAAGTGGTGAGGATCCAAATGAAGCATCTAAGGAGCAGTTTCACAACACATCTGGCCCATGAGCTTTCCATGGGAAAAAGGACAAAACAGGAATGGGCTTACAGGACAGATAGCAGTCTCATCCCTACATACTGCTCTTAGTTTCTCCTTTTGGTATGATTGTGGTTTTGGACTGTAAGCTAACCTGCAGGACTCTGTGGCCAGATGCAGGGCGATGTTGGTGGTAGGGAGGGCAGCTACAGTAGATGCTGATGCTTGTGCAGTTCAGAGGGCACTTTCTTCAAGGCAATGCCATGGGAAAGTTACCACTGACTGACTCTCTCTCCCTCTACCCCAACAAAACCAATCCCTGTAGACAGGGATTGAAAATACTCCATTGAAAACGGACAGCAATAGACTTGAAGAGCTAACAGACTATGCTGGGAGAAAAAGGTGAAAAAAAATCTCTGTAACTTGCAGTTACAGAGACAAATTGAGCTCCCAAGTAACTCAAAGAACATAGGAAGAACTGGCATTTGAAAATCACTACATGCAAGAAAAGGTATAAGCAAACAGTGAATTAGCGCATATTCCCCTATGTCTTCTTTAAAAATGTCTGAAGATTTATGTGAGCTTCAGCCTTTTTTTTCCAGGGACTTACTTTGAGGTCCTCTGTTATTAACAGATGAGTAGTATTGCCAGGAAGATAGCTGAACCTCTAACTTTCAGTCCAGCTCATCGGCCCTCAGTCCAGGAGACTGGAGCTGCGTCTAACCACAAATACCCAAGCCTGGAAATCCCTCCTCAGAGGCAAAACAGCTTCCAGGCTCTGACTAACTATTCTGAAGAAACCTGAAGATGCCTTCCATGGCCATATAATGCATGTTATGAGGCTGAGCAGTCAGAAGTGTTTGATGGCTGAATATGAGCCAGCAGTGTGCCCAGGTGGCCAAGAAGGCCAAYGGCATCCTGGCCTGTATCAGAAATAGTGTGGCCAGCAGGAGTAGGGAAGTGATTGCCCCCCTGTACTCGGCACTGGTGAGGCTGCACCTCGAATACTGTGTTCAGTTTTGGGCCCCTCACTACAAGAAGGACATTGAGGTGCTGGAGCGTGTCCAGAGAAGGGCAACGAAGCTGGTGAAGGGTCTGGAGARCAAGTCTTATGAGGAGCAGCTGAGGGAACTGGGACTGTTTAGTCTGAAGAAGAGGAGGCTGAGGGGAGACCTTATCATGCTCTACAACTACCTGAAAGGAGGTTGCAGCGAGGTGGGTGTTGGTCTCTTCTCCCAAGTAACAAGTGATAAGACGAGAGGAAATGGCCTCAAGTTGCACCAGGGGAGGTTTAGATTGGATATTAAGAAAAATTTCTTCACTGAAAGGGTTGTCAAGCACTGGAACCAGCTGCCCAGGGAAGTGGTTGAGTCACCATCCCTGGAGGTATTTAAAAGACGTGTAGATGGGGCACTTAGTGACATGGTTTAGTGGTGGACTTGGCAGTGTTAGGTTAACGGTTGGACTTGATGATCTTAAAGGTCTTTTCCAACCTAAACGATTCTATGATTCTATGGCTCCTGCCCAACTCAACTTCATATTGCCTACCACATATAAAGTATGAGTAACACCTAGTCTTTGAACCACAAGTAAACCACTTCAGTGTGGTTCCATTAAGGTGTGTTCTACAAATAATAATTGCAAACAGCTCCCTGCAGTCCATAAATGCATTCCACCTCCACAAGCCCTCTCCTTTTCCTATGGGGCAAGATCTTTCCCTAACGCTTTTGAAACCAGAGCAACAAATGAAAATATTTCCAGCTTGTTTTTAACTGTCGCTGACAACCTCTGAAGTGATTAGAGAGCATGTTTCTTTCATTTGTTTATTTTTTGTTATGTTATTTGCATTCATTAAATGCAGGCATAGCACAAAAAATTAGAGCATAAGGGATGTGTTTGTGGAATAAAACCTGGCTGGAAGAATGCCAGTCTGACTGCTAGTAGTCTTGAAGGTGGCATTTCTGTAATCCTGCTGGAAAACAGAGCTTGCCAGGACATAACACACCTCTGCTGTTCCAAAAGTACTTCTGTATTTAATGTAGATAGACCAAAGGAATCGCATCTATTTTAGCTAGGTGCATCCTGGAGCCATCGCATGATAGTTGCAGGAGGGAGATGATGTGGTATCAGCCCGTTATTGTTTGTGTGTCCTTATTAGCTCCCAGCATTAGGGAAATCAAAGATTACATTGCAACATCCTAACCAGGATCCTAATGAGTGTTTACAGGGAGCATTCTTTTGGTTAAAAAGTGCAGTTTTGGCCTGTTTCAACTCTGATCTGAATTCCCCAGATTTTTTAGGCGGGACTCTTGAAGGATCCGGGCACTACTCACGACTGGGGTCTCTTACACAAGCTGACTAGAGAAGCCTTCATCTCTTCACCTCTGAGGAACAAGGCATTTTGGGGGTAGGGCTCCCCTTGCTCAGCAAGCAGGACAGGTGTCCTTTACAGAAAATTTTAGCTTGGACTGCAGAAGGAGACAAGTACTCTATAGCCTATGGTTAAAACATCCCTCTACAAAGTGTTACTCATTTGCGCCCAAATTAATATTTAAATATTTTGCAGATCCCAGGACAGTTTCATCAGGTGAGGTTGGGATAACTCCACTCAGAATGGTATATGGAAGTGATTAACAGACACTGCTCAGAGRGAGGTCTCCGTCCACACGCCTGCTCTCACAGAGCAGAGGAGACCTCCAAAACCAATTCTCCGACGCRTCTTTTCTCCCTCTCGGTACTAGCTCTGACAAACGTTTTGGATGGTTTGTCACCTGCAGCTGTGAACTCAGCCTTTGGCTTTCACTGCAGATAGAGCAGGCCAAAACTGAGTTTTCTATTTTCTAGAAATTGATTAAAATCAAGCATTTTCAGTTTCTGGCCCAGCTAAAATAATTTGTATTCATTTTTCTGTTAAACACTGCAAGCCCCTCCTCTGTTCCCTTTCCCAGTAAAATTTGCATGTCCCTAATCTTAGGATTTACTTAAGCAACTACAGAGAATCCTGAAATGACTTCTTCTCCAACTGCTTTGTCTCCAGCTGGAGACAATTACTGATTTGTCCAATTCTCACCACATATATTATTAAGATCAAAGGCAGACCTCAAAACATTAGCAACTAATTTCAGTGTTATAGTTCTAATAAAATAAAAGCTGGCCACTATTAGGCAACATCTCTTTTGTATGTGGTAACTTTTTCATTGAATTCTGAGGTTTCCTTCCTTCCCAGATAGAATTAATCATAGTTGCAAGGATCTATGGATTACTGCTGCTTTTAAATTTGCAGCAGGGTGGCAGATGGGAGTAATTTGGGTATGTCCCCGGCAGGAGCRTGGAGAGAGGCAGAATAGTGTTAATAAGTTGTTTTTTCTTATTCTAATAAAATTCTGCATTCAGTGTTAGAGTGTTTTTTTGCAAGGGTCTCTTTTTATCACATGGCTTGGTAGCAGATGTTCATAGAATCATAGATACATAGAATCATTAAGGTTGGAAAAGACCTCTAAGATCATCGAGTCCAACCATCAACCCAACACCACCATGCCCACTAAACCATGTCCCTAAGCGCCTCATCTACACGTCTTTTAAATACTTCCAGGGATGGTGACTCCACCACTTCCCTGGGCAGCCTCTTCCAATGTTTAACCACTCTTTCAGTAAAGAAATTTTTCCTAATGTCCAATCTAAACCTCCCCTGGCGCAACTTGAGGCCATTTCCTCTCGTCCTATCGCTAGTTGCTTGGCAGAAGAGACCAACACCCACCTCGCTGCAACCTCCTTTCAGGTAGTTGTAGAGCACGATAAGGTCTCCCCTGAGCCTCCTCTTCTCCAGACTGAACAGTCCCAGTTCCCTCAGCCGCTCCTCATAAGACTTGCTCTCCAGACCCTTCACCAGCTTCGTTGCCCTCCTCTGGACACGCTCCAGCACCTCAATGTCCTTCTTGTAGTGAGGGGCCCAAAACTGAACACAGTATTCGAGGTGSGGCCTCACCAGTGCCGAGTACAGGGGSACRATCMCYTCCCTACTCCTGCTGGCCAMACTATTTCTGATACAGGCCAGGATGCYGTTGGCCTTCTTGGCCACCTGGGCACAYTGYCGGCTCATRTTCAGCCRGCTGTCAACCAGCACCCCCAGGTCCTTTTCCGACAGGCAGCTTTCCAGCCATTCTTCCCCCAGCCTGTAGCATTGCATGGGGTTGTTGTGGCCAAAGTGCAGGACCCAGCACTTGGCCTTGTTGAACCTCATACAGTTGGCCTCAGCCCATCAATCCAGCCTGTCCAGATCCCCCTGCAGAGCCTTCCTACCCCCAAGCAGATCAACACTCCTGCCCAACTTGGTGTCGTCTGCAAACTTACTGAGGGAGCACTCAATCCCCTCATCCGGATCGTTGATAAAGATATTGAACAAGACCGGCCCAAATGTTGATTTGTTCTGTATCATTGCAAGCAAGAGGAAAAGAAAGTGCCACAGTCCAGTCTTCTGGACAGCAGATTTGGAAGAGCTGCCAGGTTTCAGAACTGAGGAGTGCTGAACGTGGAAGGTGGAAAGAATTAAGGGGATAGGGAATAACGCATCTCATTAATATAGGAGATAAAGGCAACCATAAGTCATTTGCCCTCACTGAACTAGAAGATAAGAGTAACTGCTTTCTTTTAAAGTATTGCTATGTTTAGGCCCTGCTTCCTAGAGAAAACATCTACCCTTTCAGCTCCCAGCTCTGGCAAAGAAACTCCATGGCCTTCGAATCTGGACTGACCAACCATCTATAAGGCACAATGGTGTGATCAGCCCTGAGGCCTCTACCCTGACCCCCTCCTAGCTTGGAGGCTCTGATGAAGATGAAGGTCTGAAGGAGAGCCCGTCAGCCCAGCTCTGCCTTAGCCCACCCCGGGAGCTCAGCCAGGGCAGGGGCATGGGGAGCTGCCAGCACGCAGCAAATGGATGCCTGGTCCTACCAGCCTGTCTTGGGACAGCCCACCTCCTGCTCATACCCCTTGTAACTGGAAGCAAGTGTGAAAGGAGACAGAAGCTGGATTTGCTGTGGGGCTGTGCTGTGGGGACCCAGAAGTCCAAAGCATGGGCTGCAGAAAAGGAAAGGTGAGCATTAATTTCCTCTATGGTGCAGGTCACATAAGCTTGAGATTTGCCACCAGTTAGCACAAGCAGACAGGAAAATCAACGATGATGAGAGGACTATGTCTGAAACCACCTCGTCTGACTCGTATCCCAGTGCTCAGGTCAAGGCTGGAGGAGGACCCCTCTTGCCAGCAAGATTCACAGCCTAAGAGGAGCCTGTCCCTGGGGCTATCGGATGGGGCTACCCAGGAGTGAGAGGTGTTAAAGATAAGGCACAAGCATGGGAACGAAACCTAGAAGCTGTGAGAGCCTAGGATCCATCTTTCCCTCTCTTCTGAGGTGTGAACTAGCCTCTGGGCTGCTGCACAGAAGATGCTCACTGGCATATCCTCTGGATGCGCCTCTGCTTTTGTAATGAACGTGGCTGCTGCTTTTTGGGCTGTCAGTGACCTCTGTTGCGGGTAACCCCTCCTGAGTGGGACTTTCCAGGAGCTGTGGGTACTAACAACACCGTGTTAGCAAACCTCAAACAGCAAGAGGTGTGCGCCATAGCTCCCGGCTTGGCCGGGGTGATTCTGTCACTGAATCACTTTGCAGTGCCATCCTCCCCGTCGTCACCCCCCGAACTGTCGTGCTGTCCCAGGTGATGGATGAGCTGACATGGCAGCAGAGCGGTACGGGTGCCTTCGGCTGGCCTTGGTGCCTGTGTGGTGGACAGGCTAATTCCCTGTGCCATGAACTGGGTAGCCAGGGTGCAGTTGTGAGCCCCGTCTGGACGTGCTGCAAGATAAAGGGGATGTCTTAAACCACTGTGGCAAAACTTGTTAGAGCTGCTCTGCCAGAGCCCGGAGTTAAAAGGCGCCTTTTCCCATGTAGTCATGCCAGAAGAGATGATCACAAACAACTGGCTGTCACTGATCTGCTCTGAAGTCCCAGTTTTTGCAACACCCCGATGTAAACAGTTCCATCCCCCAGTGACTCCAAGGATACCGATCAACCGGGCAAAGCGTCGTGCTTACAGGGAAAGCTTTGCAGGAGGGACTTGYATCTCAGAGCTGTAGCTGCTCTGTCAGGGCAGCACAGAACAATGCAGCCGCTGCCAAAGTCTCTGTTCTGGCTCCTGCATCTGCATCGCCTGGGGTGGCCCTTCCGTCACTTTGTGGTCGGCAATGGTGCAAATTKATCTCTTGTGTTTTTTGTTTGGAGGTGAGCTTGACATCACCTTCATGTGACCTTTAATCTTCAAACAACATTTTTTTTTAAAGCTGAAATAATGCATGGACTAATAATGTTGTAAGAAAAGTATAGGTCTGGATTTTCCCTCTGCTTCACGTCTGCAACATTATAGATTTGATACGACCTACCGCAGCTGTGTTGTGTACGCTGCATAATATGTCATTACAGCTCCAGAGGGCCTCTCAAAGGCTAATCTGAAAGCTGATTTGTGGCAAACCACCTCAACCTGTAACAGCCATTAGCTCACTTCTGACACTTTGCTAGGTTTCCTAACTTTCTGCCCGGCTTATTTCAGAAGCAGAAGGGAAAGACGGGATTTCTGTCGGGTATAGGCCAGCTCTTCAGCCGGTCACTGGAGCTTTGCCAGTTCTTGCCAGATGGGGATTGGGCACTGGCTTTGTCAGATGAAATATTACCTAGCCAGGATTTAGTGGCATCTGGCTAGACATTCTTTGCTTTCTAAGAGATTTGTTGTCACTCATCCCAAATACTTTGGTCTTGGATCTGGTATTATCTGACTATAGCTTTTCCTCCAGCTACTTGCAGTGAGGTATTTACGTACACACAATCGCAGCAGATAAATCTCTTATAAAGAGATAATCGTAATCTCTTTAATCAGCACACTGTAGCAATCCCCCATAACGAGGCTGCAGCAAACCTTTTACCAGGTCAGTGTCACCACTGGTATTTTCTCTCTTCTCTGTTGTCCCCTGTCAGTTGTGTAGTAGGAGGTGTTTCAGGAGATCAGGAAATGAAATGATCGGGTGTACATACAGGAGCTGATAATATGCATCTTGCATGCATATGCTATTTGGTGATAACAAATCTGAGAATAGCATGCAAAGATGAGTAGGAAGAACGCAAACACGTCTTCACTGTGATTTAGCACATGGCAAATTCCAGTGACTCCTATCTTGGGGCATTCCCTACTAAACCAGCATTTACAATGAGCTTTTGTTTGCTCTTAGTTCTCAGAAGCTAACGATGCTGCTGACGCTGCAGAAGTTACAGTTATGTTTCTTGTCACACATGGTGCACATACATTATTGTAAATGTACTTGTATGAATGAGTTATTGAAATAGCAGGGAACGTGAATTGCACACCTGCCTCCAGCAAACGCTCCTTGTCTGGGTTTATTCAGTTGCTTAGGATCAGTAAAAACATTTCTAAAGGAAAAATGATTCATCCAAGGAGCTCTAGCAAGAGGTCGGCTCTATTCAGACCCACTCTAGAAAATGGAGGGGAATGTCTGACCAGAGGAAAGCCGGTGGTGTCATGGGCCCGCAGCCCCTGCTCCGGCCTTCTCACCATGTAGGCATTAACACTTTTGCATGCATTTTTTAAAGAAGATTGTTTCTAAGTACATGCTGGGGGGTTTAGCGTGTTGACTACTGCACTGGAGGGACTCCAGGTAAAGCAAGGAGAGCAAATGAGGTTTGGGAAATTGGTGGGGCTCGTCTAAATTGTCAGACGATGTTCTTATTTCAGGCAAGGGGGCTATAACTCCAAGTTTGGGGCTGTCTGGAGAGACCAAGGAGGTACGATGGGAAAGAAGAGTGCCTCAGGCATCCYGGGGTTTGCCTTAGAAGGGAGGACAGTGTAACCTTTAATGTTTGCTTTCTTTCCCGATTTGCAGGTCAGCTTTAGCAGGCCTGCACGCACTTGAAAAAAAATGACAAGCTGCGTCCACTCCCATGGGTCTTACTCATGGGACTAGTCCTTACTCATCGGATCAGCCCCTGCAAGGCTGATGAGACTGCTTGTATGATTGAGCCTTTTGGCAGAAAGGCCTGTTCATTCAGATGGGGATCGCTCTGTTTTGCATGCTGTAAAAATGCAACCATCGCTGGAAGGCAGCAGGAATTTTACCCGTGCGAGCTCAAATGTGCAAAGGGTCACAAGCCTACCTGGGACAGTCCTGGAGTCCAGGACAGTCCTGGCACCCCGGCAATGGTCTTCAAGAAGCCACCAGGAATGTGCAACCAGGCACAGGATTTTTTTTCTGTTTCCACATCTCATCCTGGAGTCCCCAGAGCTTCCCTGTCCCCAGGGCTGTGGCAGCAGATAGGGCCCTCGTGTCTTTTTAGTTGCTATAGGATTTATGTCATTTAAGTCAATTGAGGAAGGTGGGAATGGAGGCAGAGTGTTCCCATTCATGTGATGTGTTGCAAAGGACATTCCTCTGTGTCCCTGTTTTTCCCCACACAAGCAAAAATGTTGCCACCCTCAACTACAGAGCAGCCGTGAGCCAGGAAAGGGKGCAAGCTCTGATCTGGGCAGCTGAAGACTGTGAAACTCTGCGTTGGAATCGGTCCAGGTGCAGAGACCCCCCCAACCCTGATGATCACAAACATCCCGGACATCCGTTTCAACGTGGCATCTTCATCAGCAGTGTCCTTGACTGTGGCTGCTGATACTGGCTGTATTTTCACTGCAGAGATGGATGTGTGGGGATTGCCCAGCTCAGAATAACAATGGTGCTTCCTGCCCTGCAGAGCAGGCAGCGGTGGGGCACAGCAGCACTGGAAACCTCTTTTTTATCTCAGCTTCCTGTTAAAGCTGAGCATCTGGAAGGATGGATGGTCCTACAATTAGGACACTGGGCTGGTAGGACTTAACTGCAGTTCTAGTTTCTACCTGCACTTTCCTGTGTGATTTTGAGAAAGTCACTTAAACTCCGCTTCATTTTGTTGCGTTTTAGGAACAGGAGCAATTCCCTGCTTCAGAGGAGAAGAAGTCATGAAAGTTTGTGGCTTAACTGGAGAACACGRTCATGAGAGCCTAACAAGTAACAAGTGTGAGAGAGGAGGAAAAGCTGGTAGGCTGTGGCACTCAGGGATCCTGTTTGATGGTGGTAAAGGTATCACAGTGGCAGGAGTCCTCTGAGTTTGGTGGGGTTTCTTGTTTTTCCTGAGGTCTCTCCTACAGACACCTGAAGTTCAGCTTTTTGTAGTTAGGGAGATCTTTGGAGCATGCAGCCTAATAGCAAGGAGAGACTTTACCCTGCTGTGTATAACTTTCAAGGATCTGTGTGTAGGCAAATTTGCTCATGAAGAAAAGTGCTTCCTCACAGTTAGCACAAGGCTGCCATGACAGTACATTCCTGCAATGTTGCCATCACCGACAGATGGGCCTGGCACTTGCTAATCTGTTTAAAAATACCTATTTTGGGTGAAACTGCTCTCAGGAACTGGCCACCAGAACTGCAGCATGATCAGGATGGAGACTGATTAGTTGATTTGTCTTTGCTGCCCTCACTCCACTGCTGAGGACATGGTGAGAAGACAAGGATGCACCTCAGTGAATTGCCCAGCAGCCTCGGACGGCATTTGAATTTCACAATTAGAGGGTTTGATCAGGCTTTTCTCATCCATGTTTTTCACTCAGTGGAAGGTATTTTTAAGCGGGGACCTCTGTCCCATTCAATAAAACAATGCTGACCAAATCGGGGTGGGGAAGGGCTTTGCTGCAGAGACAGAGCTGGAGCCCAAAACAAAGAGCCAGAAGGGAAGGCGCGTAAGTGACTTTGGCTGGGGGATCACAAGACCCTTGGGAACAGCCATGGGCTGCTACAAAGCCATACTCTCAGCCAGCTGAAATTGTTGGTGCTCTTTTCAAGTCAACTGTCCTGCAGACTGCGAGTGTCTCTCTCCATGGATGGAGAAGGAGCCAACAGCTTAAAAACTTGATTTTCTTCAGATGCTTGCTAGGGATTGATGATAAAATAAGCTAAATTCTCTTTTTTTTTTCTTTAGAGGGGGCACCTTAAGTATAAGCAATAAGGTCAAAAGAAGTTATACTTGAGGGTGCTTCGGTGTGATTTATGAAGGTGGCCCTCCTGTTTGAATGAACTGGCGGCTGTATTCCAATGAATCTTGACTGAGCAATTCAAGGTGCTTTTGCTTCCCAGGCGTCAGCCCCATCCAGCATTACAGGTTACACCCCTTAGCTGCTCCAGCAGGCAGTTTGATGTCCTAGCTAGGACTCCCTCTGCAAGCATACCAAGCCGCAGCAGCCTCCTCTGTGCTTTGAGGAACACAAACGTGCTGAATTTGCCAACGCAGTTACTGCCGGAGCAGTAACCTCTCACAGAGAGGTGGCCAGCTGTGAGGGGCAGCCAATTCTGAAAGCGCTCCTCCTGTTTCCAAAGGGAACACGTGTTTTTGCAGTTAATAGTTAAAATTAGGTAGCTGCTCTATTTTAGCTGTTGACAGTTCTGCTTTGGCTTTGCTTAAACCCATGTTTTCAAGAGCTCTTCCACATGCACAAATGGCAACAGCCTGCTGATAAACCTGGGAAGTTTTTTGTAGAAGCTCTGAAGCATCTTCCACAGGCAGTTTAACACTGATTTAACAACTACAGTTTAAACTGTTAATTAATAATGTCAAATTGGTCAGGTTGCTGAAATCAATTTGAACATGGTTTTGCTTAAGCCATTTTCTAAACCAGTCTTTAAAGCATGTCACTACATTGGTGCAGAAGTCTGAGCATAGATATGTTTTTTGTTTCTTTGCACTGCATTAGACCAGCTTTTACTTGTACAACAGTGGCAGTACAAATCAGAACACAAAATACTTCTTTGATACTTTGAAAACGAATTTGGTAAAATCTCAGATCTTGTCTTTTCTATTTAAGAATGTGCCAAATAAAACTGGGGAAGACAAGCTTTAAAAAAGACAGGAAGTAAAACCAAAAAAGTATCCACCCTTCTTTATATGCTTTAAAGCAGCAGAAAGACCTCATGAGTTAAAAATACTTTCACAACACCATTAAATCTATTTATCTTTTCAAGGTCCAATGTTTCCTTTTTGTCAGTCCTCCTTTACTATTTCTTTTCCACTCCCAGCCCACAAGACTAAACATGCTTTATTTTTTTCATTGTACATTTCCCCCTTCCTGTTCTAGCCTCCTCGCACTCACCCCCAGAGATCTGGGATGGCCTGAAGACAAGACAGAGCTCCTGCTGTGTCTAAAGACAGCTTCTGGGCTGGATGGGTAATGCGATATGGAGCCTTTCACTGTCTGGATTGCTAATTTGGCTATGAATTGGATCGGTCATGACTGAAATAGGCTATGCTTCAGTAGCTTTCTAGTGGTCTATTTGATATGATTTATTCATGTTCATATCAATCCAATTCCATTTGTCACAAATCACCACCACAACTGAGCTTAACCTGCTCTCAACCTGATCCCCACCAAGATGGTGTGAGCCTTTGGATGCACCTGTCCCATCTGGATTTTCTCTTCATGTTGTTGTTGCCCGTGTTATAGCTGCAACAGTTCTTTTTACAGAAGAATTGATCCCGTGCTTTTCATCAACTGGAAAAGACAAGTCAGTGCCTCAGCAGTAAGGGCACAAGCAAACCCTCCCTTTGCTGTTAGCTRTGCCATTTGAAGTTGTTATTGCTTCTTCAGGGTGCAGGTGACTGTCCCTTTGCTGGAGGTGACCATTTCCAAAGCTCTGATGCTGGACAAGACCATACAAGCAACCTCTGACCAGCTTCAGTGAGCCACATGGGTTTGAACAGTCAGCACTGGTACGTTAGAATAATCCAGCTGATTTTGGGGAGTCCTGCTGAAGAGGGTCCCTCCTGCTGGTAGATCACAGGGGTGGCCGCTGTGAGTAAGAAGGTGCTGTTGTGCCCCTGGCAATGAGAATGCCTTTTGCTGGCAGAGATGACCCTAGAAGTCTGTTCACAGCCTGTGTGAGCACTCAGAGCTGGACTGGGCACCCTCTCCAAAGATGGAAGAGGTTTGCTGTTGCAGCTTTTGTGGCATCTGTGGACTCCTGTTGACCTGCTGCCGTTGTGCCTACCGTGGTTTGGACCTGAATCAGCTTGGACCTTCAGGCAATGTCCAGCCCATGGCTTGGGGATCAGCTTGGACCCAGTCTCACTAAGCGGGTCAGATGTGGCCACCCTGCTGCAGAAAGCTAAGCTGGACAGATGTGATCTGGTGGGCCATTGACCTCAGGATCAGAGAATGGGTCTGGGCCCATTTTACTTGCTGGTATTACTGTCCCCTCTGCACCTCACTGTTTGTCCTGTGCCTGCACCCCAGTTTTTCTAAATCCTAAAGATGTCATTGTAATACAAGGGCATGACCTGAAATAAGAGTGGTCATTTAATACCCAGGGAGACATCTCTTAGGGTTTTCTGCACCCCAGAGGTGACCCTGTCATTCCAGTGCTCTCAAGGGACACAGGAGATGGACTTGATTAGACAGACAGGACAGGAGCAATGTGGCCTCTGGTCATATTTACAAGTTAGCTTTACTGGAGTCCCTGCTCTCAGTGCACCAAGAGGTAGCAAGACCAGAGGAGCTGAAACATGAATAGGAGCTGAAAGTTTGGAGCTCTTTTCTGGCGTGGCAGATTTGCTCTGTGGCTTTCGCCAAATTTCTCTAAGCTTCAGTCTCTTGGCATTGAAAATGGAGAAAATACTTTACTCCCATGGTGGCTGCAAAACTCATTGAGGAGCCATCAGCAAAGTTCTTTAGAGATCAGCAGATGGGAGGATTTGTGTGGTATTCATTATTTGCATCATGTCCCATCAGGAGGTTTTTTTGCCTGGGTGTCTTGTTGGAACTGCCACCGGCATCCTAGTTCTGGGCATGCACTGCACATTTTACCTGCTCTCTGAACATTGATCAAAGCTTCTGGGAGGAGAAGCCAGCAACATACTAAATACATGTCAGTTCAGTTTTCACATGCAGAGCTTTGCTTAGCCTGCTAAAGCTCATTGTCTCCAAGCCAAGTAATTGAAGGAGTTGAGGCCCTATTTAACCTTTCAGGAAGAGCTGATGCTTTGACACCCACTAAGAACTTCTTCATTTGAGGAGCTAAAGGATCTTTGCAAAGTTAGGCTCAGGTATTACAGCCCAGCACATGGTCACTAGCTGTAATGAGTAAGGTAGGTGGTTGGGGCTGGGGTGTGGGAGAGCCAGGGCTCGACTGATTCCTCTGCCTGAGGGAATTTGAAACTGCACCTCCCACCTGCGAGGACATTGCCCTAGCCACCAGGTGTGAATTAGTGTACTCTTGAGGGTTGGGAGAAAGACATTGCAAGCACTCTCAATCCCTCATGTTGGATCTTCTGCTTTCTATAAGGTAACTTAAATAATGATTAATCCACAGGAAAAAAAAACAATCGTCTAGCCCTTGAACAACTACTTTCAGGCTCTGGTTCCTGCTCCTGTGAACAGTGGGGACTGCAGGTTACCCACACCAGGGTACCTTAGAGTTTGTTTTGTGATGGCAGACCCTCAGTTTGAAGCCTTGTGCTGAATGAGACAAAGAGCGGATTTGAACCAGGAATGTCTTATTTTCTGAGAAGATGTCCTAAACCCTGAGTTAAAGAGAGAACAGTGGTCTTCCTCAGTTCTTGAACATGGGCTGTCTGTTGAATGTGGTGAAAAATTCAGGGTAGAGCAAACCAACTTTTTCCAGGAAATATTCTGCCTGAGATCCCACAGTCACCATCCCGCAGGCAGTCTGCCTGTGTAAGGTGGGCTCCTTCACAAGAGTCAAGGCAATATGAATTTACCCCACTACTGTCCAGCGTTCAGTACGGCTGTTGATTTATATGTCGTGTTGCATTCTGCTATGAACACATCTATAATGAATAATCCTGTAATGCCTTTTTTCATTATTCAGACTATATTCATACAGCAGTCATTTTATGACTCATTTTTTTGCTCTCAGTTGTCCCTGGTGCTATTTTCTGTGCTTCTGCCTGTGTTGGAAGTGAATTTGGACCAACACACTGAAGAACTGTTGTTCCTTATCTTGTGGCAATCATATTCAGCAGCTCTGTGTTCAAAGTGATGTAGTTAATGGGAGGAGAATTTAATTGCACCATCTTTATTCCATTGTCTTTGTTTCCTTTGTCCCCTTTGGGATTGTTACCTTGGCATGTGCAGTTGCAGACTTGCCCTCTTTTAACCCAAGTCACCCTCTAATTGATCACCACCATTCTGCAACCTGGAAAACCATGGATCTGCCTCACTGCAAGCTGAAACAGGCACCACGTGAGGCATTTCTCCAGTGTCATGCCTGGTATTAGCCAGGTACTCTACAAGCTACTTTGGCATCTTCACCCCTATAAATCTGTCCAGTATAATGAGGCTCATGGGTTATTTAAGGTGGAGGGCTGTCGGCTAGAGTCCACATCCTCGTGTAAGCAATTCCACATGTTTGCTGTCCATATGGACATTGCAAGAACAGAGGAATCTTGCAAGAGCACTTAATTACCTTAGGTTACCTCAGAAACCCATTTGACTTGCTAAGTTCTGCAATAATCACATTCTGTAGTTGATTTAAAATGAACAACAGAATCATCCAGGTCCCACACAGTGTAATGAATACATTGATTGTAGTTAATTAATAACATGCTCCTTTTTATTCCAGAACACGGCCAGAAAGCCAAGTGTATCATTAGCACCTACTGAGGGACTAACGATTAATTAAGTTTACTATTTATGTCCACAAGAAAGCCAGTAACTGTTTGGCATGTTTGGGCTGTGGAGAGGCTTTAATATATATCCTCAGACTCGTACAGCTTATTTTATGTTCCACACAGAGGGGTCATTCTTGCTGTCCAAACCCTGGCATAAGCTGTACAAATCTACAAACAGCTGGGCCAGTGCTTTTCAATTACGCTTAACTCATCCCCTGTTGATGCCTTGGCGATGAGCCTAGTGTAATGTGAAGCACTGCCTCGTGACCCTGAACCCATAGACTAAGAATACTTAAAGGACTCTGGTCCACAACTCAGGAACAGCCTTCCTTAAATATCGATTACTAGAAGTGAAATGATTCAAGGAGCTGAAATGACTGCAGGATGGATGCTGCTGCATTGCTGCGTTTCTCGAGGCAGCTCYCTGCTCCCCTCTGCCTCCTGTTCTGCCCGTGGCTGGTGCAATGCTACCAGCACGCAGGCAGCTCTGAACACGCTGCGATGGATGAGCCAGGCAGGCTCTGTGTCACCTAGTCTCAGCTCACCTGTTTTCCAGCAGGTTCTTGAAGCTGTTTACAATTCATTTTGGTGGCCTTAAGTCTGCTTCTTGTCTAGCTCTTTTCTGGAGGGTCTTATGCACTGAGGCTAGCACATAGGCAAGCTAAAAAAATGCAGGTGCCTCCACCTAGTCATATGCCTGGAGTGTACTTATGCATTGAGACACAAGACAGAGGTTCTGGTGCCCCATCCTGGGAGTGGGCACACAAATGTTGCTCCTTGGGGAACACCTGTATTTTGGCCACATGGTGGATGTGCACCCAACTGTGTGAAGAAGATGGAGCTAGACAACTGTCTTTTTTTGTCTCTATAAGCAGCTACAGAAACCTTCTTAGCCAAAAAAATTTTGAGTCAATAAGAAAAAAAAAAACAACCCCTCCTACCTCCTCCAAAAAGGTAATGGAATGTGAGGCAAAAACATACTTTTGCCTTTCAGGTACTAAGCAGGGCTTTGTGGTTGACCACTGCCAATTGCTGGTGCACAAAGCCAGGACTCTCGAGGCTCAAGAGAGCAGTGTGGTGCTGGGAAATCTCTGCCCCACCAACCACCTACTGTTCGGCCTTGGGGTAGTCATGTCATCTCTCTGCATCTCTGCTTCCTTCTCAGAATATGCCTTGTCTATGTACACTGGGTTCTCTGGGGTAAGGACCAGCCCATGACATTTATTAATATAGTGCTTGGCATGCTGGAGCATGACTCCACTGAGGTCTCCAGTTGCTACCAAAGTGCAAAATAATTAAAGGAGTATGTTAAGGCTTCTTTTATGTAATGCTGTCATCCAGACAGTTGATGCTTGTTAGCTTCTAGGTAGAGTTTGACTTGGACCTCAAAATTGTGTGTCTCACTTATAAGATTATTTGCTTGCAGTATGCTATACTGTCACGGTTACAACCACTGGAGAACCCCCCTGTATGTGGAAGAGTAGCTGAGCAGTTTTCCTGCAGACCCCTTAGACTGGAACTTGTCCCTGATTGTCCCAAAAGAGCACTCAGTGGAAGATACCTTCACAAGCATTTTAGAAAGCTGTCTCTGATTTTGGGGACCCACAAAGAGACAACTTGGTCTGCCTCAGAGGTCTGAACAGCTTGGCACATCAGAAAACCCTCCACTAGGCACATAAGCCTGGTTCTCTGAGGATCTGAGTCTGAGGGAATATCAGTCTTTTGCAGATTGACATGATACGGAGAAGCTCTCCTGCCACCAGCCAAGCCAACTCCTAACTAGAAGTCAAGTCACTGCAGTTACAGTGTACTTGAGCTTTCTGCAGCTGCATAGCCCTGGCTGCACCTGGTTTGCTTTGGCCCCACTCAGAGCAGGAACAGAAGTCACTCGTGTCTGGTGTGAAACGCTAGATGAAAATACCCAATGTGTTGTCTGACGTAAAACCAAGTCAGCAGCACCAATAATAGGAAAGCCCAGGAATACATTCCCCTCCTGAAAGGGCCAGATGAAATAACCTTTGACGAACAGGAGTGCTCCCTTTGAGACTATTGAACAAACCATTGACAAGTACTGGGACATCTACTAAAAGCAAGMTTTTAGCTCTTGCGCCCCATTATTTCCGGACCTCTTACCCTCCTCAGCAAGTTGCAGTCTTTTACATGGTGCCATTTGGCTGTGGAGTCCCCTGGTGTGACCCAGAAGAGGGGATGCAGAACAGTTGTGGTTCCAGGCAGCATTAAACTCACAAACTATCCATAAGCTCAACTTTGAACTTCTACCTTCACTACACCTGGCAACTTGCCTTTTTGGTGCAGATGATGTAGCCGTGAAAAACATGCTCTGCCTCACACAGACACAGGCAAGCAATGCAAACTGTGGCAATGAGATGATAATCCCGTATGAAGGAGCACAAATTAGAGAGGAAATGCTCATTTTCAGTAAATGGCTTTTAAATAAAACAACCCTGACAGGACAGCTTAAAAAGCCTTTTAATTAGACAATTTTCCTTCCACTGTGTAGTGCCTTTTGACTGCTAAGCTTTTTATTGCTTTACATTTCTGTGCCAGCTTGTATGGTAACCCAGTAGCCTACATCAGGCTCTAGTACCAGCAAAATCTGTTGTACCAAAAGCAGCTGACATCTTCTTGAAAGTCACCTTAGGTTTTACAAAACAAAACTGCAGTAACTTCTGACAAAGAGACGGTCAGGTACAGTGTCATTTCTTTTCCTGTACTTCAGTTTTACCTGACATAGCAAGAGGTAAGCTTCATTTGAGGAAGACAACCCTGGAAGAGCACTATGCTAAAGCCCAGTCCTACACAACTGCTGGCATTACCACTGGCACCTGTCAGAAATGCAATGAATTAGGAAGATTTATGCCTTAGTTTTGGGTGGTATTGGGGTAACAGGCAAGCAAATTGCTTGAGGGGTGCGGTGCCCTGGAGAGCACATATCCGTCTGGAAACAACAGAGTTCCCTGAGACCAGGTAAAACAATGAAGAAAGGGTTGATGGTAACTTGCCTGGTAAATGACTCCACTGAGCTGATCCTATGTTGCTAATGGGAACGGCCTTGTTTTGTTCTGCATTATGCAAGTTAAGGAGAGATCACTTGCTGTGCCAGGTCTGTGCTGTGCTTTGTGACTCCCAGGGCTGGTGCACGGTGGCTGATGCTGCCATGGCTGAGAGCCTGCCTTGGCTCTGCACATTTCCCCGAGGTGAGGTAGGCTGCTCGCAGCCTACTCTTGCTGAGCATTTTTTAGTTGGATTATTTCCTCCTGGGGTGAAAAAAATGGAGCAAATCCAAAAGAGGGGTGGGATGGATCAGGCAGGTATCTCGACCACGTCCCTTTGCTGCCACAGACTTGCCACAGACTTGCAAAGGCAACCGGGTGCAGGTACCCAGCCCCACACACAGTCCATAGCGAGGGGTCAGTACTGCTGGAGAGAGATGCAGAAAGCCACTAGGCTATGCTGGTGGCTGTCCAGAGCCAGCCAAAACGAAATGCTGGGCACAGGACCATCTGAGCTACTGCCTCCCTCCTGAAGGTGGCCACCTAACAAAGGTCCCCTGCCTGGGACTGGGTGCCAGCACTTCATCTCCTGGTGTTTCTGGAATATGGGCCTGGAGATGGGCAGATGGGCTTTGGACCTTTGTGTTTGGATTCACTGTGCTGGACCTTTCTTCTCTGCCGTTTCCCTTGTTCTGAGGAGGCTGCAAGAAAATCTTTTTCTTCACCCACTTTAGCACTGGAACTGAACACTGGATTTCCTACTCGCTACCACCTTTCCTAGAAAAGGGCCCAGCTGCCTCAGGCTTGTAACAGCCCCAGCCCTGGGTTTGGATTTCACATGTTCAGGGACATGTGAAAGAACCATAACAGGCATTGTAAAGACTGTAGGCAGACAATCAGTGTTTACTGGGCTGTCATGAAAAATGCATGGTTAGACAGAACATATATATATGGGTGTGTGTATATGTACGTCCATATGTAGTTCCGCATTCAGTTTCCCCTTGGGTATTCACTGAGCTAAGGGTAGTGTCCCCTGACTCATGAAATCTTTCTTCTGGGAGAGACTGCAGTGATGTAGCTGGTCCTCTGTTACGATATCGTGCCCTTCTCCTGCTGGGACTTGTGACCCCTTCTGAGGTCTCCTAGAGCCGCTTGAGAACTACAGTTTTCAAGAAGCAGAACTAGTCCTGTTGCTTGGTTCTTCTGTGTTGGAATTAMTTGCCACCCGCCATTCTTCTGTAGCAACAGCAGGAAAATAAAACATTTGATCTACCATGTAGATCTGTTTCAGTCCAAAGTGAAGGGGAGGCTTTAGCTTTTAAAGATCATCTTTGGTCTAGGAGAGAGACATGGGTGACGCAGCCTTGGGAGTGCCATGGATGCTAAGGCACTGCGATTTGATCCCATCAGCCTGAGTTCATGAGCTGTGCATGGAGAGATCCCCTGGGTAACCACAGGGAGTCCATCAGGTCACAATTTACAATGTTGGACCCATTTATAGATACCACTCTCAGATATATATGTGCTGCTGTTTTGTCCAGAGCCTGTTTTCAGTTCARTGGCCTCTCATAAAAATGGTACAGTAGACAAAATATTCTGGACAGAAATCTGCTGAGCAGGAGAAATCTTTAGTTGGAAAGCACCCTTTCTATAATCTCACCCAACCCAAAACACTGGCTTACAAGTTTGAAATTGTATCACTTTTTAATTAAGTACTGACTGATGTTACCTTTAGAATCACGGGCTGGAGACACAGGATGGTAATGATTAAATATCTTGATCCCTATCCCATAATTCTAATGTTCTGCCAGTTGGCTATCAAAGTATGTCCGGAGCAGAGCAAGCRTTTGGCAGCTTCGCAACCTTCAGTGATTTAAGAAAAACCCCAAATGACTCTTTAGTTTACGTTCCTATTTTAATCTATAAGCAGTATCTATAGCTGCTGAAGAAAGGCTGTTCAGCATTTCCTGGATTTCACAAGCTTTAGGGAACAGTCGTGATGAACTCTTTTCCCAACTACAAAGTGCTTGGTAGTTTAATAACAGGCTTTGGACAGGAAGACCAAATGCTTCTCCAGGGAGTGACAGTAGGATTCAATGGAATAAAAAGGCCTTAGTCACGGTCATGTATGCACAACTGCAAAGGCACACTCACAATAGCATTGCCTTTGAGGGAGTTCGTGCGGTGGACACAACTGGAAAATCTTTTGCCATGGTCCATTTCCTTCAATGTCAGAATGCTCATGATTTTGTCCTGAACTGTGTCCTGTAGTTTCCTGAGCTTGTTTGCTTGTGTGGTATTTGAACCCATTCAGAAGTCTATAGAGTATTTGGATTAAAAACTGAGCTGTATTTCTCAAAGACACTTACCTGGTACTGCCACAGTGCCAAGTCTGGCCAAAGGGCAGTCAAGCAGTCAGCAAATGACCTAAAGACAGTCCCTCCTCTGACAGACAAGTTTCAATGGTATCTTATTCAGCAAAACAAAACTGGGCAAGGGTACGTAGTCCTTCCTAGCAGGAGCTCGCCCATCTGAGGCCGCACATGCTGGGACCTGGGGCAAACTGGAGGCGGAAATCTGTCCACAGGGGTGGCTTTGGCTTTTGTGCTGAACCCCTCTTTTGTAGCTTTTCCAGAGATGGATAACCCCTCCATTTGCTTCAGTGGTTGCTGTTCCTACCCCTTTCTTTCCTTTGGTTTGGTTTAAGGAGGCTTAAAACTCCATTCTCATTATTTGTTTTTGATTTAACCACAGATTACTTACTCTAAGCGTTGATCTTACAACTACAGACCACTTGACGCGAAAGACTTTGTTTTCCTGAATATCCTACAGTGGGACAGCCAAAGTTTCCAAAAAGGATTCATTAATTGCCCAAATTTAACTCGCTTTTCCAGCAGATGTGAATCCAGGTCTTCTGAAAAGGGAGCCTCTTTGAAATGCCACAAACAGTATACAGGGAAAAGAGGCTGCTCAAACAGCTGGTCTCTGTTGGAGGACTTGCCCTAATGCCCTGTTACAGGTACGCTGTACCATGTATTTATTTCATTCCCTCCTACCCGCTTCATGCATTTCCCTGGTGCTATTTCCTCCTGAAGATTTCTGAGCTGAGGGCAAAGTCAAAGCGTGAGATCTCTCTACCGTGGCAGTTTCCACTTGGTGGTTTAAAGGGACTCTCCTGCAATGATGCCACATCCTCGCCTCCTCTCCTTCTCTTTCTTGCTCTGGTTTTCAGGGCCCTTTGGGCTCTCCTTGCATCTCTTGGGAGGGTGGGGAAAGTTAAATAACACCGAGGAGTGCAACTCAGTGATTTTCACCATGCTGAAAACCGAAAACTCTTTCATGCTGGAAACAGTGTGAAAAAAAGTTTTTCGCACGATTTCATTTCACTCATTTTCCAAAATATAAAAAATGGTGAGAAAATATCCATTTCACCTTGGAGCTCCATGTGTCTTATTGCTGTTAGCACACTGAGGCTGGCGCTGGGAATCACACCCCAGCTGTTAATGAGGTACTTAAAGGCACTTAACATGCATTTCATTACTAAACCAACATTTCTGCTGTTGCTGCTCTGGTGTTTCCCAGGCACCATTATCTGATCTTCTAATTATCACAATTTTATTCTTGTGTGGGTAATTAACAGGATGTATCAGGGTTCTCTGTGTGAAATGCTTCATTCAGTTTTTAACTTCAGAGCTTATTTAAGACCACTTCGACAAGGTCCTGTAGCAGTGATCGCATGTCCCAGTTTTGATGGTGGCAGAGGCAGTGACAGGCACAATCTGTGGGGTACTTTGAGAGGCTACTGCCCTCAGTTGGCCACTGGCCAGAGGTCACCATCCTGAGCCATTTTTTTCTGCAACAGGGATTGATGCAAGTTTAAATTTAAGATAACTGGCCGCAAACACTGTCAGCTGAAGAATCAAGGTGCTTTGGCTAAAGCGGCAAGGGACAGTAACATCTGCTAGAAAATAGTAAAAGGCAGAAATTTCTTATATCAGCCCGTCATGAATTTGTCTATAGGAGTACCTGTCCTCATTTATTCCATGTTTTCTTTAACCCAGCTCAGTGCCACTGAGCCAGAATTAAGCCCTCCCGAGAAGAGGTGACCTTCTCCATCCACCTTGGAGAGGGCAGCATGAGGCAAATGAGGTGACCCATACACCCCCAGGCAGAAGGGAGGGAGGACAGCTGGAATAGCAATCTTGGATTTTTTCTCAAATTCAGCAGCCCTTTTGGCTGGATTTTTAGGGCCAAATCTTCAGGAGGTGTAAATTTACCACATCACTGCACAGCTTTGCACTGGGAGAGAACACAACTCTGCAGAAGCAGAAAATGCAGCAGAAATGTAGTATCAGGGAAGGGAGCATATGTCTAAAGTGCAAGACAGACTTTGAAGAGGACAGCAAAGTGCTTTGATAGCATCATGCCAAATTGGGGCGAGTGCAGGAGGGACCCAATGAGATTAGATAAATGGAGAAAGCTGTAAACCAAAGCAGAAAGACCAAGTCCTTGCACAGCCTGTGCTCTGTCTTGTGTGTAATACAGGCTTGAACTGTGATGCTGGGTACAAAACACCCCTTGTACAGCAATTGCAGGGAACATCAAGAGCAAGGATCTCTCGTCGTCCCCTGCCCATGGGTCTCCTTGCACAGAAGGCCTCAATGGCCTTTGCCTCTCTGGGAAACAGTGGGAAACATCCTTTGCCTCCCAGCCTGCAGGCAGCTGGGTGCTTTGCTCTTCATCACTGCCCTGTGAGGGCACAGGGGTTTTCCTGCCCTCCTTCATTTGCTCACTGCCCCCTCGAAGGAGTCACCAGTGCAGGTTGATGGTTCCAGCAGTGCTTCTCCTGCTCCCTGGAAAACAGCTACAAGGGCCTAGGGAAACCTGGTTTTCTGTGTGGAAAACAGGGCTGTTACAGAGGGGAAGGCAGGCTGGGCAGCACAGCAACGTCCTGCTGCCTGGCCCTTCTCTGCCTGCAGTTTTGGAGTCTCATCACCAATCATTTAACACCCTGCTCTGCTAACCTTCAGCACTGATTTGTTTTCCCATCACTTGCCCCTGATTGGCTTGACTGAGATTTATTCACCCGAGGAGGATGATGACAAGGATGAAAAAGTAATTGTTCAGAAGAGGTAGGAGGAATTCTCCTGCAAGAGGATGCACATTGAGCTGTCAGCCTCATGGGAAAAGGTGAGACCTTTCTGTTCCCAAAAGTGAGCCTCTGAAAAGCCTTCATTCGATGGTCCTGTCCCCATGTCTCCATCCTCCACACCACAGATACTCTCCCTGTGCACTTTTTGTAAATCCCTGCATGCATTCACTCCCCGCTCAGTTACCTTAATTCCTATGGGAAAAATTACATCCCTGTCCAATGAGTCACTAAACATCACGTTTTCCAGCACCCTGGGCGGCGAGCAGGTCATGACACTTATTTCCCCCGCCCCGTGCTGTTGACATGTGCTCCTCCTTTTTCCATTTGCAAGCCCTGGCTTTGCTGTTGCTGGTCCCAGAGCCGCTGCTGCCTGACTTCTCCCCTCCGGTCCCAACCCAGCTCCTCTCCTGTGCTTTGTCCTTGTGCCTCACATTTCCCCTGGCAGGGAGGTGAAAGCCTTTTCCAAACACAGAGCTGGGCCACAGCAATGCCTTGTGAGCAGGAGGAAACTACCGAACATGCCTACTTACTCATCAGAGATCTTCCAGATGAGTTTTCCAAGCTTAATTCCCCACCTGCATAGGATGGAAAGTGAGATAAGGAGGGGAGAGCTTGCCTTCCCTCCTCACACAGCATGAACACAAYGTGGAACTGCAGTCCATCCAGCCTACGTCAGGCTGCATCACTTCTCCACTGAATGCTTCCCTGCGCGGGCTGTGGCTGGCGGTGACACTGGAAAGCAGATGTTTCTCTCCTAAAAAAGCTGTAGATGAATCCTGGATTGTGTTTACATTCCCAGCAGATATGCAATGTGGAAATGTCTTGAAATAGGAAATAGTGTCCCAGCTGAATGAGTAAAAAGCATGAGATTAAAAAAAAAATCACTATCATAATTTCCGAGGGACTTGCCAAATTCCTCGTTTCTGTGCTGATTTGCACATCCTGCAGATGTGTCTGCTCAAATTTCCCTTCTGGTATTTTCCTCTTACACGGTATGTCAAGCACAGACACACATTCACCTGAATGAAGAGCTAGTTCAGTTAACGATAAGTGAAATACCTGCTGTCAGTGAGAGACCGTGAGGAGGGGGATGTGAGCGGGTGCACACACATGTGCCCGCAGACCGCACAGCGGCGGATGAGCACACCGTGTGTTGTTCTTACTTTTCTAGGCGACTGCAAATGGTTCACTGTTGGGGACAGCAGGGGTTTTGCAAGTGAAAAACAGTATACACAGTCCTGAGTGCTGCTATGTGTCCCTTGTGAGATCTTAAGAGCCGCCTCTATTAACACGAAGTTGTACATTTGTGCCTTATATTGGAACGGGGCCTGGTGAGATTTGGGGACTGGCCTGCAGAAAATTTCCAAGCTGATTTCAAAATCCTGTTTAAATGGAAAACATCCTTCCTCCTTGTCTCTCAGAGGGTATCAGCTGCACCCTTAGTTGCAGGTACCGTTGGGAAACATTGCAGGGAACTGAGACAGGCTAGGAAGGCAAGGGGTTTGCATAAATACAGACTGGGTTTAAGATTATGGTTCTGATTATTACTTTTTTGTAATAACCTAGGCCCAGAAGACCTGGTCATGAGCCTCCATGACAGCAGATTCTACAAAACACAACTTCTACCTCCCACCAGGCCAGACTGACCCCAGCCAGATGCTGACTCCCACTCGCTGTCTCCTCTGGTTTATCTGGGTTGAGGTCAGAGCAGGCAACATCTAAGTGGTCATCTAGAGTGACATCTCTAACAGGACCCTGACCTCATTTTGATACAGTCAGAGTCGTCTGCTCAAGCAAAATTGACAGGCCTGGGAGCATAGGACCTTGAGCCAGTGCAACCAAATACCATCTTCTCCTTGCAGGAGCGCTGTCCCCCAATCAGGCAGATGACACCAGGAGATTAGTGCTCCCAAAACACTGCTTCCAGACTCCTGTTTCTTGCACGGTCTGTTCTTTTCTCGTTTCCCTGCACTGTGTTTTATTTGGAGGGTGACAGCACTGCGAGGAGTGGCAGAGGTACCAGGCAAAGGCTGGGTTGGAGTGGGAGCTCCCTGGTTTGCAGGGGACAGCGAGGACCTGGCTAGAGTGAGCAGCTGTAGGGAAAAAGGAGAAACTAACATAGTCCTTGCTTGGCATGGCACAATATCATGTGCACAAGCAGTTGTGGTGGGATTACCGTGAAGGACAAGCTGCCCAGCACAGCAGATGTGGGTGGGAGCCACACAGATGTCCTCAGCAGCAAATGTGCAGTGCTGGGCAGGTGGTGCAGTGTCAGTGATTCTGTAACAGACCTGGTGATAGGATGGGATTCCCCACATTTCTCTAAAAAATGTGGTTGCAGGGCCTGTCAAAGGCAGGAGATGCAATCTGACAGACCAGCGGTGTGATGTGGTGTACCGAACCCCATCGTGCCTGCTACTGCTGGAGAAGGGGGATCTTTGTCAAAACCGCTGTGGTTATCACGATAAAGAAATCACCAAGAAGCACGGGGAAGATCATATCAAGGGAAGGAGATAAATTAAGGAGATGCATTTTGAATGTTAAATTTGAGTCTTACGGGCTGGAAATGTCGAAACTAATATTGCCTCAGGGAGCTGGAGTGCAAGTCCAACGCCAGCCACAAGTGGAAATGAATTTGCAGGGTAGCTCTCTGCTCGTCCCGAGAAAGCCGTGCACCTCGCTGCGATTAATGCTCTGGGCTGCCGAGAGGCCCGGGCTAGGAGGAACAATAGCAAGAAGAGATTAAATGGGGAGATTAAGTTCTTGTCTATACAAGAAAGGTTGTATCGGTTTATCTAGGTGGATTTGGAGTGATGTAGTTAAACTGGAGAAAACCCCAAGCGTAGGGGCACTTAAGCTCCGGCTGCAGGCGGTTTAACTCAAGCTGCAGTGCGGCACTGCCTCGGCACCTTTGAAGATCTGGGGCCAGATGCCTATCTAGACGTCTGAACGCTCCTGAAAATGCCTTACCCTCAATGTTGTGAAATGGGGCAATACCCCGCAGAGGTGGGGTGAGGACAGACGCATTGGAGACTGCGAGACACCGAGGTGCTGCGGTGGCCGGGGCACGCCGGGATGGGGCTCGGCAGCACCATCCTCTGCGTGGTCCGGCTGCAGGTGCTGGGGGCGAGGACCTCTGGGGTGCTCCAGGACATCTCCCTGTCCTCCCAGCCAGGCACGAGGACTGTGGGGCAGGCGGTGAAGCACAGCATGGGCAGCTGTGCTGGTGCACGGGGAATTTCCATGGCAAGTGCTTTCATGCCATCTGGCTCAGGTGCTAGAGGTTTTTTTCTCCCATGTCCGCAGAGGAAGACGCTGTCAGAGCCGTAGAGGATCAGGCCTTCCTTGGGATGCGGTCTGAGCTGACGCTGCCCTGTTCGGTGAAGTTTCCTCACATCTGTGCAGGCCTTGTTTCTCGTCCTGCGTGGCTAATCCGCTGAAGGTGATTAGGATTTTATTTTGCTTTTCAGGCTACCTAATTAACGAGTTATCCTCTCAAATTCTGCCAAAAAGGGCAATAATTTTTCCTTTAAAAATCATGCACCAGCCATTAATTTCCAGCAGCTGAGCCCTGACGTGCTGTTACAATTACGTTATCTAAATGCAGTGTGAAATCTGCAGCAGACAAAGGAGACAGCACAAGTCACCAAAGCCTCACTGACAGCTCTGCATCACTCTGAGCGAATCACTATTTTTCTCAGCCTGTTGCAAAAAAAAAGCCTATTTTTGATGGGCTTGATCCTGTGAGATGCTGAACACACATTTGCGTGCATGGTGCTGAGTGCCTGCACCTCTGCTGACATTAATATGAAACTAATATTGATGAGAACATCAGCTGGTAAATCACCGAGCGGCACTTGGCTCTGGGCAGAGGCCAGCACCCTCTCCGCTTGCAAGCACATACAGAGCTTGCATAACTCCTTCACAGTGAAAGCAAATGCTATTATTAGTTTATAAAGCAAGTTTTGTTGAATTTGGCAGACAATGTGCATGTGTAAATTCCCCCAAATTAATTAAAACGTTTAGAGCGATGGTGGAGATAGCAGCGCTGCTCATCTAATAGATAGTTTTAACAGGTTCACAAATGCTTTTATGTAATTAATTAATGCTTGGCTACCTCAGGTGAAATAATCTGGGCATGCCTGTTTCCTTAAATCAGAGCAAAGGTAGAGGGGCAAATTCATGCTCTGTTTAAGCAGCTTCCATCAAAGTTGGTCTGAAGCCCATTGCAGGCTCTAATTTATCTCTGGAAGACAAAATGTGATCTGAACTGACTGTATGAGCAGAAGAAAGAAAATGCATGAAATAATAAATAAGGCCATTGTGCTTGCCAGGACTGAGTGCCAGAATTTTCTTCTTGCCCGGTTTAGCTCCTCTCCTATTGTAGTCACAGAGTGAAACCAGGCTCAGACCCGGCCAATGGGGACTTGTGCCGACCCTGTCACTGGTGTGGTGGTGTTGCGGTGATGGCCGGCAGCGTGGAGCAGGAGGCTCGGTGCGACACGAGCTGCGTAGCATTGGTCGCTTCCTGCAAGCAAAAGTGTGGGATGTTTGGGTGCATGAGCCACCACAGTCAATTTGGTGAACGAGCTGCCTGAATTTAACAGGATATATCAAAAGTGCTCCAGTCAAACAAGGACAGCTAATAACATTAATGTGAACGTGCTCGGGAACACCGCAAAAAAGAAGATGGCTGGCTATAGATGCCACGGCTCAAATGTAGCTCCTTTGCCTCCTACCCAAATTCCCGGGCTCGGGACTTTAGATCTGGACTCAGTCCTCTGCCTGCCTTGTGCGTGGGGACACAGGCACATGTAGAGCTTGAAACGCTGCAAGGAGACGAACAAAGATCTCTCAGAGAAGAAAACCCACAGCTTAATCTGAAGATTTTCTGACATGACTGTGTAATTCTAGTGTGCCTGCGAATGTGGCTGAGGAAAATAACCTTCTTTTCATCAGATCCTGTATATGTTGAGAGTGCTATCTGCTGATCGCCGTACCATATAAGTATACACTTATTCACTTTTTGTTAATGCTCATCATGGAGGATTGCCCCTGCTCTAATAGGTAGAAAGCTGTATTTTAGTTCTTTACTGCATCATCAGAATAATTCTTTGATAAATGGCTGTCTGTTTTCCCTGGGCAAAATGAGGCAGAATTAATGACCAGATTATAAAACAATCAACCTGGCTCCCAGATGAAGGTGAGTGGAGAACCTCCCCCTCATTTTCCTCTGCAAGCAGGGCATATCTGATCTGAGTCACTGAGGGAATCAACTCAAGAGACCTACCATCCCATTTTCACCTCCTTGCTTTTCAGAGCAGCATCACACTTTAAAAATCTTCCTTATATAAAGACCATCCAGGTACCTGAAATGCAAAGCTATGCTGCTTCCAGACAAGAGGGAGGTACCCAGCTGACTCAAACTCACCTCTGTCCCGCAAGCCTGCACGGAGACCAGCTAGGCATAGCTCAGAAACAGATCCAGCTTTCTATATCAAATGCGTTTCCAAGCCAGTGTAATCGGTCTCTGGGGATAGCCCAGTCTAGCTCAGTCCTCCAATGACGAGGCTGCTTCTCACTTGTTCATCTTCTGACCTTATGAGACTTGCAGTCCAGGCTGCACATGGCCCAGCTTTAACATATAAATATATGTTATATTTATATGTAAATAACGTTAAATAAATATAACATTTATATAACATATAAATATATGTACCTCTTTCCTGCCCTCCGAATGCCAGGGATATGGTATAGCCTGGTGGCCAGGACAGTCTCCTCCATGTGTAAGAAGAGAGCTCATACCCATGGAAGCTGGTGATACTGGAAGCCAGGTCTCACACTCCCTGGGGGTCTGCTCTAGCCACAGGGATATTACCCAGAAGTGGATAAAGCACATTAAGATGTGCTCTGGACTGATTCTAATGCTCTTGCTATGGGTATGCTTCCCTTGAGCACCTGCCAAATCTGACCCATTAGAAGTTTTAGGGGCTTCTAGTGCCTAAACCTGAGTCCATATCCAACCTTTTCTGCATCTCTGTCCAGATCAGGACCTTTTTGAGCATCATCTTAGGAACTTCCAAGTTATCAGGTACATTGCTAGTGAATGGTCTCCAAGATTGAGTGCTGCTACAGAGCAACTTTAGGTGGTCTGAATTTTATCCTGATAGCTTGTTATGACAGTTAAGGGGACCACTGCAGGGAGGCTGATGGCACTTTCACTGGATGGAAGTAGCTGGAACTCATCTCGTTTTCACGCAGGTAGTCACCTAGGGATATCTCCTCCAACTAACTTTGGTAATGAATGGATGCTAAATGAGAATGCCAGCATTGTTGCTTCCTGCATCACGTTCTGTATTTTCTTTTCCATGACTGTGATGCCTAACGGACGAGCTCCCACCCTGGAAAAAAGGCTTGTAAACTAGATATCCTGCACAGCTRTATGTGAGAGTATTTCCTATTTATTGTTTAAAGAAAATGTCTGGAGTAAATTGTGGAAGAAAAACACTGGAATAAATGTGGGTTAGGTTACTCCCTTGTAAAAGCCACAACACTTCAAAAAGCGTGAAGCAGAGTGCTCACGTTCCTCCTTTGTTTCTGCTTTGCTTCCTTTGACCAAATCCTTTTCTTGGATTACATAAATCCTCATACATTGCACAGAAGATTTTATCTCTGCTCGCACAGGTACAATTCTGGAGTAACTCCACTGGCTCCAACAAAGTTGTTCCAGATCTAGGGCTGTGCAAGAGAGAGCAGTCAAGTACCCGTTCTCGGTGACCGCATTTGGGCATTGCTGTAGCACCTTGCAGATCTAAATCTGAATCAGGGCCCTGTAGTGTTCAACACTGCTCCCTCCTCTGATGGAAGGAGCATCCTGGCCAAACAGGATGTACGATGTAAGTCAGATTTACAACTTCAGTTACTCCATGGCTTTCTTGCCTGTCTCTTACTGTTCTTTGTTTCACCTCTTTCTTGATTTTCCTCATGTTATTTTCCGTCTTTTATTCTCTCTCTGTTTATTTATACAAATAAGCATATTTGTACATACATATGTATGTGCACACATGGAGGTATGCTCTTTCTGGCCACTCATGTCTTATGAATGAATCTCATTCTAGCCAAATATTTATGCATGTATTTGTATGCATATTCATATAAACATATAAATAAATATTTTCATGACACCATTCTTGCAATGGAAACTGGATTTTTGAAATGTTCTGGCCTTGCTTGACTTGCAAATCAAAACTTCAGTCAAGAAACAAGTAAACATCATCTCATTGTGAATAAACTGAATCCAGCCTTTTATTTGTCTAAACATSCTTATAAGGGTCCACCTCTGCTCACCCTAAAGGGATGTTTGTTGATAGGCACAAGATCTGCTGGTGGCCGCCTGTTCAGTGGAGTCCAGCACCCCATTCAGCGGGGTTCAATTGCCTTCCCAAGGAGAATGGATCTCCATAGCAGAGCTGGGAAGTTCAGTGTGATGGAGCAATTTGGAGGAATAAAGGTCTGACTATTAGGCTCAGTGGTTGCATACAGTCAGTAAGCCATAATGACCCTCCTACAGCTACAGAGTAAGATYATTGATTTTTGATGGTTGGGTATCACTTGCACCATAGTTACAAATTATAGGGTCATGGCCAGGCCTCATATGTTTGCTACTCAAAGCCAAGCATTTTGGCTATATGTGGAGGGATGCAAACTGCGCCATCTTTTTATAGAGACATTGGAATTAAGGAAACTTTTTTAAAAAATATATACTCCTCAACCATGGTTTTGATCTTAAAGCTTGACATTGAAAAAGTCACTCTCAGAACAGCCTGTGCTTCCTTAATGGGTTAAGAGGAGAGTCTGTGCTACTTTTGGATTCTCTTCTCTGTGCAGCAATTGGATTTGGCCAGAAATTATGGTAGTCTGCAATCAGTGGAGGAAGCAGATCTTCAGGTTTCTTTTTCTTGGCTTTATAAATGGGCCTGAATGGTGTCATTCAGATAGCAATACCATCCATGGGGAAGGTGGACTTTATACAGAAGGCTATGTTTTAGCCTTATGGGGAAAACCAAGGCAGTCCTGAACATGGGGAAGCAGCCATTTCACTCTCTTCACTGAAAGCCTTCCAGAAGAAAGACAAACTGTGGCCGTGTCCTGGAGGGAGACCTTACTTTTGTTCTTTCTTGTTGTGTTCCTTCGTATAAACATATCCAAGACTGAAAGTATTTGGCTGTTCTTCCCGTCTGGAAACATAACAGGAGTCATGATGATTAGGTAAGTTAGCTGTGGGGGTGATGCATCTCACTCTGTCTTAGCCACCTGGCAATGAGGCATCTTGGCTCCACGAGTTTTCTTGGCTCCAAGAGTCACGGGAGGAAAAAAAGGCACCTTTGCTGGGCAGTTCAGCTCCTGCCTTAAGCACCTGTCTTAGGACAGGATGACTTACTCTCTGGAGGTGTTTGCCCCTCTGCCTTACCTATAGAGGGAACATATACAAACAGTTCAGATTGAATGTATGACTTCTAGAAGGGTGAAATTATCTGTCCCTGTATGTCTAGTCTCCTAGTCTGTGCTCCTGCTGTCCTCTCACTGTGAACACTGCTTCTTCACGATCAAATTCAGGCTGCCACAGTCATCATTTCTGTCTCTGAGAGACTGCTGAAATTAAATGTCCCATCTAACAGGGACACACTTTGCAGGCAAATTTTCCACGCCTCTGATTTTGCACAGACTAGTACATCTCTCTCTTTTTTTAGCATGAATACTTTATGCAAGGAGTCTAAAGCCCTATCAAACAAGGGAGAGGATTCACTCTGAGCTGTGTCCTAGCAGCTCTGTGTCGAAACATCCCCCATGTAGTTTTATCAGCTGCTTCAGGGCTGTTGTTTTATATCTAACATTGTTATGCTTTGGGACAAAGATACAGTGGCGCCTCCTGGACAACTATTTTTATGCTATTAAAAACAGAACTCCTCTTTTCCTTCCCTAAAAACCAGCTCCAGTAGAAGTCTCTTTAAAAAATAGATAATTTGCTGTCTACTTCTGGTTAATGCTTGATTTATGCTGTTGTTACTGGGCCTTGTAAAAAAGAGCTGCTCCTATCACAACATTTCTAGATACATAAACAGTCAAGACCAGCCATTTGAAAGTCCCCTGCTCTGTAACCCAATATTATTTAGCTTTTGCTTTGATCTTGCGCCTGGAAAAAATCTTTTCCTTGAAACCCTGAAAGTTTTCACAATTCTAATAATGCATCAAAGCCAATACAGTACGTGGTTCAGCCAATCTCCAGCATTAGCTCACTTCGTGAACCCAAATAAGCATCTTTTCCCCCTTCTTTCAGCTTTAATTTCGTGTTTTCTTTGCAGTGATTCTGGGGAGTAGTGTGTTGCTGGTGCTTGGGGAAGCRAGAGGGTGAGAGCGCTGGCTAACGCCAGGCACAGCACAGTCAGATGCTTCCTCCCAGAGGACTGCCAATGCCCTGAGCACCTCTAGACGTCTCGTGAGCACAGACTGCTGCTCCTGCCAAATTGCATGGTGGTTTTGGGGATGGAGACGAATATCCATTGAGTATTTACTTGATGCTATCAAACTCATTTGTCTCGTAACCAAAGTCAGAGTCCCTAGAGGTGAAATTCAGTGCATCAATCCACTGCTCCATCTACCCATCTTTGAAAGGAACATCATTAACATGCCTTACACATGAACAAATGTGGCTTTGTTCCATGTTACTTCATTAATGCATTATTTAGGCTGATAGATTTGAAAGCCAGAAGGCACCTTTATGATCACCTAGTCTGATCTCATGAGTACCACAAACTAGTAATCTAGGCAGTAACCTGTGGTTGATCTGTATCATGTATTTTAGAAAAATAGCCAGTTTCCCATGGCAGTTTGGACTGATCTCCCTAGATGTGATGATTTCCAGCGAGTCATTTGCCAAAGGGAGAGCAGAGAACACAATAGCAAAGCTGATATTTGCTGTGCAGATCTGGAAGAGGAGTTTCACCCTAGGAAGCCAGACAGGCCCAAATACAAACAAAGATGGAAACAGCACTGTTCTGTAGATCTGAATTTAGATCTAACCTTTGGCTGAGGGCCTATTTCCCCTTTTAAGTCAAAGTGGAAAGCAGTCTACTAAAGGAAGAGAATTTGCTACTTGGATACCATGGGTGAGCTCTGAAAAAATACATCCTTTTGGACTTGGTATGGGGAGAAAGATTTGTTGTTCTGGAGGAAAAGAAATACCCTGAGAAATGTTTGTAATTTTACGTTTTCAATTGAGAAGTCTGTTCTTGGTGTTGAGTGCCCAGTCAGAAAAGACTGACCTATGGAAATGTATTTGTTTCAGTGGGGGACTGATGAAACATGCTTAAGCTCAGGAACCTGCCTAAGCTTTTTTGCCAGCTTGCTTTGTGGGTTGCTGGGAGTACAGGATTTTTTGAAGACGACTAGGGAAGACTGAAGGACCCAGTGTCCATCCCTGGAAAGAGGAGATGGCTCACTCCTGCAAGCCTCTGCAGGCCCTCCTCACATGGCTGATAACTGGCATGTCACCCCTGGAGCTGGGCAGAGGAGCACACTGTCTACCTGGTCCCAGTCCTGGCCTCGCAAGCCTGCCTGGGGGAAGAGATGAGCTGACTGCAACACAAGTGGGCTTTGCCATGTTAAATGCTGTGTTAGGCACTGGGCAGAAGCACCCTTTAAAGGGGTGCTCCATTTAATCTGTGTCCAAGAGCAACTCAGTAATTATATATTCAACCGAAATTCCAGGCAAGCTGTTGCTGAAGTGCTGCGGAAAAGTAAGTGCTGGAACAAAAGGCAGAGGCAGTCAGGAGGGGCTGTGATGATTAAGTTCTGAGAAGATTATTGATTTATTGAATGAAGGTCAAAACTACTCAGCAAAAAGGCAGGAAATCTTAGCACAAAGAAGTTCAATGTGGAAAAGAGGAACTTTAACGTCGAGCAGGAAAAAACAGTGCACACATGTGTAAATGAAGCATTTAGAAAAGYTAAATAAGGAAGGTCAAGGCTTTCCATGACACACATGGGTTGGTACAGCACAGCAATAAGCAAACACATCTCAACAGGCGTGACTGGCAGCATTGGCCTTGCGTGATGGATGACAGGCAAAAATGGAATGACGCATGATGAATTAGCTCAAGTGCCAAAGGAGGCTGGAGCTCCTGGGCTAAATCTACTCAAAGAAATTAAACGGGCCAAGGTCTGGCCTCTACCACTGGAGCTGGCTGGCATGGCCATTCCGCAGCCTCCCTGCTAAGCTCTCTTAGCTTCCAAACCACAGTGGCCACATCCTAACTACCTGTTGGGAATGATCTCTCCCCCATGCAAACTCCCAGCCTGTGCCCAAGTAGCACTTGGGAAAGCACTAGCTAGCCTGGGTCAAAATCATGCCAGGGATTATGTTAATGATCCTGACCAGTTATTAGTATGGACACAGGGGACAAAGAAATTCAGTATAAGCCCTCTGCCTGTAGCATGCTCATTTGAGGTATCACCAAAGCTGCTTCTCTTCTGTGCAATTCATAAAGTTTTCCTCATTGCCCAGTRTGACTGTGCGGTTTGTAAACCAGGATGAACCCACACATCCACTCAAAAGCCAGCCAGGAGAACAGCAGTGGATTCCCTCAGTGCTTAGAAATGGCAGAGGTTGCAGGTGCCTAAACCCTCTCATAGTCTCCTTTCTGCCACCCGTTGGCTCTCAGTTTCCCAGGCTGTGGCTTTCCCAAAGTGAAGGTGTGGGACAGCCGTGGGAAGGTGGCTCGAGAGGGTAGTGTGGAAGGGCAGCACCAGAGGGCTGGGGTTACGGCGGAGCACACAGACCATTGCAGTGTTTTGGCACGTGGCTCCTCACTCACATCTTCTCTGTTCTCCAAGAGAGAGACAGACAGTGTTAAAACCTCTGTGGTTGCTTCCCGCAGCAGTTCTCAAGATGAGAACTCAAGGCTCCTGCTGTCTCCCTGCGGCGTGTAGGCTTCTGCTCCACCCTACCCTGCCTTCCTCTCGGCTGTCTGGTTATGAGTGCGGCTTACCTGGCCACAAACGTGTCTGTGTATATGCAATCATTCATTTGTTTGTGTGCATTCATGAAAAGACAACACAGAAACCAGCGCTGGCACATGTGGCTCGTGCTGGCTTTAGAGAAAAGCTGTGTGCATTTATTTGTTTGTGTTTTTCATTATGCAAACAAAGTTGTACTAGTGAGGCTGAGGTGAGTATGGAGCAGTTTACCTGAAGATCCCTGGTGCAAGACAAGAAGGAGCAAAGCTCTAGAGGAAATTTCTTTGCAGTGCTTTTAGTAGAGCTAGTAAAGCAGTCATTAAAATGCTGCTTTGTTGAGCACAAAGTGCCTCACAGGAGAGTAAAAAGTGCCTTTGGCTGTCGGAGCTGAGAGCTGTCTAGCCACAAGTGAATGCTCAGGTGAAGAGTTTAGGGTCCAGAGCACATACCTGGGACATCTCAGTTAGTAGCAGTCAGTGCTTTAGGGACTCGCTGTTGTGGAGCTTGAGACAATTGACCCAATAGGATGGGTGGATCCGTCCCCCATGAATTTGTCTCTCAGCCACTTAGGAACTGCAAATTTTAAATCCCTGTGTTGAACCCCGCTTTGGGCTCTGCAGAAGCCTGTGGTAATGAATTCCACAATGCAATTAGTCAATGGGTAATAACGTGCTTTTGTTTGGTCTGAACCTGCTGCACAATGATTTCTCCAGGTGGCCCTTAGTTCTCACCTTATGAGAATACTTGCTCAATACTTGCTCTTAATCCATCTCCTCCACAGGATCATCCTTTTAGAAACTGTTTTCCAGTACCATTTACCCTTTCCTCATGGGGAAGCTGTTCCATACCTGTGTTCATGTTTGTCATCTTCCTGGGAAAGCTTCCTGGTCCTACACAATCTTCTCACCACAGGTGACTATAACTGCATGCATATCAAACACCGAGTTATGTTTTCAGAGAGCTATCAGCAATGACTCCAAGTTATGTTTTCTTTGTGGTAATGCAGAGCCTCTTGCTGCATGTGTATAGTTAGAGCTGACATTTCTATGTGTGCCACTTTCCATCAGTTGGCACTGAATTTTGCTGGCCAAGCTATTGTCCAGTCTCTTGACACTCTGGGGTCCTTTGGCTTTTCTTCATCAGCGGCTTTAGGTTGACCAGCCTTGGTTCTTTCCTCTGAAAACTTTGTCACTGCACCGTCCAAAACACCTCATTCAAATTATCTTGGGTTTGATGATTTTTCACTAAATCTCAGGCCAGTGCCTGAGGAGAAACTGCCTGGGACCTCCTGGGGTTGGTCCAGGGCTGGGGCAGGTGGGAGCACCAAGGTCCCTGGTGATGGTGGGAGCCTGTTCTGCAGTCGGAGCCGCTGCAGGTGTCCCAGGGAAGCTGTCCTTGTCAGTGCCAGTCCCGACAGAGTGAGCCCCACAGCATGGAGGTGCTCCTCCTTGTGAAGCTATTTGGAGAATGAGGTAGGGCACCCCCCTGCATCTGTGGCACTGAGCATCAGCCTCTGGTCTTCCCGCAGTGACAGCATGCCTGACGTGGCTGCCTGGCAGGACATGGACCAAGCTGATGACGTGCATCTCATGGGTGAGGACACAGGGCGAAAGAGGCCATGGCAGTGCTCTGCTGAAGAGTGAAATATGAGCCTGGATAAGCAGGGGAGAGGGTCAGGAGCCAAGTGTGTGGTTGTCCTTCAGCGTGAGGAGCGTGACTGGTCCAKTTGCTCCTCTAGCTCTGGGCAGTTGTCCATAGCTGGTCTTGCTTTTTCATCTGTAAGGTTTTTCGAATGTTCCTGTGTGGAYAGCAGTACTGGAAAAGTACAGAAAGGACCACAAGGCTGATCAAAGGTAAGGAATGGCTCCTGTCCAGGGGGTGGAATAGACTGGGAAGAGAGATCACTGAAGGAGGATACGGTAAAAGTCCACAAAATCATGAGTAGCAGGAAGAAAGCACCTAGGGGATCGCTGTGTCTTCCAGTAATAGAACTGGGGGATGCCAAATGAAACTCCCAGATGGCAAGGTCAGTGCAAAGGAAAGGAGGCGGTTGTGCTCCCAGGGAGGAGGTGAAGGTGTGGGACCCAATGCCGCCAGGGGTGGTAGGTGCTCAATGTTTACATGAGCTCAAATTCATGGAAGAAATATCCATTGATAGTTATTAAATAAAAAACCGCAACCTCTGCTCCAGGATATCCATGAAGCCTGGAAGAACATCCTGGAGCAGCAGTATTATAAGCCTGTCCTTTTATACTCTTCCCTGGCATCTCTTTTTTGCCAGGAAAGGAAAAGATCCTGAGATAGGTGGATCCTTGATCTGGCACACATGGGCATTCTTAGGAATGCAGGTGTGTTCTTCACGTGAAGGCAAAAGAAGTCTCTTTCGGCATTTTGGACAATTTGATCCCGCTAATCTTATGAACTCAGTGAAACAAGGTTATGGTTAAGACAACTCCTTAGGACACCAGTGCACAAATGGCATGTCCGCTTTGCTGATCTTGGCCCAAAATGGCTGCTGACTTGCCCACGTATAACTCAGATCCAGCAAAGAGGAGTAACATTTCTGTCTGAAGGAAAGACAGTGCAACCAGAAAAACTAGTAGAGTTTGTCTAAAATAGCCAGACGTGTTGGATGGTCCTGGATGTTAGTGTCCCCTGTTCAGCATTCAGGCTGATCTAGTGGTATGAGATCATTCAACTTAGCAAATCACTGTGTGTCGTGTTGTGTCAGTAGTCTAATGATAGCCTTATGCTCCAAAATCTGTTTCCAAATACGTGTATATGAGAGGTGCAGCAACAGAGCTGTGCGCTCAGTGATGCTGGGTGTAACAGCACTTTTTTCATAATGCGGTTTTGTTTGGAAAGAAACTCTGTATGAGATGACATAGTTTTTAGGACTGCTGAGATACTTCATGTGTTTGAAAGCAAGTGGGTGCAACATGCGCAAAAATCAAGGTCACCCAGAGAGGTAGGCCACCCAGCCTGAGAGCTTGGCTCAGCCACGCAATAGTCATTTCCTCAGCCTGCCAAAGCATGAACCAGGGGTTAGCATATGCTCGTGTATGTCATGGTATTCATCTGATAACACTGCCTGATGATTAATCTCTGTAATTAATTGCACCTTAATATAGTTCACTGCAGCATATTGAAACGGCAATGGAGATTCCCTCCTCAGCAAAACAAAGGAGTTTTATGGCTCATAATAGAACAGGTAGAAAAAAGAACCTTATTTTAAACTTGTGTGATGCAACATGGTGAATCCATGTGTCACTTGTGTTGTGATATCCGTCCAACCCTCTCTTCCCTCCCTTTTGCCACCTCATGTGCAGGACTTGCTCATTACCACTCTGGCAACCTTGGACATGGAGAGATTGTAGTTATCTCGGGCAGCCTTCTGCTGAAAGTAGGAGACTGAATAGCTGCACCAAACCTCCTCTGCAACCCTGGGCAGGAGCGCTGCATTTCTGTTGGGAGAGCCGTATCATGGAGCTGCCATGGGGTGGGACACTGTCCTGGCTGTGTGCAGATAAGGGAGCATGCTGAGCTCTCYGAAAGAGCTGTGAGGCTGTTCTGAGGGTGGGTGTCTCATCCCTCCCATGGCTTTTTTGAGGTTCTCTGGGAGACTAAAGCCACGATTCAGTCATTTCTTCCTCTTGAGCTCTCAAGCTGACAGGCAGTTCTTCACTCTGGGGTGTGATAGGACTGCCTCTGGTCTGGGGAAAGGCAAAAACCTTCCTAGGCTGCGCCTATTTCATCTCCAAATGAAACAGTGAATGTCAGGCTGGGAGAAAGTGGAGTTCCTTCCTGCAGGTGCCCAGCCTGTGCTGTGAATGCATAGTCACAGCACTCTTGGACCAACATGTTCTTGACAAAAAGGGATGGACCCAGAATGGACTAGGTCTGTGAAGACACCAGCCTTGGTACAATGGCTGGATGATAACCATTCCGGTATAACAATGGAAAAAATTACAGCAAGGCAAAGTTAAAGTTTGTGAGGAGAGCCCAGTGGAACCCATGAGCAGGTTCTGCTCTGCTTCTTAGCCTGAATTTGGCCCCGAATGTTGTAAATTCTCCACACTCCTTGGCTCTGAGTTATTTCTGGAAGGAAGGAAACCAGATGGAAAAATAGGAAATCTAAAGCACATCTCTAGAAGCAGAGAAAATTTAACCCATACTTGTTTGCATATAGTCAAGCAATGGGTGCCAGAAGGAAAGCAGGCAAAACCCAATCACATTTCTGGCAGTAACTGCTTCTGCAGCACTGCATTGTGTTTTTCACTATATCAGGTGGAGGACGTTATCACTGATTCTCATCTGACAGAGGACTAATGTAAGAAATGCTGAACAGAGCAAGAAGAGAACACCTGAGAACTTGCGGTTGACCTGAGGTCATGGCTTCTTATCTGGCTGGCAGAGCCACCGCTCACTGTCCTTGTCCCCAAGGAGGTGCCCGATGCCGGGGCTGGGGCTGGGGCTGCCCCAGTGCCTTGCTCCTGGGGGGGGTGGGACGGGCCCTGGCTGCCAGGTCCTGCCCTGATGGACCTCCATGGGGAGTTCCCGTGGTCCCAGCCCTAAGGAGCCACCAGCCCACGTGGTGCCCTGACACTGGAATGGGGCAGAGGAACTGAATCCCCCTAAAACTAATATGACAGGAGTGGGATGGACAAAGTCTCCTTCTGGGACTCCCCACATTAATCTCTAATGAAACAACTGAATTTTACTAAGCAGAAGACACCACCACATCCAGATGAGAGCATGGACAGTCTTCTGACATGTGGGACCCCAGATACTACAAGGAAATGCAATTCATGCTGGTAACACTGCAGCTCTATCATGAATTTAAGGAGAGATTCTCAAGGCTAGGTGACATTTTATTGAAAGGCACTAAGATGGAGATTTCTTAAGTCATTGTGAAAAACTTATAAAAAACATGTATGAAAGTCATGTGAGGACAGGAAAGGCCTCAGATGTTCTATCCTAACCCTAAAAGAACAGCAAATGGAAGTGTTGAGGAAAGTTCCCATTGTCAAAAACACAGACCAGCTGAATGATAGGGCCCATGTTAGAGACGCAAGAAGATGGAGTCCCTGAAACAAGGTAGTGCTAGAAACTTTGATTAAAGAAGTTATGCACTTAACCAGGCAATCCTGCATATCAAATCTATTTTTACTAAGTGGTATCTGCTGTTTAAGCATGTTGCTGTGAAATACAGGCTTTGACATGAAACCACCCAGTACAATTATCCCCAGTCCAACAAGCTGGTGGAAAACCTATCAAACTCACAGGAAACAGCTGTAGCAAGACAAGGAGGAGTGATTGGAAGGCAGACAAATGGAGAATAAACATGGAAATGCTCAAGAGTTAGGAAATGGAAGTTGTCATTTTCGAAGGAAACRCAAGTATGCCATATATTAGCTAAACTCTGAAACAGACTTCATCACACGGTGAAAGGGCTGGAGAACTAATGAGAATACAGAAATGCATTTGTGTGGAAATAGGGGATATGTTTTAGAGAGATGTATATTGAGGAGTCCAATGTAGGTCTGGGAATTCAAGTCAGGGATAGCTCCATCTCAGAGGGACAAGTGTAGGCAGCTGCTCTCTGAACATTTATTTCTCACTTGTGAGCAGTTGCTATGAGTAGCAATGAGTGTTTTACCTTCATGGTAAAAAAAACCTGTTTCTCCCAGCGAAGGACCTTCAGTTCTCATCCACTGATGTTTTGCGCAACTAAAACTGGGAACAACGGTGCCTCGCTTGCCAGAAGCCAAGAGCAGGGTCACTGCACAGAGAGCCAAGACAAAAGAAGCTCCAGGAGAGCTGGGGTCCGTGGGACTGCCGCTTCTCTGTGGGGAAGATGCTGCCTTTTCGGGTGGTACAAAACAATTGCCACAAGCAGCCGTGGGGGTCCTTGGTTGGGTGAGGTTATCCCAGAGGACACATGGGAAATAGGCAGCATCTCCTCCAAAGCCAGAACAGAGAGCCCTGAGCTGGCTGCTTTGCCCAAGAAAGCCTCAGACAAGCACCAACCACAGTGGGCTGAGACAGCTGAGCCCCAGGGCATGGCACAGCCAGAGCGAGGGGCCTTGTGGTGCTTTGTAACAGTGGTGCTGATGTCTGGCTGGAGACACCCTACATAAGAGCTCGGTACACGTATAAACTACACATGCAYACACTCTCTGCTCTCTCCCGTCTGGAGGAGACTTGTGTGTGGTACATCAGCCCCTAACAGAGGTCACCCCTTATATAAACTGCTGTGAAACAAGCTCAAGCAAAATGCTTCAAAAGATCATATTTTTCAAAGAAGAGCCTGGAGTGGGCAGCAGTTTCTTTCAGTCACCAGAGGAAAGGAAGAGGCTCTGAGCTCTTCTGGTTTAGATATTGAGTCTCTTTAGGATATGGCATAATTCATTTAACCATTCTGCCCCTGCTTTCCCACTGTGGAAAACAGACAGTGAATTCTCGATGCCAGGCGACTTTATTAAGAGTGTAGATTATTTATTACTGATCATAAATGCAAAGTGCTAACCGTGACTGTGGAACGGCCTTTCTCCTAGTGTAAGCACCAGCTCTAAGTAACTAATGTTTTTGAGACTTCTCTAAGCCCCCAAATTCACATGGGTCCAGGGAAACAGGAATGTTAATTGTAGAACCATCAGCAGCTTCACTGGGCAAAGCACTGAACTCCTCTTCTTCAGTTTCTCCATCTGTAAAACTGCGATGTCTGTCTGTTTTACAGTCACGTAGTGAGGATTGATTTATTGTTTAATGTGTGTAAAGAATTAAATAAGTGCTAAGTATTATTATTATCAAGCCAGAAGGGTGAGTCAATGACCCATTTCCTATCTGAGCTTGCCTTCAAGGTGTTGATGTTTCTGGCAGATTACAGGAATTGAATATCTGCCATAGGTTGTATTCATATAGCGATGCAAATAAAGCACTTTTTGTGGGCATTGTGTTGCTTCAGGCCTTGTGATTACAGAAGAAAGATGCATAGATTAAAACTGCTTTTAGATGCACAGCATCTCCACAGGCTATGCCTTTTAGCCTCTCTGGGAATCACAGCAGTAGGTTCATACATCCACATGAAGAGATGGGTCCATGGGGCAGACAGGTAGAGTGGAGAGGGTGTTTGGTTCAACTCCTGCTCTGCTGCAGATTTCCTGTAAGTCTTTTGCAGGTCAGCTGGGAAAATCCTCACAGACACACTTCAGAAAAGCTCAGATGTCATCCATCTGCTTTGGCTGTTAAGGTAAGACCAGGTAACTGGAGTTTACCCATGTGCCATTTAGGCAATACTGATGACTTCTTATTCCTTGACCATGACACCAAACAGGGAGCTCACCTACTTTTGCCATTTAGTCACTGAGTACAGCAGTAGTGCCAAGGCCATTTATGTAAATTATTCATTATTCACTGAGAAGCATCATTGTTCTGATGTCTATCATTAAATTTGCTGAAACTGATGTGATGTTGTCTTGATGTATACCAACCCACATGCCCTCCTGGATTCACCCCGAAGAGCTCACCAGTCAAAGTTTGCATTAATTACTCAGCTATTCACTGGCCTTTCCCCTGTTTTCCCTTGTCCCCTGTGGGCATGCCCATTCTGGTGGAAGTGCTGCTGGTCGTCCAATCTTGTCCCCATTAAAAACAATGCGATCTTTGCCACGGACTTAGAAGTGAATGTCCTAAAARTCATACTGCAGGGGGAGTTTATCTGGGTTAAGGTAGATTGTGACACTCAAAGCAAAATAGCCTCTTTCCAGAAGAAGAGTACCCTGTCTGAGTATTTTTATCCAGGGGCAGGTGGGAAAGAATGTTTAATTTAGTTTTACTGATTGGGACTAGGGCCTCACAGAAGCTTCTCAGCAGATACTGTTGGGATATTATTTCAAAACCCCAAACCTCCTCATTTGTCAATGAAATAAATCTTAAGGATTTTTGGCAATTTTTTTTCAATTGTGAGTGTCTAAAATGAAGTCCTGAAGCCATTTCCTGGTTATTTAGGTAGCTAAAGAAATAGATTGCTGAATACTGTCCTTTTCTAACAGCCTACTGAAGATAAGTTACTGCTTTTGAAACTCTCATTAATTGTCCACTTGTACCTTTTGGCACGAAAGTACCTGTGCAAAGCTGGCCCGCAGTTCCCAAGGACAAGAGGTAAGTGGAAGTGGACAGACCACCTGCAGCTTTTGTACGATCTCTCCATGCATCCTTGGTGCTGCGAGCTCTTCATTTCATCAACATAACCAGGTTCTGTTTAGAAAAATATGAAATCAGGTGTTTCAGAACTGACTTTTTGTTCTGTCTCTTTTCAAGGTTGAATTTAAGCTGTCACTCAAATACCAAATTCTGAAGCAACTGTCAATCCTTGTCAATGGGATCAGCACTGGCACACAATCTCACCTGATCCTGTTTCCTCACACCCACCTGTTGCCCGTGTTTCCTTTAACCACTCCCTTGGCTTTGTGTCTCCCTGATGACTTGGCACCATCATTCACACTCACCTTTTTTCCTGTAACAGCCTCCACTCATGCCTGTCAAGTGCCCACCATCCCCCATCAAAAATACCTTTATCCCAAATGAAGCTCCTTCTTTGCAATCTTCCCTCAACGTCTTGAGGTGTGATCTTTGCCTTAGTGAGATGGTATCTGTCTCAATAAAGTGATGTATCGTCTGTGCATTGAAGTCAGTAGGAGGTCAGCAGGACTGATGCTTACTAACTTTTGTCATAAGTGGATCTGTAACGGTCTTGCACTCCCATAGGCCTGGTGCTGACAGTCTGTAATTAAAGGCAACTATTTGCCATAATGTTCTGGGATTCCCATTCATGTCTTTGCTCTGTTATTGCTGTTGGACAAGAATTCTGGTGTTGTCTCTTTCCTGCTAGGAATCACTCTACACCAGAACGTTTCCACCATTACGTAGAAGACACATTTATGCCCCGCAAATGCTTTTTGTATAGTATAATGGAGCTTTAATACTCTTTTCTTGTATTGAATATGTCAGCATCATAACCATTAGTATAAGTAATCACAAAAAATAAAAGGGAGAGCCATCTCATTTGGGAAAAAATTGATGGCAACTACTGAGGCAGTCTTAGAAATGACCCCAGAAAGACAAAAAACAATGAAGTTGGCTAGATACAGAACCTGCTGTCTGCATATTACGCTTAAAAAGGCAACAACTGTTTAGATACTAATGCTGCTTGATAAAGTCAGTGGAAGAGAAGACCTAAGGATCTTTTGGATCCATGGAGACTTGGAGACAAGGACAGAACTGGGACAAGAATCTGAAGATGTGATTTTCATCTTCACCGTCTTGCTTCCTTGGTCCATTTCTAAATCTACTTCAATAGCTGTCATTCATTCTAACCAGATATTCCACACAAGACAGATTTTTCCATGTGGTGGTGTTGCATCTATCCTTCTTGTCCAGGTCCATCTGTTTGGCATGTGCCTGTGAATAATAAAGGCAAGGAAGAGAAAGACACCAAGCAGTAAAAGAGGAAAAGAGTTGAAGAAAAGTAGCTAACATCAGCAAAACAGAGAGAAAGAAATGTTGGAGACAGTGAGTGACCTGCAGACAGAAGGAAGAACAAAAAGATATCAAAAAAACTAGGACTTATGCGTGCAGAGAAAAGGAAGGTCTATACAAGTAGGCACTGCTAACCAAGAAGAATTGCTATTCTGGTTGTCCTCACGTTTTCAGAGAACAGCAAAGCATGCTGGCTTGCCACTTAAATTGTTCTGGGACTCATTTTTGACAGCCAGTTTTAACAGGTGGCCAGAGTAAATCACAGACCTGTCAAGCATAATGCCAGACTAGATGAGATACATGGTGTTAGGAGTTAGCAGTAAGCCTACAAAGCATGGAAGAAAGCATGGATCAGCAAGGAAAATGGTGTCTGGACAACTGCCAAAATCCAACTGATTTCAGCCTTGTAAAATTGATTGAAACAAATGGCAGACTTCTTCGCTCTATAAATAAAAAGAGAACAAGGAAGAGGAAGTGGTTCTGCTTTGCAGTGAAAAGCAGTAGAGATGAAAGATAATATAGGTTTGGCTCCAAAACTAAATGAGTACCTTGCTTGTATTTCTCATTAGGACACCAGCATAAAACCTGTGGGCAAAGACAACTTGTCTAACAAGAGACTCTCTATGTAAATGGAAATTACAACAGTCGTGGTGGAAGCAAAATCCAAAGGGTTTGCGATGTACAAACCAAAGGGAGCTGATAGTATTTTTCTGGCAATATTAAAGAACTGCTAGGTGAAACTGCACTAACAGTGAGGAGTCAGGCTACCAAATCCAGCTTGGTACGTTCTAGCTGGAGAGTTGCAATCATAGTGCTTATTTTGAAGGGTGGACGAAAAGCCATCTGGGAAACTTGAGYCATTAGTCTGACCGCAGAAGTAAATAGGCTTTTGAAAAAAGTGTGACTGAAAAAATAATTAAAGTCATGTGGGTAAATGGAAATGAAAAAATGCTGTCAAGATCTATCTAAAGATGAAGAGTGTAGAAATAACACGCTGTCTTTCTAGACAAATGATACCTTATGGAACGGCAACAGATCTAGTCTACTTGGACTTCAATAAGGTCTTTGTTATTGTACCAAACGGGATAGCATTAACTATAATAGGGTGAAAAAGAACTGGTTAAAAAGAGGATGGCAGCCAGGTATGTCAAATGGGGAGCTGATGGGCTGGAGGAAGAAGTCCCTTCAGGGAGGATGAGAATTCAGAAGGGAAATACTTAATATCCTTATGAATGACTGCAGCAGGAATGGCAAAAACCCAGAGTGCATTAGTGAAATATGATGATGACCATCATCAGTGGAGACAAGGACACTCCTAATACCAAGTTAATTCTGCAAATTTGCAAGTACAATAAAAAAGCATTTTTTCCTTTAGCTATTTCTGCAAACTGGTTCAAGCACCCACCCATTTCTAAAGGGTCTCTCTTTGTCTCCAGTGACAAAGAAATAAGTGATTCTGCAGGACATATATATCAGAAGGTAATTCAGCTTACTCTGGCTTTGCTACGTTGGCTTTGCCACATTACCCAGAGGAAAAGTGAGGCAAACATTTATTTTGGCCTGTGTATGGCACTTGTAGAGCAGATCTGATGAACAGGGTGATGTCACTTTTCTTTTTCTGATCTCAGCCTGGGTCGAAAGGTAAGAGTTAGATAAACAGCTCTTGGGCAGGTCTGTCACTCTCTGCAGTGAGATGATGAAAACGGAGGAAAGCAGGAAGAAATGGAGAAGCAAATTGCAGTCTGACCACCACGGAGATTTGCTCGACCATGGGAACAGTCGCTGTGGGGTGGATGGAAATAGAGTTTAAGACCAGGCTGCCCTGGGGCTAGCTTGGGAGGTGGCAAGGGGGTCAGTAGACTTCAGGGAAGTTGCATACAAACAGCTGTGGTCCCCCTTGGCTTGTATCAAGGTCCTTGGAAACCGAGCCAGCAGGGAGGGATATATGAGCCCTGTGGCTCTCTTTGGCCTGTACCATCACTGTGCCTTCCCGTGTCGTGGCCAGAGCAGCCAAACCCTGAGACTTCATCCACCGGGACACAGAGTTCAGTTTTGCCTTGACTGATGGAAAGCCTCAGATTAGCTCCAGTCTGGAGAAATCTGTACTGAATGTGCCGTTATGCCGCTTAATGTTACAATAAGGTCCGTTTTCAGTCTCAGACCTGCTTAACACCGCTGCCAATGCTAAGCAGATTTCCTTAAGGATGGGTCAAAGGAGCCAGTGAAGCACAGCACAGAACACACTGAATCAATAAAAGGCACTGCCCAAAGCACCAGCCTGCATGGCAGTGCCCAGGCAGAGCCCAGCCAGAAACCAGGGAGGATGGCAAGACCCACAGCTGGTAGGAGCCACCAGCTGCAGGTGCTGCAGGATACCCAGAGGCCAGAGGTGGACAGCAAGGGCTTACAGAGGAGGAGGTAGAGCCTCTTGGGCCACAGGGCTTGGGGGACGCAGCACTCGCTGGCTTCCTCTCYGCTGTGCTCAAGGAGAGGATGCTTTATGAACATTTTTAGAAATTCATTAGAATTGCACTTTTCACGTCCATGGCCCTTGCGTCTTGGAGCCGCTGTGCTCCTTACCTACGTTATCACTGGAGCGATTTGTTCTGTTTCTTGAAGTCATCCTGTGGCAATCAGGTGTAGCATTTCTTAACCTCTGCTGGCACTATGCAACAGATAAACTGAACAGCACCAGGGAGGCTGGCAGGCAACGCACAAAGCAGCTCTATAAAGGCATGTCAAAGAATGAGTCATTGTCAAGCCTGCAAGAGACAAAAAGATTGATTACGGAAGAGCTGAGAAATAGGTTGTGATGGTGACTCACCATATCCCACCCTTTCTGCATTCACAGACCTGCCAGCTGATTCATAACTTGCATTCTGCCTTGCTTCTCCCCACTGTCAAGGCGATCAATCAAATAAGGGTCCATCAGTTAAAATTTCCACTCTAAAGAGGGGGATTGTGTGTGGGAGCACCCATCCCTTTCTGCATCCACACCTGGTAAGCTCCTTTTTCTGCCTTTTAGCCTGCTGTAGAGCCCATCATTTTGGGGAAAGGAGGTAGTGTAGAGCCAGCACATAGGACACCATGAAAACTGAGGGATGGAGGGAGGGATGATGTTTCCTTGCTCAATGTCTGTTTTTCATCAAGTGAGATTTACCGTGTTCCCTATCTTCACCATTCTTCTGAGGTCTGGAGATTTATCTGGAGTTTATCTGTGGTCTAACAGTTGTCACTGAAGCTGCTGTCATTGCTCTCACAGCCACATCTGGCCACCTTGGCACACCCATCCAGTCTGCTCAAAGCACTTCCCTCTGCCAGGGACATCCTCCTCTCCCCATTGGGACCATCCTGAAAAGTCCTTCTGTGAGCCCATTTTTGCTGCCTGTGGAGTGTCACTGAGAAGCCAGGAGATGTCAGGGTGGGAAGGGTCAGAGACCGCAGGATGGGGGAAGCCAGGGGAGCCTCTGCCCCTGGCTGCCCTCTTGCCCAGAGTGCTGAGCATGCAGATGTGCATGGGCAGGGGTTTGTTTGCAGGGAGCTGCGTGTTGACCAGTTGAGTGTCAGTCGAGCAGGTCCAGACTGGAGCACGGCACGGCGCTGCCAGAAGCATGTGGGCAGAGGGCTGGCGATGACTCAGAGATCCCCGACGAGCACGCCAAGCCCATCGGTAAGGGCCTCCTTCTTGGCAGGCAGTTTTATCAGATGGCCATGGGAAATCACCAGCCTCTCAAGAGCAACACCAGGATAGCCCAGACATGGGCTCGTTTCACCGGTATCTGCTGAAAGGCACTGAATTCCTCCGGCAGAAATGCTGCAGAAGGGAAAGAYGTACAGGAACGATGTTGAGAAAGTGCTGGGTCACTGTCTGTTTGCTTCGGAAATCAGAGGAGACATAAGGAATCACGAGCAGAAAGCAAAAAGATACAAGTAGTTGTCATTGGTTGCAACTTAACAGGCAATACAGAGCACTTCTGAAAATCCCACCCTGCATTTTTAATATTTTCCAGGGCACCTAGAACCCAGGATAGACATCTTTTAAGATCAAAAGAAAAAGAAGAGTCAAATTTATTTTATTTTGCAAGGCGTAGCCTTTTTGATCTTTTGCCTACTTGCCTGAAGACTGTCAGAAAAAAAAAGGCGAAATAGAATTGTCTTAGGGAAGGGTAAATACATGTCTATAACGAGAACCAGTGAAACACATGGAGCTCTTATCTAGGATACAGCTCTAAAAATAGCGCTGTAGGGTTTCAGGAGCGTTCACTCTCAAGAGGTCTCAGTGACTCCACCAGTCTGTTTGCTTGCGTTTACATTTACAAGTGGTGTCATCTGCTAATACCTTTCCAGCACACTTGGCCTAGCTTCCCAGGACTCAGCTGGGTTCTCACTGCCAAGTGCATCATCACCAGTAACACAAAATCCATGGGGCAGGTTCTGCCACCCAGTACCCTGACTTGGTACTGGCGTGTTGGGGGGCTCATGCAGGTACCGATGAGAAAAGGAGCCGTTCCTGTAGCTGGGATCAAATTAGCAGTTAAATTTTCAGTGACTGAGATTTAATGATGGAGTCTTGGACAGTCACAGTTTCTTTTCACTGTTTAATTGAGCAAGACAAGGAAGGGAAAGCCAAGGGAGAACTTGAGTTGAGCCACAAACAAGAAAAAGTGGTCAGGTTTGCTTTTCTTCAATGCCAAACTTCCTGGGAGACTGGAAAATGCAGCAAAAAGACATTAGATGAATGCAGCTGATAATGCTGCTTGTGTGAAATAGTGGTGCTTACACAGGATTGGGGTGTCTGTCTAGGAGAGGGCTGCTTTTCTTGGTCACTACAACTGTACGACCACCTTTCCTGCACCATCATCCCCTGAAGAGGCTTCAGCTGTGTGACTACTACAGAGGCCCAGAGCCTCTTCATTTCTCAGAGCTGTAAGCTACATCCATTTATAAATGCAAAGACCTGCGAGTGTTATTAGCTGGTATATTTACACGTACTATGTACCCATTAATATATATTTACATGAGAACACCCTACTAACAGCCACAGATTTCTGCATTCATAAATTCTGCACTGGACTGTTTCTGTGGGTCTCCCTCCTTTCTCTCGTCTCAAGCTGGAGCTTCTTCAAGTTGTTTGTGTGCTAGGAGCAGCAGCCCTTGGGCTCTCCCCTCCTTCCCTGGCCAAAAAAGAAAAAGAAAAGAGAGGGTCTTCCACCTGCTTGGTCTTTTCCCCATGAAGCAATTGTACCGCTGCAGTCAAAGGGCCAGGGCAGGAGGAGACCCCAAACGCCACTCTCCCAGTGCTGGGTGTAACTTCTTTGCTTGGTGCTCACAGGGCACCGAGTGTAGGGGCATCCTTACCTGTGGGTAAGGGCTGTGAGGTGTAGCGCTGCTCAGGGGAGGTGTCAGCGTTCAAGACAGTTTGAGTGATGCTGTTGGGGAACAAAGGTTGGGGAGCAAAGGTTGGGGAGCAAATGAGTTCAGGAACTTCTCAGTTACGGGTGAATAGGCACCACAGACTGGACCCTGGCAGAAAGTGCTGCTCCGGCCATTTGTCCCCACCACAGATCTGCCCATGTTACAGACAGCATTTTTAGCAGAGCTGGTGCTGCGTCACGGCTCAGTGACGAGAGGATGGTCACCGCTGTCCTGAGGGACTCTTCATCAGGGGGTGAAGTCCTCCCTCCCAAGGACCAGGGCAAAACCTCCTTCCGGCCTGCTTGCCAGTCCTGGCGTGGGGCGAGGGGGCACTCAATGGCCCTGTACACAGGAACAAATTTCATCCTGTATTTCGATCCTTATTACTTAATACTTCAATTGTACCTAACGATGTGTTCTATTTTATACGCTGTTTTACTTTATGACTGTTCTCGTGGGTGGATTAATCTGTCATTAATGCATCATGTTTTAAAGGCTTTTCTCTTCCCGTTAAACAGTTTAATAGGCTCAGCGAGACACTCCTGGGTGTGTGCTCTGTGGTCTGCCAGCGCACGGCTGGGGTGCAGCTGGGTGCCCTGCACGCACCCAGTGGGTGCCTCGGGGGCCAACTGGGGCTTACGGCATGGGTTTCTACAACCACGGCTCAGCCCTGGTAGCAAATGGACCCTACACCGCTACCTAGCATGCAGCGTGTAGGACCCTGCAGTGAGACTACAGGCATGCGCTTGTCCCTGCTGCTTCATGCCACTGCCAGGGTGTCCTGCCCCTGTGAATCCTGCTCGTTTGCAGGCAGAGGATGCCGACCKCGTGTGGGGCAGTGTGTCCTGTGAGTCTGGGACAAGCCTCGGTTCCCCCACAGCCCTGGGCAGGGCTGGGCACAGTGGAGGAGCAAGGATCCCATGCATGCAAGTGGGGGGCAAATCCAGGCTCCAGAAGTGGTACCACCCTACACATGCTAATAAACATATAAATAAATATAAAAATATGTTTATAGCCTGTGCTAAGTAAAACAAGTGAATTATCCTTGCTCAAGTCATATACACCAGTAGAATTAAGAATAAGGGGTAGGATTTCAACTTGCTGATTGTGTTTGCCTTTACCTACAGCCATCTATGTATGAAGACAGATCATATTTGTGCTTCCTTTATAAGGAATATGAAAAAAAAGTATCAATAGTTGTCTGATTTACACAATAAGGGCTTTACATAATAGAAACACTGTGATTATTTAACGTACTATGAGATCAGCTTTGCCCCTGGTCTTTTCAGAGACTTATAGGGCTGGAGGAACCTCAGAAGATCACCTAGTCCCTTTCATTGCTCCTGCCCAGCAGAATGATTTGTTGGGGCTGACAACACACATACATAGAAACCTCTTTTCTTATCCACCTAAATGAATAAGAACATGAATGAAAAGCTTACAACAATGAATATGCTTTTATATTTACCTTAAACACATGCGTGCATAGAGGAGGGTGAAACCAACCATCTGCCAAGGGATAATTCATACATCTGCAAACATGAGAGTCCACAAAACTGCTGACACGCGCAGAACAGCAGTGCAGCAGCATGAGCTCATTCCAAGACAAGCATTTCCCTTTGGTGAGTGCATAGCTCCCAACGGTAGGTGCAATTGGAGTTGGGCACAGGCCTCCAAGCGATACCACACAGAACCAGATCCTAATCTCCCCTGCACTTGAAGGGCCCTGATCCTGCAGATGTTTGAGTAGGAAACAGAATTCCACAAGGACAAGGTCCCTGCACCACAGGGATTGCTATGTACAGCCCAAATTTTGCACCTGACTGCGTGCACATGCACCGCCGTGCTCCAGGGAGATCCCCTGGACGTGTGAAGGGGCTTGCACAGATGCAGGACCTCCCCTGCACTCCTGGCTGCAAGACCAAGGGGAATTTTAGATCTGCTGTAAAGCAAAGGTCTCAGACAGCAGCTGCGAAGAGGTGGAAAGAAGGTAGCGCTGATGTGGATCCAGAGATCCACCTCGAGTAGCCCCACYGGTGTACAATTTCTGTGGCTCCTCTGAATGGTCAGCTCTGATGAACTTGATTCTTTCTTTCTTTCTTTCAAGGGACCGGGCAGGAAGGAAGGTTTCAAAGCTCGAAGCAGTCATCACGAAGGTGACTGTCTCCAGTGCCCTTTGGGCTAAGATCCAAAGGCCCCAGTTGAAACCAGCATTCAGAAGTGTGCTAAAGAGATGTAGCTTACAGGGCTTGAACTCAAGGTTAAGGTCGAACACATGCTGAAGCTGCTCTTCTGCACCAAGGCTATAGCTTCATAGCTGGTTGTCCAAATATTTGGGCAGGAGGGACCTCTCTGAAAGCCTGAAGAGGGAAAGGCAGAAAGCAATGATGATGATGCCGGGGCTGGCTTTGTTTGCAGCAAGGAGTGGGGTTGGGGAGCTCTGGCAGGAAGCAAGGGACATGGGGCATGGCACAGCAGGGACAACATGATGTTTGAACTTGATGCAGGGCTGGAGAAAATCTTCTGTTTGAATGAAATCTCCACATGGATATTCATAGTGAAGGTCCTAGGGATTGCGCCTGAATGGCTGGTAACAGGGACAAATAAGTGCAGCAATAAATATACAGATCAGCAGCAGGGAATGGGATTGTCCCACCACCCCCATGCAAGAAGGTCTGCAATCACTTTGGTACCGGCACTGATGAGTTTCTGGCCATGTTTATCGCCTACGGCAGAAATTTTCTATCCTTCCATGTTTCAAAGAAGCTTTCTTTGGAGCAAATGTGGACAATGGAAAGGATGTTGATTTTGAGGTGCTGTGTGGTTAATTTTAATTCCTTTCTTCAAGGAAGCTAGCTTTGCTTCTGCTTATGAGCCTGAACATCTCTGAGCTCAGCTGAATTAGGCGGTAAATTAATAGGGAAAGACAATCAGTGCCACATTGTTGCACGCTACAACCCCCACCCGGGGCCATCACATCTTCCCGCCACCTGTGGAAAGTGGTGGCATCGGAGCCCTCCCACTGCTGGGAGAGCAGCGAAGCACTGCCCACCACTGCCCCACGGGCTCAAGAGCCGGAGAGCATCCCTTCTCCTGCTGCCTCAGCCAAGCAAGAAGCAGCAAGATGGAGGGCTCTGTAAATCATGCTCCACTGAGTGCAGTTCAGCATTATTCTGTAAGGTTTTGTGTCTATATTTTACTGCTGACTCAGGGAATACTTAGCTTGAATCATCCCCGGGTCATACTTTCCTTTTTTGCAGCCATCACCAGCTCAGAGTCCTCCTAGCTCTGGCACATGAGGAGCTAACAGGACAGGCATGGCTCAGGCACTGTCCTGGGGCACAGGGCAGGATGGTTGTCCCCAAGGGACAAGGCTGACAAGGACATCCAGCTTTGGTGGGGGCAAGCGGGAGAAGAGTGAGAAGACTCAAACACAAGGAGTCCCAGGAATAATCCTTGAGGACTGTTGCTAATAACCTCTTTCCAGCCTCACACTTCCCTCTTCCCCTTACCATCTTCCATGCAGTGAGCTCCCTGCCCACCTTGCAGTTCATGTACTAATCTACAGCAAATCTTCAGTTTCTCTCAGAGGAGCAGCCCCAAATGTAAGTGAAAATCATGGGGGGGTCAGGAGGCTACTGCCTTTATAGCCACTGACTTCAGCAGTGCTCACGTGAACAGCCCTAAAATGAGTTACCAGCCACTGATATCATACCAAAAGCACTCTGGGGGGGCACAATAAAACTGAAAGATGAAGTGACATATTAGATCATTTCTAGGAATGGAGGATTAATTTGTTTACAGCAGGTCTTGCACTGTGATCTTCAAACAAGGAGAAAAAATGGAAGGTTGCTTTGACCAGCTACCTCTTTCCCTCCAAAGAAAGGTTGGTTTCTTTCTTTTAATCCCTATAGATCACCCTGCAGACATTTATGGAGGCTCAGCTGAAAAGGCAGAAAGCAGCAGTGCTGGGGCACAAGGGAGCTGCCATGTCCTCGAGCAGGACAGCATTTCMCAGAGCAGCTTTGCAGCCAGAAACACCGTGATGTGAAGCAGCACCCGCAGACCCAAACCTCCCTCCAGCAGCTGCTGCCTCGTGGTGACTCGCACGCGTGCCTGGGATTCCTGCAGCTTTGGGGATGAGCGACTGCAAGCGCATTTTTATCAGCTGAGTTGCTAGCCCAGCGGGGAGAAGATTTTAAGAAGAAACAAAATGCCATTGTCCTTTTGTTTCCCCTTTTCCCACAAACACTCCCACAAGCAGCCAGACACTGAGAGGTGAGCTATGGTGGGTCAAATGTTTTTTCTGAGTCACAGCTGTGAACTGCAGTTGCCCTCTTGTTCTGCCCCATTTTAGCTTATCCCTGCAATGCAAGCTTTCCCTCATGGCAGAAGAGAAATGTTGCCAAAAGGTGGGAAAGATGCCACATTTATCCCAGGAAAGTGAACAGGAGCAGAGGACAGGCCTGGGCTTCGGCATGTGATTGCCCATGCGATTGGCACAGTCCCTGGAGTGGTTTTGGTAGTGACTCAAGTATTCTCCCAGACAGTGGCCAGGGCCAGCTCAGGGGGTGGTATGGGCCAGGGACAGCTAACAGCAGATCGCTTAACGCAGACTCTGTTTCAGAGACTTGAGTTATTTTGCCCTCGATTGGCCTCAGGACCAAAGAACAACCCACAACCCACTTTATTCTCCAGTGCAGATGTTGCTGATGCTTCTGTAGAGGAAACGTTCATTCCTCTGTGCTCCCCCGACCCTCATTTTTACTTCTCTCCGGTTCCATGAGCAGAGAGGGTGACAGCAGCTGTTTTAGTAAGGTTTTCAGAAAGTCTGGTGGTGAAGTGCTTGTTTGGAAATGTTCAGAAAGTTTCATTCCATGGAGCAGTGGGCTGCCTCTTTCGAAGTCTTGCTATGGCTGGAGGTGGGCCATGTACGTAGATCCAAACCTAGATTAGGTTTAGGGTAGGACTCAGTGATTAGGCCAGGGGATAAATCAAAGTTTTGGTCTTAGATTTGAAGGCACCAATTTTCATGAGAGCTTTTCTTGCAAAATGTAACCTCAAAATTCTTTCTGATACCTTCTGGCAGCGATATACCAAAGATCACCAAGTATTATTGAGCCTGTTACATGTATATTAAACCTCACATTTAGTTCCCTCTGTCTTCTATTTCCTAAGAAGTTTCTGCCAAATAGTCTTGGAGAAGGAAAGAGATTTTTATTCCCTTTCGTAACATCCACAGTTTGTAGTGCCTTCTCTCGAACCACAAAATTGGTGGCCATGTACAACATTCAGCCTCACTAGTGGAGTCAGTTGCTATGTAAGTGTCTCAAGATCTGGTTACATCATGGTTCACTTCATAACCTAATTCAGCCTAGCTAAACTTGCTCTGCAAAAGGAGGGAGTGAAGATAGCTAATAACAGACTCTTAAAAAAGGAACGAAAAATGGAACCATGTTATTAGTAGCCATGGACCAATAATGGGCATGGACTTACTTCTCATGCTCCACAGGGAGCTGGAGAGGCAGACAGCGGCTGCCAGGTCAAAAAGGGTTTTGATGAACTCATGGTGACAGGTCCACAGATGGATACTAAAATGACTGGATGGGGTTGCAGGCCTGAATGTGGCAGTGGACCACAGAAGGTGACCACGCTCATATGCTCTCCCTAAATAGCATCTCCAGCTGCTGCCCTCAGGCACTGACTACTGCCTGGGTGGACCACTGGTCTGACGCTTCAGGTCCTTTCTGATGTCCTTGTGCCCCTTCTGTCAGTATGTGCTTGGTGTAAGATCTGTGTGTGCATGTGAAGGAGACACACAGAAAGCTGAGCCCAGCCTAATCGTTTCTGGGAGACCTTTGCAGTCCCCACTCCACTAAAAGGCAGATGGCAAAATATCACACCTGGAGTCAAGTGTGAGCATCCCGTACTGCTGAGCATAGTTCTCACGTCCAGCTCCTGCAGGAGGGTCAGCTTTCTTACCAATGTAATAAYGGTGCCATCCGTAGAAATCAGCAATTCCATTTTCAAACATCTGTTTCTAAAATAGCTTAACCTGAGTATTTTCCCTACAACCTGAAAAGGTTCTGTATACGTTGAATTCAGCAGAGTTTTGATTTCAGCAGGATTTGCAAGAGGTGTCTGCTAATCTTTTATCTTTTTTTTTCCCCCCGCAGAAAACACAGAGGAAAAGAAGTAAGCCAAATTATCACTGCCAAATACCACAACTAAGCATACTCTGTCGATCATACATGTCATTATCTTTATAATGGCAGCATTTCATGTGGATTATAAAATGTCATAGAAACGTCATTGCTCCCTCTGTCCAAAGATATATAACAATAATAATAGTCTCTTACAAGTTTTTTTTTTTCATCTGTGGATGTCAGAAGCTCTTTAAAAAGGTCAGCATCATTATCTTCCCTTTATGGCAGGGGAAAAAAGACAAAGGCCAAGCTGTTCCTTCTAGCTTTAGGCGTCTAGGATCCTTCTACCGTCAGCAAAGGCAGAGAGCGAGAAAGGTATGTGCAAGGAGATCTGAGTCACTTCTTGGAAAGGACATGTCCTCTCTCTGACTCCCACAGAGGACTTCTACCCAGGAGAGCCCTGGTGCCTTGCTGGGGCCTCAGTCAGATACCTGAAGTCGGGGGGTGAGTTAGAGCCAGGTCATTTGTGCCAGGTTTCTACCCGTTCAATAACAGAGCATGAAACAGAGCCCAACTCCTGATTCCCACCCTCATGCTGTGTCACCTCTTTTTCTTTCTGAAATAATGATGACGGCGTGCGTCCAGCGTTACCCTTGCTGTCAGGCTAGCATGGCTCTGTGTGTAGACAAGATTTAATGGTTGGTTTGTGGCAGAGCAATTTTTGCCGGCCCGTGCATGATGGCATAGTAGATAAATCACTGAAGGAAACGTGCACTGAATGTACTCTGCAGCCCCACTTTCCTAAATACCCAAACTGTACGCTGTACTTCAGCTGAGGAACATGATCTTCCCGCTGCTGTGTTATGCCTGGCCACGGCTCTGCTCTGGGATGTGCCGGGGGGACGTAAGGTGGAAGCAGCGCCGTGCTAACGCGCTCCTGTCGCAGGTCCACAGCAGCCAGACCCACGACAAGAAATTCATCCAGCTGACAGCCCGCTCTGCTTCCACCAAAGGACACTGCAAACCAGCTGCTGATCATGAATCATTATGAAGCGTCATTGTCTTTGACAGTGAAAATGTCCTTGAATTCATCTCCTCCCTTGTGAAAATAATCCTAACATCACCAGTGTTTCCCTAATTGACTTTTTTCTTTCACAGTGGAGGGTGTCAGCATTATTGCCAGTGATTTCATTCACAGCACAGGCTGACCCAGCGTGGTTGCCCTCCCTGGATGCTGATGGTATGATTGTCCCTCCTGCACCTTCATTACACTTTAGTTCTGGGAAACACTATCACAAGTATCTTTTAAATACTGTGACTTCCACGCAGGAAAAGTTTAAGAAACAGGATGCTTATAATAGAGAAAATAATGGAGTTATTAATCTAATTCTACACTTAGCTAACATTAATGTTAATACAAATGTTAATGTAGGCATGTGTGTAACACACAGAGGAGTCTCACTACCCACCCACAGAGAGGAGTTTGAATGTGCTCTGCATTTATGCACACTGAACAGCATCCAACCTAACGAGGTGCCCCCAAAGCTGGGACTTGGGTTATGAAACCCACTTGCCTTGTAGCCAGCCATCCTGTCTGCCTGGCTTCTGGACTGGATAACTCTACATACAGCTAAGTTCACTGGTCACCTCCGTGCTTGGTCTGCCAGCTCTCTGGATGCCCATGTCCAGTCTGGAGGTCTGTCTTCTTGACTGCTGTAAAAGTCCTGATCTGTGCAGGGTGCCTGAACTCAAGTGAGTTAATTTTGGAGACTCCTCAGAAGTCAGATGGGTAGTGATGGTGTAGTGCCTTCCTCCTGGACACCGGCTGAGTGGAGCAGGAGGTGTGAAGGAGGGCTTTTATGCTCTGCTTGGACCACAAGAGATCAACACCATGGGTATCTCAGCTGGGAACACCAAGCTGCCAACTGAGGCTAAGTCATTGTGCAACCATGTGTAAAAGCAGGGAAAGCAGGAAGGAGAAAGCCTCACTCTAGCCTTGTGATTAGGGCATTCATCTAATTGTTTGGGGACAGGGAAACCTAAGCATCTAGCGAACTGGTCTGACCCCATAGCTCACCCTACTTTGAGCAGGAGGTTGGATTAGATGACCTCCTGAAATCCCTTCCAACCTGAATTATCCTATGAGATTATGATGCCTGCTCCTGAAATTGCTTTTATTCTAATAATGACCACATTTAAAAGGGGCAGATTATGCAGATGACTTCCTTCCCCTTCTAGCTGGCTGCTCTAGCCATGGGCAGCAGGCAAGCTCCTGAGCTCCCTTGCTGGTCCCACAACTCTTGGCTTCAGCAGGAAAGGCCAAATGCTGTCACTGAGGACAGCTATTGTCTGGTGATGAGAATGGTCTCAGGAGATGTGGGCTCCTTTCCCTCAGGCTGAGAAATGCTTGTGATCTCGGTACCCCATTTTGCAGGTGTGCCCTCCAGCCACCGTGCACAGCAGTGGAYATCGCTAGCATGCTAACAGTGCGCTGCTGGGGGGAGAAGCTCTTAACTTTTTGTGTTGGTTCCTCAAACTCCCAAGGAAGGTGCCCAGCTTACGCAGAGGAGGTCTAGAGGCATTTCTGTGGTCAGTAGAGAGAGGGGAGCACCTCAGCAGGCAGCCTGGGGGTCTCTCTGCTGTCTCTCCAGTGAGCGTATCGGGAATGAAGGAAAGCAGGAACACCTCCCCTGGGACCAAGCACTTAAAATTGCAATAACACAGTGTCTCACTGAAGCCCTGAAAACAGGCAAGGTGGATCCAACCCGCAGCAGGGACTAGGAGGCTCAGGAAGGGCAGGTGGGCTGGAAACAGGGACTGAGCGTGGGAGCTGTTTTGGGATGACACTCTTTGCAGAAAAGAAAGCTTCAGAGAACAGGGCAAACCTACGTACCAAGGATCAATCAGCATTGTCTAAAAAGTTTTCATCTAACAGATCAGAAAAAGGAAGAAAACTAGAACAGAATGCTCCGAGGTTAAAGAAATAATTGAAGATAAATCGAAGGCTTTATCATACCACAGTAATCAATTTGAGGGGTTTCACTGTCACCCATGGAAGGACTCAAGGAAGTAACAGCAACTAGAAAACTGCTGGTATGGTTCAACAGTACAAAGCAAGCTGCTTATACTGATTAATTCTCCCATACTTCTTGCTTCAATAGGTTAGTACTCGTAAATCAAAACTCAAAGCATTTCTCCCTCTGTGCAACCCTACRTTTGAGGCTGTATTCAAAGCACTTGTTAACAACAGTGTGCAGTGAAGACCACTGCCCAGGGCAGTACGTGTGGGTCCCTTGCAGATGTATGCAGCTTTGCAGAGCACTGCAATTTTGACCAGAACAACTAGTAGAGAATAACCCCCGCGTTTCGTTTTTATTGTGTTTTTTGCCTACTCCATGCCCTTTTGTATGAAAGAGCACATGCATGTGAAAGTTAAGTAGCTGTTGAAGGACATATTTTAAATTCATTGAGACCCAATAGCGCTCTTATTCAGATTATCTTCTCATCCCATTGAAACCCAGCAGATTGTCTGAAGAGTAAGGTACAATTTGACGTGGGTAAGAGCAGAGGAATCAAGGTTTCATTCCTCAGAAGCCTGCAAAATACTTCGGTCTCGCAGCGCACTTCTGCTCTCCCTTGATAAGAGCACTGTAACAAGGCTGATAAGAATGGGCCACATGCTATACACGTTGCACAACTATGAATGCAATGAAAACAAAGGCCAAATGTTACCTACCCACATAAGGACAAGGTCACCCGATCACAATTAGTAGAAGAAAACACAGCAAGGGTTTGGCTAACTGCATGGCATGATTACAGCCAAGTCCTGGCATCGGACTATGTATTGCTGCAAAGCCAACACCAGCGATCTATTGTACTTAGTCATAAATAATTCCTATCTGAGCACCTCCAGAGCTCTTTTCAATATCAATCTGTTGATCTGTACAACCTTCCAGTAGTGAAAGGGAGGCAGTGCTGATTCGGGGTGCCCCAGGCTGATCCTGGCTTGGYGCCTAGGCTCTGCTCTGGCAGCAGACACTGCTGCCAGCTTCGCTGCAGGCTGCCTGCATGGCCACAGGCAGTGTTTCAGGTCTGCCTGGGCCACTGGGACGCACCTGCCTGCGAAAGGCAGACTATACTTTCTTTTCCATCTCTCTCCTCCCTTCTTGGGTATTTAGGCTTGGATAGCTTTCGCGAAGGGGATTCTTCCTTTTGTCTATATCCGAAGGACTCTATGCTGGGAGCAGAGTCTCCCTGGCCCTCCATTTTGGGTAAAATCCCCTTTTTTAAATAGCCAATTCCCACTGGATGTCCCTGATGACTCTATACCCAATGTTTTCAACACTGCAGACACTATCTGCTGTATATACTAACCACATATCCTTGAAAAACGCTCCAACAACCAGCTCATAACAGATTTTACAAAACCTTTGTGAGTCATTTTTTGACTTTGCTTCATTTTTTTTAAGCGCAGCTTAAGAAGAGTCACCAAAACACAGCACCCGCCRAGCCAGGCGGTGGTGCGCAGCAGGACAACACGCCGCATCCCAGCCGAGGGCTGCAGCATCGCATGGGTACAAGGTGGGTGATGTGGAGTGTCACAGGCTCCATCCCTCGCTACAGGGTCTGAGTCAGTCCCGCACACCCCGAGGAGAGGCAAAAGCGTGCAGCTGATAAATGGTGCAAGGCACAGCGCTGCACCGATTGCCTGTGTGGGAGCTAGGTGCTGAGTGGGGCCCTGGGGCAGGCGCGGGCCACGGGCTCCCCCGGCTGAGGAAGCATCCCTGTAGGCTGTACCACCCTAAAAACACCTGAGTCATAATCCCCTGTCCTCCTCCTTCCTCCTGGGAGTGGCAGCAATTTGCTATCGGCGTAAGCCTGCTGGAGCAAACTGCTAACCCTGCTGTGCGGCCAAGGGACAAGCCTCCGCCCCACTGTCCACCTACACCTCACCCTCCTGTTTGGGGAGGAAGGGAACAGGAAAGACTCCTGCTTTCTCCTCCACGCCCGGGCCCCAGGTCTGAGCCGCTCTGAGTAGTCAGAGGTGGTTTTTCCCGGGCTGGTTTTCTTCTTTCTTTTTTTTTTTTTTTTTGGCATGCATTACATGTCCTTGAAAATAGTTTATGTAATTAGTGCTGTCTGCTTGTGAAGATGAAGAAGTCCATTTTTTTTTTTTTTTTTTTTTTGGCATGCAGAGGAAGAATTTGTTCTTGCTCTCCATCCCTCGTGTGGGTGCGCTGCCAGGCGCTGGTTCTCTGGCTGTCTTTGGCAGCTTCACGTTAAAGGTGATATTCCACCCACGACACCAGACCATCGCTGGGTCTGCTCACCCGGCCTTTTCCCAAAGGTTTTAAAGAGTAACTCTCCAAAGGTGGTAATACGTGGCTCTCGGCGATTTCCTCTTCATAGTCGTGGCCAAGTGCAGCTCCTTGAGAAGGACCCTTCCATTTAGAAAAGCAGGCCACCTCCTGCACTCATCTAGCTCACCAATTTAATAAATAATAGAGTGGATAATGAATAACCATTTACCACCTTGGAATCTCCATGCTGGCAAGTTATGGAGAAGCAAGTGTCTATCCCAAATTCTGCATTTCCCTCCCCTCCGGACTAATGGAGTATGTGCATTAGTTCATTCAGGGATATATTTCTGGTCTCCCCATTTAACCTACTTATCTTAAACTATCTTATCCTATTTGCCCCACAATTTCTAAAAAGATCCTACCCAAGGACAAGATCATGCTTGTGAAATTTTTGTGTGTATTGGTTTAGTTTTGGCAAAGTTAGGAGGTAGTTAAAATGAGACTTATAATGGAAAGCTAGCTGCTAGCGTCTCTCCATAATACATGTCTACCTTGCAGGAGAGTTGTGAGGATTAATTAATTTGTGTTTGTTAAGCACTTTGAGATCCTAAGATCAAAGGCTCTATAGAAATGCAAATTGTTATTATAATGATAAATTCTTTATATGAGCTCATATGTTTTGCCTTAGAGGCACAGTCTCACCCTGAGTTGCGTAGTTATACACGTAAATCTTCAAACATTATGATGAAAATATACCTCTGAGGGCCTGATCCTTCCTTTTGCTCTAACACTTCATGCACAGAGCTCCCCTTGACTTCAGGCAGGTCCCGTTCACGGGACAATTGCAGGATTCAATGTGTTTGGGAAATGAAAAGACCATGGTGTGCCTCCGGGCTTCGCATTGAGACACATAACTTTCCATCTCACTCCATAAAACCGCTGCTGCTGCCAGTAGTTACGTCCATCTTGTTAATGAAAGGACTGAGCAGATGACAAAATTTGGATCTGAATTTTGACCCTCCCAAAGCTCAGGTTTTCAGATGTTTATTTGACCTGCTAGAGAAGAAGGGAGGTAAAAGTCTAGCTCAGCTGCAACTTGCTGCTGTCTCTAATGGATATAGGATCTCAGCACCGCCGAATGTAATTCCTGACGCACAGGATATGCCTGTTTGGCCCTTCCTCCTGTGTGCTTTTGCAAGTGAATGAGGAATACAGGTTTTCAGGCATTCGCTGCACAAGTTGCCAAAGGACAGTGGGGAGCAAGGCCATAGCTGCACAAGCCTGGCGTCCCCTCCCAAAGAGAGCTCTCCGCTTTTCCTTCCCCCTTGTACAGGCTCGGAGCACCACACTCTCCATCCCCTGCCTGTGAGAGTGTCCCACCATCCTGCTCAACGTCCTCATCTGAAGCGCCGGTCCACCATCAGGGCTGCGCAACAGCCCGGAAGCAGGTTCTCGGGAGAAGTGGTCACCCAGGGAAGGTCACCCACCTTCCATCACAACATCCCTCCGTGCCTTCCATGCCACGTCCCTGGCATGCAGACACTTCTCTACTCACACCTTTAATGGATTGGGTCAGAAAAATGTCGTGAGGTTTGTTTGCATCACCCATGGGCTTACCTGAATGCAGAATGCAGAGTCAGAAATGCCAGCTGGAAAAGAGGTCTCCTGTCCAACCTCACACTCAAAGCAGGACTATCACCAGGCACCAGATCAGGTCAGCCAYGGCTTTTTCTAGCTTAAGCTTGAAAATCTCCAAGGATGGCCACCCCACCTCTCTAGGTACCTGTCTCGGGGCTGCACTACTTTCCTGGAGAATAAATTTCTCCTGGTGTCCAAACTGAACCTCCAATGCCACAATTTATGGCCATTGCTCCTCGCTATAGTGTCTGGCAATACTGAGAAGACTTTTGCACCGTCTTTGTAGCTACCCTTCAGCTAGTCACCTCTTAAACTGCTCTTCACCAGGTTAAACTAATCGTGAATTAAACTATCATCATAATCCAAAATGTGAGGCTTTCAGCGGCAAGGTGTTGCTTCATGGCCATTTGCAGTGGGTATTGTGTAGGTGAGATTGCAACCCCGAAGATGAATTAAAAGTAAGGAACACTACCTCTTCAAAGTCTTTTACTGTTTGTTGTGTAGTCTCAAAAGATTTCTGTCACATGAAAGTCTTTCCAGGGGTGGAAGGTAGGATCCAGATACTGTATTATTCCCTTCCCCTGACATGGAAACCTTCAGAAGTTCTCAGCTAGTCTGGGAAACTGTCTGCTATGTGGTATATACCTAGTATTATCGCAGAAGAGAATGAATAGTTGTCATGTTTAACATATTCAGAATTTATAATCTTCTAAATTTTACACTTGTCTCTCTTTTCCTCCAAATGTTCTGGGCCTGATTTGACGCACTATCCAATATATTCACTTCTACCCTTCATGTCATCAGTTCCTCCTACTGGAGATGATAACTGAAGTCTAATGTTGCCATAAACCCTGGGAAACCATACTGACTTGTGATAAGTTTCTTGTATTTTGTGCTACTGTAAGAGAAAGATGTTCTACATGTTCCTGTCACTTGCCTATCTGAAGACAGCAAAAATCAGAGGAAGAGAAGGCTGCGGTGAAAACCGAGACACTGAGCTTCCCAGTCATCCTTACTTTTACTACCAAACGTTAATGTGTACTCAGAGATCTGCACTGGGACATACATTAACCAGAAGACAAACCTTTGTGAGCAGATGTCAGTATATGTGCACACCATGCACACACAAAGTCTGCGGGGCTGGGCTGTGCTCACCAACACATGCCACCATCTGCCGTCGTCCCCTGCCTCCTCACGTCGTGCACTGAATTTCCCACCAGCAGTTGCAAGTTTGCCGAGTCTGTAATCTCGCTGTGTTTGCACAACACCTGAAGATCTGCTCCATGGGAGAGATCTTAGGCATTAAAGAAATGACCAATACTGCAAAGTGTTCATTTCTGCAAATCGTGGCTATTTCAGGTCCTGCTGCTGCTCTCCACGTTGAACAGCGATCTCCTCTCCGAGTGGCTGTTGCAGCGTGTGCCAGACAAGATGCTTACAGGGGTCAGATCCAGCACTGACATTGTCAGTGGTCGTCATTTGATGTAACACTTGATAAGTTTACAAACACCAAATGCTTCCTCACTCAAAACTTGAAACCTACTCAAACTCTCAGGCTGCTTCTGGAGTAAATCAAGGTCTTGCCTGCGGCAGGCTCAGAAGCTGGATGTGAATTATGTGTGACAGCAATGCCCCTTGGTCCCAGCAATGTCTTCACCATGGCAGAAGGCTGTCCTCTACATGAGAGAGAGATGTGGTCTATGGGCTGAACACTGCAGTGCTGTGCTAGCAGGACTGGCCATTGCCTCCCCACTTTCTGGTGTAAACAGCACTCTGCTGGCTGTACACACAAAATCACTCTGTCACTTCCATGGTCCCCTCTCCATTGATTCCGCAGTACAGGCTGACCTCTGCTTTTCATGTTAATGCTCAAGAGTTTGCAAGAGGAGCACTGTTTTCACTCTTCCTGACTCTCAGAGAATTTTGACATTGTCTTCATTAAGAGCAAGATGAGATGAAGAGTCTATTAAAATACAAAGTATTTTAAAAGTCCATTATACCATTATATGTTGCCTATAGAATCCATGTATTAAATATAACAAATGCTAGAGCCAAATCTTACGACCTGGCTCACCTCTGGTGGGTGCTGAGCTCATACAGAGGATGATGATATTCAAACACCTTTCTGTATCAGGTGTATTTAACAATATGCATATGAGAGCACTGACTTTTTTTTAATTTCTTTTTTTTATCTCAAATCTGTAAATGTGAAAGACTGGGAAAGCCTCAGACACAAAACTGGTGCTGTAATGTCAGAGTTATGTGCTTCACCTCATGGCATGTGTCTGTGAATGACTCGTTTTGAACATACTGCAGCTACTTTCTCCTTAAAAAGGCAAGTTAGAAACAGAACCGTAAGCATTTCTGCAGTTGAGCTGCAAAGCAAAGCTTTCCAGTCACTTCACAAGGTTTTTGGTTACTCCACAAGGTTTTCAGTCACTCTATCTCCTTTAGTTTTGCCACTGCGAGGAGCTATTTTAGTTTGTTGCTCTGACTCAAAAGAATGCAACGTCACATTTGCAGCACTGAGAGGCAAGAAACTGTACTCAAATGCCTAGAAAACATTTAATAGAAGATGACAAAAATGTATCCTGGAAATATATTGTTTCCTCTAATGTCCTTTTTTGAATGACAGGGACAATTTATAGCTTTTTTCCTCCATGCAATGGCCAAAAAACTAAAAGGGAGTGAGGAGCTGCTGCCCCAAGAAAGCCAGAGGCAGCCCCGCAGGAGTCCCCCATGCATGTGTCCTGCACCCTGCAGCCTGCAGAGGATCTCCACCTCACACAGGTCCACGGCTCGGCACACCCCAATCTGGATTTTACTCTCCGCAATCCTGGGTAAATCACTGAATCTCCCTCTGCGACACTTTTTCATCCGTGAAGTGGAGGTACTATTTACTTATCTCCACGAGCTGTCACAAGGCTTAATTTCTTAAGAAGCGCAAGATAGACTCAGAGGGAAAGCAAGCAGTTGAGAAACATCAGGCATTACCTTGAGGTTTCCTCCAGCAGCTGTGATGGTGCTGGCCKGGGAGCCCGTCCCTCTCCTGCTGGGCAGCTCTCACCGCCTGGCCGGGGGCTGCAGGAACCTGGGGCTTGGCTCCAGCTCCTCCCAAATTCGGGGGTCTGCAAGAGCCAGGAGACCCATCACTCAGCAGGACCAGAGACCACCAGGTTGCTGCTGCTGCAAGATGTAGGAGACACTGACAGCTACAGGGCAGCCAGACAGTCCTCCCCATCCCCTGTCCCTCCAGGGCAGCAAGGGCCCTGCTTGGAGAGAAAGTGAGGAGGGGAAACATCAGGAAGATGTGGCCAGAGTCTCCTGCCAACAAATGCTTTTCCAGTGCCCTCTTCTGGAAAACATTTTTGGCCCACACAACTGCTTCATGTAAGGTAGTTTGAGACTGGTGTTGACTTGCAAGGAGCTGCAGCAGCATCTCCCAGCTCTTCAGACCCAGGATCTGCTCTGCTGTTGTCACCCATGGACCTGTGCAGCTCCTTACGCCCTTCAGAGCAGCTTGGCCAGGCCCTCAGGGCACTAGATAGAAAAAGGCCAGCAAAGGATGTGCCTCCTTGCTCTCGCCTGATGTGCCTGAAGGCTGTCCTTGGCTGTCCCTCAGCACAGAGAGCCAGGGCCAGACCCCTTCCCTCCCTGTACTGAGGCACCTCCTGCAAACCTTGTGCCCCTCTCCGCCAGCCCTTGCCACCAGCAGCTCTCAAGGACCCTCCAAAGACAAAAACTGGGAGGGGGATAAAACATTTTGGTAATCCCATCCTTTTGAGAAGCTGATATAACATCACTATTAATCACCCTCAAACAGCTGATGAACGTGTCAATTCCTTGGATAATTGCACCCCAGAGTGGTTCTTGCTGCCTCTTTTTGCTCAGAGTCCAGCCCATCTCTGCCTTCRCTCTCCAGGCTCAGGTACGGCTCTGTGTCATCTCTCATCCGCACCTGAGCAGTGCTGGTGCCCTCCCGCCAGTGGCTGCTCTCCTGCATCAGCCAAGGCCAGTCAAGCCGGACCCCGGGGAGGATGGAGCCATGGGCTCTCCCCCAGCCCCAGCTGGAGGGTGGAAGGGGAGAGGGGGGATGACAGGCAGTCATGGTGGAGGGCTGGGGCCGAGTGATGGCCACTGTCCCCATCCCAGCCTCAGCCCCTGCTCTTCCGCCAGCTCAGCGAGCAGCTGGGCTCCTGCGGTGGTGGCACAGCCCTTCGCTTCCCTCTGTGGCCGCTTTTCCAACACCTAAATTGCATCTGCTGCCCATGGAGTCAAACCTAGAGGCTTGCGAGCCCCATTATTTGCCCTGTTAACTGGCAGAGGAGGGGGTGTGAAAATGGTCTGGGTTTTTGATGAGTTATCTCGGCACAGGCAATGCTCGTGCAGCAACGGGAATAGCTGTGAGGGAAGGTAGTGCCCCGGGGACCAGCTGATGTGGATGCCACATGCTGGGACAGTTTTCCCCCCCGCCTGCTTGCTGTTATTTAGAAAACCTTCCCCAATTCCTGCCTGTATGTGTGGCCACATACACACACGCTAAATATAATTTTTTAAATCTTTTAGGAGCTTTTGTTCCTTCTTTCATTTAATTGTTTTAACCAAAGCCAGCTCTGTCCCCAGACATTTCTTTTGGCTGTGGCCCAGCTCACCTTTTGTTTCTTATCTGTTTGATCTTGGTGTTTTCCTTTATTTTACTCCTTCAAGGGATTCTTGTGCAGCCTCAGCCTTGGGCCCCCCCTCCCACGGACCTACCTCCGGCAGCTGGGGGGCTGGGGGAGGGACAAGGACATCCCGTCGATCTGCTTCTGCCCAAACACGGTGGGTTTTCCAGCTGGGCTCGGTGGGAGAGGACAGGACCTCTGAGGCCGGTGGGCACAGCCTTTTTGGTACCTCCACAACAGGATCCTGGGTCCCACAGCACCTGGCGTTCCCCATCACCTTTCCCCACTCGGGGCCGAGGGTTTTGCCCACAGCGCAGTGCCCGCCCGGCAGCTGTGCAGAAGGGCAGGGGCTGGCCAAATGTCTCTGCCCTCAGAAAGCCACGGCCCTCCATTAGCTCTTAATTAAAATAGCCACCGGTGATTTGGAGGTGGGGTGCAGGAGTGCCAGGAGCTCCGTCCTGCAGCGTGGGCTGCAGAAAGGTTTCCTGCAAATGCCCCAGAGCCGGCAGGGTGTAAAAATCTCCTTTTTGGCATGGCAGTCATTCCAGGGCTAAAATAGAAGCAGCTTAAAAGAAGTGTGGAATTTATACCTGCTTACAACTTCCCCCAAAGCTCATTTTTTAAACAAGTCAGCATGCAGGGAGACAAAATAACCTTACAGCAGAAACAGGTATCGGTATCAAAGCAAAAGCAAAGGAAAAAAAGATGGTCAGTGTTAGGAGAAGTGTTTTGGATAACATCCTCGGCGGGCAGGGATGGAGGCAGGGGCCGCCCCACTGCGGGCAGCAGCCGGTGCCAACACATGAACCATAGGGGCTGTGARGGCCGCGCCAACGGGTTGGCTTCAGGGGGGACAAACACTTCCTAAGTGTCACCCCACCGGCACCACATACGTGATGCTCCCGGTCCCCCGGCTCAGTGTTTCCTTTCTCCGGCATCTGCCAAAACCACCCCTTGSAGCCGGAGTCCCCCGGCCTCCTGCAGCCGCCTTGCCACGTTAAGCAGGACGCACAAGGGTACTGTATTGGGGGCTGGGGCGGTGAAGTCCGTGCACCTGCTGGCAGCGGGCAGGGCCGGGATCGCGCACATCACCCTGCAGGACCTCGTACCGCGCGGGCCCCACGGGGGAAGGCGACCCGGGGGGCGGCCCGCGGGGCGGCCGCAGCGGAGCCCGCTGCAGAGACCCGACGCGCTCACCGCACGGCAGGGGCAGGGGCCGGGGTGGGCGGGGCAGGCGGGGGGGCGTGGCGCGCCCTGCGCGTGTTCGCCGCCGACGTCACAATAGCGGCTGGCCAGAGTCCCTACCCGGTCCCAGCCGATCGGGGCTGGTTTGAGCTGGTGCGTTGCCATAGCGACGCCGGCTGCCCTATATATAGGAGCGCCGCGGCGGTGGCGAAGCTTTGTCAGCCGCGGCGCCCCGGTAGCTCTACTGGCAACGCTCCTCCTCAGGCGGCAGGGCGCCTCCCGCCCAGCTCCTCGCACCGCGCCCGGCTCGCTGGAGGAGGAGGCGGCTCGGAGCCAGGGGACCGGCCGCCGCCGCCGAGGCTTGACAGCAGCTCCCGCCGCCGCTGCCTGAGGCGAGGTGAGGCGGGCGGCGGCGGGGTGTGCCGGGCCGGGCCGCCGAGGGGAGCGGAGCGGAGGGGAGCGGAAGGGGCCGGGGCGCACGGCGGGGAAGGCGCGCGCGGCGGAAGCCGGCCGGCGCGGAGCCACGTGTCTCCGGGGCCGCTGCCAAGCGGCCCGGGCTGGGCGCCGGCTCCTGCCGCCGGGCACGGGGCCTCCCTCCGCGCCCGGGGAATCCCCGGCCCCGGCGGGGCGGGGGGAGAAGGCAGGCTCCGGGCGGCTGCGAACGGGTCAGGCCGGCTTGCCTGGGGAGGTGTTGGCGGCGCGTCCCGGTAGCGGGGGAGGGGACGGCTCCGCCGTGGCCGCCGGGCTGTTTCCGGGGTGGGGAGAGGCAGGTGCGTGGCAGGAACATGGCTCGGGGCACCCTTGCTCGCCCGTACGCAAGGCGGCTTGGCGCCCCGGCGGGGAGCGCATCCCCACAACACACCCGCGTGGGCCCTGGCCTGAGGCGGGAGCCCTTCTCTTTGCGGGGCGCTGGTCCCTCCGAGGGTCTCGGGGGCGGGGGGCCGAGCTGCAAGAAGAAGTAGGCTTTGATAAAGACGTCCCCTAGGGCAAACTGAAATGCCTGCTCGGAAAGCCTCAGTATCGGAGGCTGGAGAGTTCATAGCCCCGCTGCCGAGTCGGGCAGCACAGCCCGAGCCGAGCCGCGTAGGCGACTCAATGAAGGGGCCATATAGATTTACAGGGAAAAAGACTGGCAGTGAGGTTAGGGCAGCCAGCCGTTTCCTTCCCTATAGCAGTCAGCAGCGGTCTGCTAACTCCAGGGTCAGGAGCGCCTCGGGCACCCTTTCTAGACGCAGCTTTGGTATTTATGTACAGAGCCTGCAGGCATGACTCAGCTGTGTCTAAATACAGCTGCTGAATAAGGGAATGTTCTGGAGAACAACTTCTAAGTGAGCACAAATTGCCTTTCTTCTGGGAAGCTGCAGACACTTCGCACACAATCCAAATAGCAATATACACTGGGAGGCTACAATTTGCACGTGATCATGTGCTGTCTATATTCTATGTAATTACCTGTAGTTAAAGTTGTGCAATAAGGTGGAGATGGAAAGCTTGCAAGAACTTCTTAACAAAGTCTGCTGTGACCAGCAAAAGTAATTCCCCTTTTAGTGGTTAATAGGAAAAGTGCTTTTCATACAGCTCGGTGCAGAGGGGAGGATAAACTAACTTCTTCCTGATGGTCTTCACTTCTCTTAACCACAGCTAGAAGTCCCTGAACTGTTTCCTGCAAAGCTGCAACATATTGTTGAAATCATCCTACAATAAGATGCAGCTTCTCTTTAGTAACAAACAGCTTCCTGAGAAGTGTTTGATTTGCTGTTTCTTAAGGTCCTTTCAAAGAGGCTTTTAAGAGAAGACTTTAATCCAACATCTGGGAGAATTAACACTGCATGTGAATGAGAGCAGGGGGAGAATGAGGCTCGGTGGATTGTTGGGTTTTATTTCATTAGAGTTAAAGCTTAATCTAGTTTGGATCTCAAATCTGGTTTGTCTCTCATAAGTAAGAATTGATCAAAAGATGTGGAGTAGTTCTTGACACTGGCAGTTCATGTGCCATATGTTGCTGAAGGCTGAAATGAAGTTGTATAATCACTGACTTTTCAAAGTCATTCAGTAGATAAAGTTTAATGGATTCTAGTATACACAGTGTATGGAATGAATGATTCTGTTGGATTTAGAACCTCGTTAATCTCACAGCTATAAAACATAAGTTATTTTTCATATGGTTTATAGCCAGCCTTTTTGAAAATAGAGGGAACAGTGATGTAACTAAAGATTAGTGAATAATTTAGAGTTTCTATAATATTCAATCCGAATCTGTATGACTAGATTGAGTGTTTAAAAAAAAAAAAAGCTGAGAAAAGGGAGAGGGCTGGACCTGGTTACATGAAACCATATCTTCCCTATGAGTCACTTGCAATGCTGAGGTCTTTAAAAGGTAGCATGCGCTTCTGCTTGAGTTAACAGCTTAATGGAGTAGACTGTCACTCTCTATTTGGACTACCCAGCAAAAGGATAACCCATACACTTTGCCATGGACTTCATAGGTCTTGGATGGTAGAGGAATGTGCTTTTGCTCTTTAGTTCTGATTTTCAAGGGACTTTCTACTTGGCTGGTAGATTTCTGTTAACAATGAAGATTTGTTATGGGCTACTGTAAAATCCTGTTATTGAGTGTTAATTGGGATCACTGTTAACACTTTGTCTGAAGATAGGATCCACTGTTAGGATCCACTCTTGGTCTGTATCTGCCACTCCTGACAGCTGAGGTTTTCTTTTCATGTAGCCTGGAGGTCATGGGTAGAACAGGGAAGCTCTAACCACCAACAGAGCAACTTCAGGGGAAGCCCTGATCTCACAGCTGGTTTATGCATAGTCTGAACTGTAGTGAGAATCCAGATATTCAACTGGCTTTGACCTAGTGAGAGTTGTTACTACTCAGAAGTCAGTAACATCCTCAGATTCTGTCTGTAGTAACATGTAAGCCCTTTTCCCAGAAACTGGCAAGCTATGATAGTGCTTAAGAGTTGTTTAAAAAAAAAAAGTGGTAAGTAGGTTGACACTGGCACTAGCCATAATATTAACAGCTCTGATGTGGAGGTGAAGGAAGAGACAGTGGAAACTTACAGGGACTTAGACTAATAATATCTGACAGTACTTATTTGATTTTTTTTTTCTTTGAATAGGTTGAGTACATCATACAGTTGCTGAACAGAGGAGAACTTGCCTTCAAGCTAGCAAGATTATTTTGTGGAGTGTCTCCTTGGTTCTGATTAAATCTGCTCTGTCATCCGTGTAAGTTCCTAATACATGCCGCTATTAGTGATCACTGTAGGAATTGTATAATTGTAAATTATATGACCATGATGTAGTGGTCATATAATGACTATATGAATTTACATGAAGTAGTGAATGTAAACTGTATGAATTAAATGATAATGAATGGGGGKTTTTTTGTATCAACAGTTTGTACTTAAATCCTTTCACGTAAGCCTGAAATCTCAGAAATCATGAGTAGCTTCAGCAATGAAGAATTTGAATTCACCTTCCTTGACGAAGGCTTTACTGCCAAGGATATCCTTGACCAAAAAATAAATGAAGTGTCATCTTCTGTAAGTATGATAGAACTACTGCATTTTGTGACGCTACAAATTTATAAACTAATGGAACAAGTTGTCTTTGCAGATCTTCTGCAAGGCAACCTCCTCCTCAAGTGCTGACTGCTAGGCTTATCCTGTTATCTGTTGTTTGTGACTTTAAGATGTGTATTTGCTCTAGGATGATAAAGATGCCTTCTATGTTGCTGACCTCGGGGATATTGTAAAGAAGCACATGCGATGGCATAAAGCCCTTCCTCGGGTAACCCCCTTCTATGCCGTAAAATGTAATGACAGCAAAGCTGTAGTGAAGACACTTGCTGTTCTTGGTGCAGGATTTGATTGTGCCAGTAAGGTAAGATCTTGGCTGTGTTCTGATATGTGACGTTAGTATATGTTCAGCTTTACAAGATGTGTTCATATAAAATTAAGCATAACCAAGCAGCATYGCTTTTGTTGTACTGATTAGTTTGATCATCCACCTAGAAATATCTTTCAAAAGTGTAATCTGTTCTTTCTTCAGACGGAAATACAGCTGATACAGAGTATTGGTGTACCTCCTGAGCGGATAATATATGCAAATCCCTGCAAACAAGTATCTCAAATCAAACATGCTGCCAGCAGTGGTGTACAGATGATGACATTTGATAGTGAAGTAGAACTAATGAAAGTTGCAAGGGCCCATCCAAAAGCCAAGTAAGTTATGCTAATTGTTCTATAATTCTTGCTTGGGTTCCCAAGTCACGGAAACATCTGCTGTTATCTGAAACTTCTTCATGAGTTAAGATAGGCTGCAAAATTATGAGAAAATAAACCTACTTTTAGCCAGTGAAATCTAATCCTGTGTAGCTTACTGGCACATAAGGAAGAGACAGACAGGAAAGCTTGTATGTTTAAGCTCAGTCTCATTTTAAGGTCATACCTGCCTGATAATAATGTCCTTTATACTGGAACTTAAACCCTCATTTTTTCCTATTTTTAGGTTAGTCTTGCGCATTACAACTGATGACTCCAAAGCAGTTTGTCGTCTGAGTGTTAAATTTGGAGCTACACTTAAGACTAGCAGGCTTCTTCTGGAGCGTGCGAGAGAACTTGACCTTGCCATCATTGGAGTTAGGTGAGTTGATAGTATCAAAATACAGTCATATTAAATAAGATTTCTATAAATGGTCTGTCTGACAATAGAGATGCCTTTGCATATGGTGACTTGAGTTTTGTATAAACTTCTTAACTAATTTGCCAAATAGCAACTGATATTTTGTATCTCTTTGTAGTTTCCATGTTGGAAGTGGATGTACAGACCCAGAGACCTTTGTTCAAGCCATTTCTGATGCCCGCTGTGTGTTTGATATGGGAGTAAGTCTAGTTCTACTTTCTCTGGAACTACTGCTCAACTGTTGTGGCAAAACTGAATCAAGTGTAAAACTGTTATGGGGTTAAAAGCTAGCTAAGTCGCTAATTTCATGTTGTTGGAATTTTTGAGGTCATGATGGCTTACTTTGACCAGTTCTGCAAAACTCATCAACAGATGCACTAAAATCAGCAGCTCAAACTCAAGTGACTATTACTTCAACATGATGAGTTAGTTCTGTTCCAAGTATTAATGAAATGACCTTGCATTACTTTTTAAGCTAAAATGATAAACTAAGAACTGCTTTCTTGACAGTGTTGCTGTTAATCTCATTTTAGGCTGAACTTGGCTTCAATATGTATCTGCTTGATATTGGTGGTGGCTTCCCTGGCTCTGAAGATGTCAAGCTTAAATTTGAAGAGGTATAGCTTTTCTAAGAACTTCTCAGGTTGTGGAGTCTTTTTGAATGTTGATCTGGATTAAACAAAAATCTTGCCTTTTCTATTTGTATGCAGACACACTTGCAAGAAAATTTGCTTGGTCAGAAATTTAATTTTGAGGAAAAGGGGAATTAATCTGAAAACTGAAAATTAGATTAACCCATTAGATACATAGCTAAATGACTGCATAAACATGCAGAGATACCAAACTTGTAAAGCAGGTTTTAATTGCAGGCTTGATTCTTACTGGCATAGACTACTTCCAGTTGATGCTGTACTTCAGACTATCTAGATTGGCAGTGCTCCCAAATAGGGTGAAAAGGTAGTCCTGAACCCATACTGTCCTTCTGGGTGGCAGCAAACTAGATCAGTGTCTGATCTGGTTTAGAACTAGCTTTTGGATCATTTCTTAATTGATTGTGTTCTCCAGTCTGTTTTCACACAGAAATAGTTCTGCTTTCAGAAGAGGCAAGGTGGCTGGGTATTAATAGGACTTCCACTTAGAGCAGTGTTGTCAGAGCACCCACCAGTCTAACCTAACATGGTGTTAAATGATGTTACATATTTTACACAAGGAGACAGCAAATAAGTTACATAAAGTGAGTTTTCTGCTTAATAATGTAGGCTAACGTTGTGTCGCTTGTAATACCTCTTAATGAAGGCTGGCTTCTCATAGTACAGTATTGGCTTACATGAAGCATCAAGAGCAAATGATGTTGTCATTGGGCTCCATGACATAACACAGTCATGCTGCGGTTGGAGGCAGCTTAATAATCACTGATAACTTCAGAACTTGGAAATAACTGTTCATGAAGGCAACCGAATGTCAAAGGTGATGACAAAGCCTTCTGTATTTTAAGATCCTGTGAGGTGACTTCTTTAGGATGCAGTAAGCTGGGGGATATTGCATGATAAGCAGAACTGCAAGTGGACTAGAAATTAAAATTGAAGTGTGGGGACTTGCAGGGCATTAATGCTGGTTTAATGAGTCTAGGAGGGGTGATTTCCTTTAGACTCAAACATGAGCTGTTTGGTCACTTAAATTTTTAAGCTGCAAGTGATGTCTGCTTTTGTTGCTTTGTGCAAACTTAATTGCAAACAAAACTTTGAATGGGAAAAGAAAGCAAAAGCAATGAATAGAGATTACAATATGCTAATAACTATTACACACTTGACCAGTATATCATTGTGAGCATGAAAGTCTGACTTCATCTCAGACTTCTAAAATAGCACCTGAGTAATTGCTGAAGTTCTAACATTGGCAACYGATTCTTCCCTAGATCACAAGTGTAATCAACCCAGCACTGGATAAATACTTTCCTTTGGATTCTGGAATAAATATTATTGCAGAGCCAGGAAGATACTATGTTGCATCAGCATTCACACTGGCAGTCAACATCATTGCAAAAAAAATTGTATTAAAGGAGCAAACAGGTTCTGATGGTATGTAAATCTAGACCTAATCTTACTTCTAGTCAACTGTGTGTTTCTTTCCAAGCGTTCTCTTACTGGTATCTCAACTTCTTCCAGATGAAGATGATGCAAATGACAAAACTCTTATGTACTATGTGAATGATGGAGTCTATGGATCATTCAACTGCATCTTGTATGATCATGCACATGTTAAACCAGTTCTGCAAAAGGTATGCTCATTCCGAAGTATCACATACTAGTCATGTATCATGGATGTAGGAGAATCCTCATCACAGCAGTCACTTCTCAGTTCACTGCTCCCTTCATGTCGCCAGAATTTGGCATTTGCCTTATGAAGCATGCAGTGGAATTAATTCAAAGCCAAGGGTGGAAAAGGACCTGCAGCAGCTGTTCTCTGCAAGGTGGAATGTTACACTAATTATGATATTACTTCTGGAAGCTCTGTTTTGATAGTCAAACTAATTATGCTCAACTCTCTTTAGCGGCCTAAACCAGATGACAGCTGCTATTCCTGCAGCATATGGGGACCAACATGTGATGGCCTAGATCGCATTGTTGAGCGTTTTAATATGCCAGAGTTGCAAGTTGGTGACTGGATCCTGTTTGAAAACATGGGTGCCTATACTGTTGCAGCAGCTTCTACTTTCAACGGATTCCAGAGGCCAACAATATACTACGTGATGTCAAGACCAGCATGGTTAGTAATTAAGTATCTTGATCCATCAGTGCTTTTGATACAGATGACTAGTGAATAGCTCATGTCAGTTGGCTGCCCCTTAACAAACAGGGCCATAGTATTGGTGCCATAGCTGTTGTAAAACCTCCTTCTGGTGTGGAAGAAGGCAATGCCTCTGAAGGTTTTTGCTGTGTGCTTAGAACAATGCTAACACTACCAATTACTCTTTTTCTCTGATGTACTTGCTTCCAGGAGAGTTGCTTTTACAGGGGTAATGTTAGGAGTCTTTTCATTAACCTGGACTTCTAGCTGGCGTTTCTCACTGTTGCACAACATAAAGAATCTGTAATGATTCTATACAGTTAGCTTCTGTGACCAGTAATTAGAGACCAGTCAATTGCAGTTCTAATAGTACACTGTCTTCTAAATGGATAGCTTGCTAAATCCTGACTGCAGGATGCAGGAACACTCAACAGTGCTGCTTCACAATATGATCTGTCTGTTTATTTGAGAGCTGTTCCTTGGTTTAGGTTGAGCTCTGGCTCATTGCTTAGTGCAGAGTGCTAGATCTCCATGGGAAGTTATTAAACAGGTAAGCAAAGAAAGCAGGACTACCTCTTGAGTGCAAGGATACTGTGAAACTACACCTTAAACAGTAGTTTAAAGTAACCTGGATGCTCTTCTGTGCAAGACAGGTTAATGGGTTGCATCTTCTATAAAAGTGGGGTTTCCTGTAAGAGGAAGCCCTTAGCTCTGTGGTGAAGACTGCCTACTAAACTGGCAGAGAGCATTTGGGCAGCAGTATTACCCTAAAGCATGATTAACTTTGCTATTGGGTTGCTTTCAAATTTACTGAAAATGCTTTAAGTTCAGGGGAATTCCTGCCATAAAAGTAAGAGGAAGCTTCCTCCATTCTCTTACTAGTCTTGCTTCCTCCATTCTCTTACTAGCCTTGCCTCTATAAGCAAGGCTTGTATTGTTTCTTTCCTTTAGTGAAATCTCCTGTCAATTGAAGCATTCCTCAAACCAAATGAAGCTTTTAGACTTCCCATAAGACTCCAAACTTGTGTCTAATTGAACTAAAAATGGCTCTGCAGGAGAATAATTAGCTTTTTCACTATAGCACTGGGTTTCTGTTAAAATGTAGTACTTGGTCTGAGGCATGCTGAGCTTAATTATGCAGACATAACCATCATCCAAGGCTACAGCCCTCTTTCAGCCCTACATGACCGCCTGCGTCTTCTGTTTTGGCAAGAAAATTCTGTGATACAAGCTGGCCCTTAACTGAGGGGGATGTATCAATGAAGTTACGGTGCAGATCTTTCTAGCACAAGCAAAAGCTTCTTGGAATGTAGTCAATGTGTATAAAGGTGTACAACTAAATTTGTGGCTAGATAACTGTGAAAGATAAGGGACAAGATGACTATATATGTCTAAGTAAAAGCTAGCAGTATATGGGGAGCCATGTAGTAGCACAACTTCTTGCCTTGCATATAGTATAAGTCCAAAAACTCAGTCAGCTGAAGTTCTTCCAAGCTTGTCTTTCAGTACAACTCCTATTTGAGTATGGAAGGAGTTGCATGGTTCTCACTGGTCAGCTCCTTTACATTCCTAGTCTGTCATCCATACTCTTACTTGATGCAAGTTACCCAGGAATGTGGGGATGTGGGATAAGGGATAGTCAGTGACATAGGTCTGAAAGTCTGAATTATTGAGCACTAAGTCATTAAATCGTATCGCATGTGGTATATGGATGTAGCTACAGGTACATAGGTGCAACTTTGAAGATCTAGATCCTTCCCAGAAATGGTGAAACTAGCTTGGTATTGGCACTTGCCCTAAAGCCTAGCCAGCCACAAGTGACCTGCATGGACTCTGCTTTGAGATTTCCCCCACTCCCCCACCCTCTGGTAATATTGTCTGGATTGCAGATGATGAGTAAAGAGTTCATTTCATGCTCCCTGGCAGTAAAAAAAAGTGCTTTGCTTACCTTCTTTTTGGCACATCATAATGAAACACTTTTTGACTGTTGCTTTTCTTTTTTTTTTTTTTTTTTTTTTTTTTTTAGGAGCAGGATGTTGCTAGTCTGCCACTCTCTTGTGCCTGGGAAAGCGGAATTGAATATCCAGCAACTTGTGCTTCAGCTAGTATTAATGTATAGGTAATATTTAGTAATTAACTGCAAGGTTAGTCATTGAATTTAGGGCATTTGGGGGACCATTAACTTAATTCTTGCTAGAATTTTTAAGTGGTTTTTTTAAAGTTTAGGTTTGGCATAAATGCAACAAAAAAGACTAGGAGATGGGTCACAATTATCTGTGTTCCTATGGAAACTATTTGAATATTGTTTTATATGGATTTTTATTCACTTTTCATGTATGCTACTAAAGACTGACCCTCAACTGTCAAACAAGTATTTGTAGCTTGTGTATGGCAGAACGGGCTAAGCTTAGTGTTTTGTGACCTACCTGTTTTAAAATAAAGTATATTGAAATAGCTGGTCTTGTGTTTGGTTAATCTGTAGAAAATTAATCTGTCATGGATGGTTCTTACAGCGTGTATGAACCAGACCAGATGCTGCAAGCCCAGAGCTTGTTAAATGAATAACACAATTGCCATCTCCTCTCCTACCTTGCCCTCCTGATTTACTGAAGTGAAGGAACCCCTTAATGGGTAGGGAAACTAAATTGTGCCTTTTTTAATATGTGATTAGAAAAACTTGACTGAGTTGAATACTGCGCAAATTCTTGTGGAATCACATTTGTCTTTCGCTATTGAACATGGGCTTAACACAGTTGCCTATTGCAAGTTCAATGCAGTGCTGTTTTTATTCATGTTAGTCTACAACTGCTGTGGCCAGGACTGATGGCTATTTAAACACATCTAGTCGTGAGAGAATACAGCACAGGCTCTGTGGCTGCCGCAGACAAGGCGGTTGTTATGTGTGGGAGGATTAAAATATGTCATGGGAAAACTTTAAGAAGCTGAAACTATGTGGCTGACTAGTAGGTGATGACTACTCTGACCCTTGTTGCCTATGTCTTAGTATAAAATGGATGGTAAGAGATGGGACTTGACATCCTTTGTGCATGCAATAAAATTGGAAGCTCTTATTTAATGTCATGAAAATACATGCTATGCTGTTAAACTTCTGACTTTTGGATTAAATGTGATAGCTGACACTAAGTAGTAAATGTTAGGAGCTAACACAGGATGTGTTGATGATAAAATTAGTGAGTCTGCTTACTGGCGTAGAGCATTCTGACATCATTTAACCTGATGCTAGTTTGCTGCCACTTGTTGCACTAAAATTGCAAAATGTTTCTGACAAAACTAATTGGTCCCCGATCTGGATATGTTCTGTTTGCCAGAAGGTCCTGGAGTGCAGGCTTAGCAAATGCCTGATGTGTAAAGAGGAAAACCTTAATGTATTGAGTAAGTATGTAAAGCTTAAGCTAACTTAGAGTAAGTATTAAAATTTAAAGGATCATCCAAAGGGTAGCATTGCTGATAGAAACAGTGGCTGTAGCAAGATGAGAAATAAAGCTGTTTGCTTACAAGCAGCTGTGAAAGACAATGTTTAACCCCCATTCTGTGCTTTCAGCTGAGACTACACTCTCTTCGCTAGCTGAACTAGTAGGGTAAACAGAAGCAATGGTATCTCATTCCTGATTCTCTTGAAGCATCCCAAGTGACTTTTTTATTTCTTTATTTGCTTCACTCCTAGCTTCAAGCTTGCGATTGAAATAGCACTTGCCTTTATTCTCATGCATACCATAGCCAGCTGTCTGGCTACTGAACTACACTGGTGCAAACTTCAGTACATACATATAGTGGAGCGATAGCCTTCATCTCAAAGAAACTCCCTGCATCCAAACCAGGGTTTCTTTTAGCTTCTCCAAATCCATGTGGAAACTTAATGATTCTTAGCATGAAAGCAAAAGTAATGAATGGTAACCAAATGTTAATACTGTAACAATTTCACATCTAAATCTTGCCCTGTGAGAGCTAAGTGCATTTGAACTGTGGAAAAAACCTAACAGGTATGCAGAAAAAGTAGTCTTGGAAAGCCTGCAGTTGTCTGAAGGAGATGTAGCTACTTTTTAAATCTGCCTGTTTGAAGGCTGGGGATGGTTGAGCCAGAAGGGGAGTACAGCTGTAGTGAGACCTTACATGATATCTGCACTAGCAACCTGTGCCCTGGTGGGCAAGCGCATGGTCTGGCTTCCTCTACTTGCAGCCAGTGGAAACCACCTCCAGCAGGTAGTTTGAAGGCAATCACTTGTGAAAGCTAATTAGTAAGCTTCCCTGAGAGGAATTTGGCAGGCTGCTGATTAGGCAGACTGGTCTGCATTTAACTTGATTGGTGGTTTTAGCTATTTCATTGGGGGTTTGTCTCAAAAAACCTAATTGATCCAGTAGACCAACTGTGAAACTAAATCCATCATCTCTTGTGTTGTAGTGTAGTGCTTCCTTCATAAAAAAAAAAAAAAAAAAAAAAAAAAAAAATTATTTACATCTGTTTCTGTGCTGGAGGCCAGGACAGTGGCAACACACTAATAAGCATTTTGATTAACTTAACATGCTCCCCAAAAGAGATGTTGCTGACCTGAGGTCTTTACCTTTCTCTTCCATGGCAGGTATGTCATAGCCTCAGTTGGTGCTTGGTAAGCCATGTCTAAGGAGAGTATCAAGTGCTCTGAACTGTTAATCTTCTTGAGCATCTTCTGTGTTTAAAAAAACAAACAAACAAAAAAACCCAAAACACCAAAAAAACCACCACCACCCACCACCACAAACAACAAAAACAACAAAAAATCCCCACTGGGTTTTGCTAGCTGACTTTTAGTGCTTGTGGGAGTAATAAATCTTTACAGTAATGGTGGTGTGTTTTTAAGCAAGACAAAAGTTTCTCATTTTAAGTTGGATTATGCTAAGCAGATGTTCTGGGCTTTGGGATACTGAGTATATATCCTTCATCTCACAGCTGCCCTGCTTCTGGCTTCCATAGAATCTTAGTGGTTCACTTCCACTTTTTAAATTTATTTTAAAATACGCTAAGTGACAGGAATTGGTCATATGGTGACTGTGGGGATTCCCTACCATCTGAACTAGGGAAATATGTTTCCTAGCGTAAGCTGAAGCACCATGTAGGACAGCAAAGATGTAACAAAGCAGTGAACTCCTGTTGTTTAGTTTGACCTCCCTTCCCCAAGTCTTGGGCCATCAAAGCCTTTGCTCTGTTTTGCCATGTTCATTGATCAAATCCAGTTGTTCTAACTGCACATCTTAATTATTCTTCCCTGGAGCAAGCTTGTCTGATATGGGAGGGAGGGAGGAGCTGCATGCCAGAAAAATTGAAATCAGCTGCATCTGTCTTACATGATTAGCTCAACAACTACCAAAGTTGGAGCCAAGAATAGCCTGTGCCTTTCAGCTTGCTTCTTGCTAACCATGCTCTGTACGGTGCTGTGTCTGTCTCACTGTGGACTTTCCTGGCCCATTTGCAGGGACTGTGGCATTCCTGCTCCTCACGTCCCTGGTGGTCACTCGCCTTGCTGGCACCGGTGATGGTGGTGTCGGTTCTCTTGGGATCACTCTCGGAAAGGAGAGTAATATCTGAGGCAAATACCAAGACATCTGCCTGAGATGAGGGTGTGACTTCTCATCACCCCGTTCCTCTTTCTTGAGTGGTGAAGCCACTTGAGATCTGAAACAAGTCTAGCTGAGACCTTCCATAAGTCAACCTATGGCTATACATGGCCTGTACTGGAGTTCAGCTGACATCCTTTGGTGCAAATGTAGTTTCATATACCAAAAAAAAAGTTGAGAAACACTGGTCCTCTGAAATTACATCAGATGGAAAATCAAAGGTGGGAATGTTTTACGGAGAGAGTAGAGAATGCTGAAGTAGAGGGAGCAGATTGAGAGGGAGTAAGGGACAAGGGGGAGGTTGCTGATGGCGGAGTGTACCGTCAGCAGATTTCCCTTCTATTACTGCATGAGCATTTAACCCACAATTTAATTTGCTAACTTGTAGGCTACAACACAGGCCTTGCAGACAAACAGCATCAGTGCATGAATCCCCTTGGAAGAGGCAAGTCTGCTGCCTCATTTGCCCCGGCAGACTAACCCAGAGCTGGGCGCAGCTCTGAGCGGGGACCCCACAGCTCCACCTGCAGGAGCAAGGCTTTGTTCAAGAACAAACCTGGAGCTGGAGGGAGAGCTTTTCTCCTCTCACAGACCTCACCCCCAGCAAGTACTATCATTTAAACGGATCTTTTATAGCTAAACACAGCACCAATTTGCAATAAGACTGAAATGGAAAGCTTTCTTTCCAGATCAAAACCAACCCTCTTCCACAAAAAAAAAAAAAAACCAAACCAAAAACATTATCTACAAGTATTGCAAGAGCTTAGACGAATATGTTATTTGATTGTCAAAAAGTAAAAGGTCATCCATCATTGCAATAATAATTATTATTTTTAATTTTCTCTTGAAATAAGCACCGATCAGTACCAAAAGAAGTGAGAGTAATTTGCTTTAGAGAAGTGTCCCTGTTTTTGACATGCATCACCTGGTTTTCTTTACAGTTTGAAGGCAGTAGGTATTTCAGTAGCTATGGTCTGGTTTCAATACCCATGTCACAAATGCCTCCAATTCAAATTCGTCTTTAGCTAGTTAAAACACTGTGTTTGACTATCCTGAAAATACATTGAGAGCAGGGAGCATGTTTGGGGCTGGGACTTATATTTTGGCAAGCTTTGCTATTGCTCTTCAGCTGGTTTTGTAGTCCTCTGCATACAGGAGGTGTTTAGAGCAGCTAAACCACAGCGGTGCCACTTTTGGAAAGCTGGCTGCAAGCGCTCAGGGTGGTACAGCCACCAAGACATGGCCCTTTGCGGTTGAGTCTGAGGATTAATGCAAAGGTGAGCACTTTGGGCATGAACACCGATAGCCCCTTGAATCCCCTCCATTTCGGTAAGGAGAGGCCACAAGCATCACAGGCAAATGCTTGAGCACTGGTAAACAAAGGGAGCTCCCTCAGGGAAGCACGCTGCAGTCTTGCATATGTCCATGTTGTCTTGCAACTATCGCTACAGTCCAACTAATATTAGACCCTTATTTGCATGTGTTTCTTGATGCTTATACTAAAGCAACGATTTTCCTCAGTCTGTTAGTCTTTGCCTAAAGACAAAAGCATTAGCACACTGAAACCAACCCTCCCTCTGCCTCGTTTTAGGGAGCTGGTCCCAGTCTTGCCCATGGTATTCCCACAAAAGTGCCTTCCAGTTATATGCTCTTCAAGTCACGCTCACGGAGTGCTTTGCAAAGGATTAATTGGCTCATCCTGCCTTTGTGGTTCAGAGCCAACTGCCATGTTCCAGTCCAGAAAGCAGTCAAGAGACAGCAAGGCTGCACAGCAATTCAGGGAAGGAAGCAAAGGCAGAGACACTTTCAGTCTGGCCACGCAAAGAGAGCAGTGCTCCCCGCTGGATTGCCACCAATACCTTACCATTGCTGGGGAAGGGCAGGGTCAGCCTACGTACCTCGATAACGCAGCAAGCGCTGCCTACAAGCTGAGAAAGGGCACCTGTAGCAGCTCAGTACAAAGGATTCCCAAAGTACTTCGTAATCACAGGTATTATTTCATCCATCCTTAAAATGCAGTTCCCTACCTTGGGAGAAGAACAGGGCATTCAGTGGGCTTAAGCATCACCCTTTTATATTTGGCTACTAAGTTGGAAAGAACAGGATATTCGCTCTAGGTTGGCACTCTTGCAAGGAAGGAGGATGCAATGCTTGAACAGGATAACGTGGATGCAGTTTTCAGCAAGATAAGGGAGGTGCTGCTGCCCTTACTGTAAGGACAAGAAGAAAATAATCTATTGTGTTGCTAGATTAAAAAATTCCTGCTTAAAAACCCCAGTTACTTGCTGTTAAGTATAGTTCAACAGCAGCAACAGCATTTTACTGTAACAGCTCAATAAATATTTCTCAGCAATGATTGTCCCGCTTTCCTGCAGTCAAAACTCGCATTAAACCATTAGAGCGTCTGACCAAAGTGAAAAGCAAAAGAAAAATCCAACTCGCCATGGAGACTGCTGATTCGGGGGAGGGATATTCCTCCTGCACCCTGCCAGGATGGCTCGCCAAACTCCCCAGGAGGTAGGTGCTGTAGGACTCATCTGCTTGTGCCATGCGGGGTTCATCCCCCAGTGGGGTGATTATACCTGACTGCAAGCGAAGCGGGGGAGTTCCTCTGACCGGGGCCAAGGGAGATCCTCTCAGAGATAACGATGTGGTGACTAATTAGCCAAGCAAAAGCCCGCAAGATGGAGCTCAGCTCAAAAAAAGCATCAAAAAAACCCTGTCTGACAGAGCCAGGGAAGGCAGCAGAAAGGAGAGAAATGGAAAGCTTTCAAATGAATCCCACATTCCTGATATTAGACCGCAGCATGAGCAAGATGTTATTAGAGAGAACAAACACAAATAAGAAAGTACAAGGAAAAAGTATGTACAAAGTAATAATTAAACTATTGCACAGCTCAAAAAAAACCCCAGCCAAACAAAACTCCCTTCCCTTCTGTTCACAGAAATGGGAAACAGAGGGTTTGGGGTTTTTAATACACAGAACATTTCAAAATGAGTGGCTTTTTTATTTTTATTAAGGCTGTTACCTCAAATGTCCCATCAGCTTCCAGCTTCTTGCTTGGAGCCCAGTCCAAGGCTCAGCTCTTCCAGTAGCTATTTCTGTACATTTTTATTCTCCTTTATCATTTCTGGGGTTAATTTATGTTCTCTGTTGTCAGGGGTTTTCTTGGGGGGTTAGTCCATGGAACCGATCTATGCCATCTTCCGTGGAGCAGCTTTGCAGGATTGCTGATGTTAAGTGACAACAGCCACAAGCTGGAACCAGGGTGGTCAGGCTGGGTGCAAGATGAAACTCGCCCCATGAGGACAGCCAGGCAGAGGAGAGGCTGCTGGTGGGGCTGGCCAGGCTCCATCTCTGGAGGCTTTCAATACCTGACAGGACAAAGCCCTGAGCAGCCTGGGCTGACCTTGCAGCTGGTCCTGCTTGGAGCAGGACATTGGACTAGAGACCTCCTGAGGTCCCACCAACCCTAGTGCGCTTGTCCCCACTCTGCTCCCCAGCGGGTCTGGCAGCGCCGTGGGGCTGAGCCCAGCAGTGCACTCCCCTCGGTCCAGCAAAAGGTTTTGCAGTGTGGATTGACAACACCAGCTCCTCGTCTGCCTTCCCACTGGGGCTGTGCTGGGTGAGATCCCGGTGCTCCAGTACTAAAATGGATCTAAGAATGGAGTCACAAAGCTGGGCGGCTGCCTCTGAGGAGCTACTGAGGAGAGGTGACCCACTCCTGCCTCACAAAAAGGAGGGGGGGAGGGGAAGTAGTGGGAATGGATGCTAAACCATTGCCACGGTGTGGCTGTTGGAGCAAAGAGGCACGTCCTGCTCCATGGGGTGAAGAAAGTTCCTCACCCAGGAGCCCTGACGCTCATAAGGTGGCATCTCACCCTCCTGAAGCAGTTTCCCTGCATCCCCAGCTGCATGTGCTGCTTGTCAGACTCGGGACTGCCATTCGCTCCTCGTTCCAGGTCAGCTGATAGCTACAGACATTGCAAGGAGCAAACAGCTTCAAAAGCAGAGACGTGTTCCCAGCCTCAGGTTTAGGACACTGGGCAGGGTGGTGGGACATCTGCGGGGTCAGATGTCCATGCCAGCATCAGGGCACGGAGGACGTCTTCCCCCAGGAGCAGGGGAAAGCAGCCGGCATGTCCCGCTCTGGTTTGACCACCACCGAGCTGCTGCATGTCCTGGCCCTAGATACTGCAGCAGCTATGGCAGCAATCTCAGAAAGGGTGGGCTAAAAGAAGAGAGCTTAAAAGATACCTTCTCCTTGGTGGCTCAGAAGAGGAAAGGTGCAGAAAACCAGTAACTTGCATGGAAAAYAGACTAAAAAGGGCGTGTGGGCGAGGGCTGTGCTGCGCCTGAGTGGCAGGCATGGCTAGATGGCAGCAACAGCCCGCGTTAGGGCCTCGCTTCACCCGCTCCCTCCTTAATCCCAAAACTAGGAGTCGGTGTTTGCTGCCACCTGCTCCTCAGCAGACCAAGGCCTTCAGCTCTGGGATCTTCCCACGCCTGTGGTTACCACCTGTGCCTTCATTTTTTGGGGGGAGAGAAAGGAAATTTCTTTGTTACCAGCAAATAAATTGACCTGCACTGAGGAGATCCAACGGGGAAACAGTGCTTGCAGGGAAAACATAACTCCTTAAATCTTTGGCTTTTGAGTTGGGGGAGGATGGTGTGAAGGGAGGAGGCCAGAGCAGACAGCACCAGCGTACCTTCCCCAGGATGCGTCCCTCCAGACGGGTTACCAGCAGCCCCAGGCATCCTTCTGCCTGATGCCACCAAGTCCAGGGGTTTGCGGGACGCGGCAGAGACTCCCTGGAGTATCTGCAGCCACTGAGAGATGAGGGCAGGCTGGTGGAGCGAGGACACCCTAAAAACCTCTGCGTGAGATGAGCCTGGCTGTGCCCAGCTCCCTGCACCCCTGCCCGTGTCACCTTCCCAGGGCCAGACAAGCACCCCATGGCCCAAGGAGGGCTGGAGCCAGATGCCTTACAGTGCTTATTACATGTGGAAAGCGGAGGTCACCCCATATCCAGGGCTGGACGGCTTAGTCTGGGTGTAAGACGAGGCTTGGATGCACCCCAAGATGTGGATGCACCCCGAGACGTGCCCTGGGAGAGGCCCTGAGTTTCTCCTGCTGCTGTCCCCTCCTGGAGAAGAAAACCACCCTACTTGGGCAGATGATGCCAGTGGGGCTGCAGCGAGGCAGAGCACATCTCCGCTGGCCTGGCTTCCCAGTGCTGTCCACAGTAATGCCCAGGGACACCGTGCAACCACCCTCTGCCATCCTGCCAGCCCCGCTGTGCTTCCCGAGAGCCGGAGCACGTGTGTGCGGGCAGAAAGGGGAAAAGGAAAGACAAAGAAGTGGAAAGGGACAAAAAGCTACCCTGGTCAAGCTATTTATTACCCCAAGTTTTTAGTGCTGAATTGCTGGTGCCTAATGAGATTTTTTTTTCTGTCCTGAGCAATAAAGTATAATTTCTCTTTGGGAGAGACGGATGCAGCTGAGCTGGTACCAGACTTAAGACAAGAGTATTGACTCAGGAGTCACTCTCAGCAGTCCGGCGGCAGATGTTTAGCATTGTCTCCAGCCTTGGGCCAAAGGTACAAGCCTGGTACATGAATTACCAAGGCAGATTCTCCGGCCTGCATTAGCCACAGGGTCAAGATGGGCTCATCAAAATGTTCCCTGCTGGCATTAGGCAGCTGTGAAGCTATTTGCCATCGGTCTGCACAAGTACCACTGACATTGTATGTGATTTAGCCAGGTACCAGCTGCCACGTAAATAGCCTGAAAGTTTAAATTGTCAAGCAAGGAGCTAAGGGCACAGAAACATGGGCACATGGGCTGCGCAGGGAGGACCGGCTGTGCCTGAGCAGAAGAGGCCCATTTTGTCTCTTCCCTAATACATCACTTTTATCCAAGGATCTGCAACGTCTGTACTTTGTTATAGTTTCTACCAATTTTTTTTTGGTTCAGACATCAGGCTTACTGATCTGGAGTTCCTCAGACTGTGCCCTAGAGTCATTAAAAAAAATACTAATAATAATCTGGTATCATGTTTGCCAGAGGCTGATACAAACGAGAGGTTACGCTCTCATCTTTCTGCTCTTTGGATGCACTCGGGTGGGTACCACCAGATCCGAGCAATTTATTGCTGTTCGTTTTAGCAGGCTGTTGGAAAACCTTTCCTGTGGCGTTTCAGGTGGCAACAGCTCCTCAGCCTGGGTCGCTGTTACCCGTGGCTGTGGGGAACTGCGGTTGCAGCTTTTGTTTAAGGAAATGAACTGTTGAAGCTTGGCTTCTCACTGCCATGCTGGTGGCATAAATAGTAAAATATTACTATTCTGAGATGAAAAAAAATGCTTGCTACTCTCAGATATATAGATAAAGGTAAAAACCTGCCTGGGTCAAATCCATTCACTTCAGCTGTTCTTATCTGTATGAAACCTAAAGTCACAGCAGGTGTCTTTGGGCACCAGTTTCATCCAGCCCCAGCTTACCCAGGTCCTCGCTGTGCGACTCCATCCTCTCTCCCAGGATGCAATAGGGGATGCCTGTGCACTCCAATTCACTGTCAATCACTAATTAGTCATCCAAGATGTCCGTCCAGCCTGGTAAGGCTGTGGTCAATTCTCTAAAGTACCAAAAATCCTCTCGATCCCCTGGGCAGAGCTAGTGAATGTGCCTTTGAGCTTGGCTTCCAGAGGCAATCCCACCAGGCCACCCCCTGCAGCTGGGTCTTAACACCTCCCAACATCACTATTTTTTACATTAAAAATTGATTTTCCCCTATTTTTAAGGAAAAGGCATGACCTGGAGGCAAGCTGGAGGATAAATCTCACTGCTGTTCAATGAGGTGGGTGGCTACACACTGGCAGTAGGGCACAGGCTCCTACATCCTTCGGGGCTCATTTCCAACCACCTTTTGATTAAGCACTGAAATCTCTGAGTTTTAGAGGGCGCTGGGCAATCCAGAAAAATGTACCCACTGTGGCTGTCAGCTTCTGGTGCAGGTGAAGGCAGGATGCAGGCAGGGACTATCACAATGCCCTGGTAGCCCCGCAGGTGCCCTCTACRGCACTCAGAAAGTGTTTTTCTGTATCGGTGCCGCGCACAACCCGGGGATGTGCCTTTTTTTCCTTTTTGTGCCCTTTTCCTTCATACACCTGCAGCAGAGGAACCAACTGATTCAAGGTTGGCAGCCCCTTCTCAAAAACCTGTTAGAAATTAAACCCACTTCCTAGAAGCACCTTTCTTTCATTTAAGGTCACTTTCATTGGGTGACTAATTTGTTCTTATTGCCATAAGGTGTGGAAATGACTAGTGATTGAAGAGTGATTTAAATCACATTACTGAGGAGGGAATCAACTAGTAGTCTTGCTTCCGAAAAAGCCCGTAAGACAGAGCTATGCAGCTGATGGAGGTGAAGACTTTGAAGTGACTCGTGCTCCAGGACAGAGGTGGGAATTGCTCATCCCAGACGAGAACAAAGCAAACCCAGAGGCAGAACATTTAGCTTTATCCTTAGGAAAGTGCTTGTAAGCAGTATAAAGCGATGCCACAAGGAATCACGCTGCCCATGCCACCAGGTCTGTGCTCTGCTGGTGGCGTTAGCCAAGAGGTAGACAGTTTCAAGAAAGTCCCCTTGCTTGGTGGGTCTAAATCCTACATGGGTGATCTGCCATCACATCCACAGGCTGCATCTCAGGCTCAGCCTCCCACTGCCAGTCCCATCCTCTTCCTCATGCCCACTTGTCCCTCCCTTGTTTCTAAATGCTGCTGCTGAATTTTGTGCTTGTGCAAAAGGTCCTGGTCAAAGAAAGCTTATGGGAAGACCCTGGGCAAAGAGAGACCATCTGGTGTTATCAGTCGCTGCGTGGCACCCTGTATTTCCATGCCTCGGCAGCTTTGTACAGGATGGGATATTCTCTTGCCCTGTCCCCACACAACTCCCCAGCACAGATGCCCGTGCTGCAAGCATGCTCCTGCTGCCTCCTCCCTGCCAGAGCCTGCCTGCATGCACTGTGCTGGACCTGCACAGCGGCAATTTGAAAATAAATGCCCAGTATAGCTGCAGACACATGCCCAGACACAAGCTGATATGCCTCAGCAGTGCCTTAGGGCACGTGGGGCTGCAGCCCCCTTCTGTCCACTTTGTCCCCCCTGGCTCCCCATCGACAAGTGCCCAGCCACAGCTGGCAAGGTGTGGTGTAAACCCAAACTGTACTGTGAACCAGCAGCCCCCAGGAGGGTGGCTTGCCCTCTCCTCCTGCTGAAGTCCCTTTTCCTCCCCCTGGATAGTGTGAGAAATGCTCCTCTCCAATGCTAAGCCTGCCCAAGCCCCCTGGCATGGAACAGCCTGAGCTGATGCTGACCTTGGTTGGCCTCCAAGGTAGAAGAGATGCTGATTCCCAAACTGTGCCGAGGAAGTAGCTGGGAGACTGCTAGCTGATACGTGTCAAAATCATGCCAGCTAAGGACCTAACGAGTTAGACCTTAGGAGCCAGTGAGCCTGCCAGTGCAGCTTCCAGTGCTCGAGGGCACTCGGGACAGAGGTTATTTCGTGAGGCTGGATGCAGCCAGTAGTGCTGGGAAGATGTATTTTGTAACATCATGACCAAGCTGCCTTGGCTGTTGTCAGGACATGTTGGGGTTTTTTGTCGCTGAATGTCATTTCATGCAATCCTAAAAAGTTGTTTGGGAAAGGTCAACTGAGTCTGCTGAGCCTCCTCTTCCTCCAGACTTGGGACGGGTCTTTCCGCTCCATCTCCCTGGCTACCCAGTCCCGGTGAGATCTGGTGACCATGTATTCAAGGAGCATTTGTGCCTGGCATGCCAGGTCCAGCGAGGAACCTGCATCGAGCTCATTACCTCCGCAGAGGTCCATGCCATTTCTTGTTTCCTTGGGCCACTGGCATTACCAACTGCAGGGGACTTCATGGCCAGGCAATGGGGAAACAGCCCCTCATGGGACCTGCACAGCAGCTGAGGGGTAGGGAAGAACTGCTCTTCATCCCGTGGAGAACGACAACTGCTTTCCTTGTCTTCCTTGAGCCAGCTGCCCGTGCACCAGCTCCCCCTAGGGCTCATCCCTGCCTGAAGCCAGCACGGAGCAGAGGAAAGGCATCCATCGCAAAGGCAAGCTCTGGCCCGGCAGCATGGCTCACCCCTCGCGCTCCCCGCAGTTGCTGTCTGCAAGCACGGTGTCCCCATGGGCTAACCTCCACAATGTCCAGCAGCCCCAGAGCACAACCCCTTCTGCACCGTCAATGGCTGGTACGTTGACATTGGCATCAGCAGGATGTCTGCTAGGACCTGCGGGAACTAACCCCATTTCCTTCCCTCCAGGTCACCTCCGCAGTGGATGGTGCCACTCCAGCCCTGCACACTTGTTTGCCAGGTGAGCTATTTTTTCCCTCTGCGGCTGGGAATTGAAAGTCTGCAAGGTCGGAGCTGCCAGGGCCGGTGACACAAAGCCTGCCCCGCTGGGAGCTGCGCCACAAGGCCCTGCAGGGCTCAGTCCCAGCTGGATATACCAGGAATGCAGAAAAATTCTGGGGTAGCATCTGCTTCCCATTTGCACAACAGGCATCCAGACGGGATTTTTTCCAAGGCCACCTGTGCTGTGGGATGGCTGCTGACACCAGCCAGGCAGATTTTGTTGGAGACGCAGTTGTGATGTGCAAAGCCAGATCAGCTGAGGCTCATGGTAATAAAGGTGGTGATCTACCACCTGGTCCTTAGTGATCTACGGGGACCTGGAAGATGACAAAGTAACGCAACTTTCAAGGAAAAACTGTATCTGGCGGGGAGGACGGCAAACAAGGCGCTATCTCTTCTTGACAGCACCAGCAGAGCTCACAAGCCCTCTTGCATCTGTCGTTGGTAGGTGGTCTGGGCTCGGACACCTCCCATGTCCTGGATGGATGCTGTCCCGACCCCAAGCTCTCTGGGGATGGTAAGGGACTGCTGGGCACCAAGCAAGCAGAGCAAGCCCTCGCACAGAGCTGACCATGCATCTCTGGAGAACATCTAAGGCAGCACAGGAGGCTGAGCTTGGCAAGGTGCACTGCCATCCTTACACTGGCATTTTCTATCTGACGGCAGTTTTTTTCCATGTTTGCAGGCTGACCACCTGCTACTGGTTACCATGTGTTGAGGAAGATAGGCAGAGACCCCCTGGGAGCCTCTACCAGTTCACTTGGCCAAGCCTGAAGGCCGACAGCCATCACACACTGTTGCGTGTTGGCTGTCCCTGAGGCTCAGGCGAGCCTGGGCACCAGTGTGTGGAGATTTGGTCTGGTGGTATCACCACTCATGCAGCCACGAGCAGGTGGGATCCCTGCTGCTGCTCAACAGGGAGAAGCACGAAGCTATTTCATTCTTGCTGGGCCAGTCCTGCCTGCAGAGTGGTGTCCCTTTGAAATCTCCCAGTGTCTTTGAGCCTTGAGCCAGCACTACTAGCTGATCTGGCTGTGCCTGTGTCCAGCTGATGCTGGTGCAGGCTCATGGAGCCACAGTGTCAGCTCAGGTGGGCAGCTTAAACAGGTCCCCATCACACTACAATCTAATGACAATGAGGCTCAAGGTTGGTCCTTGGTGAGGTATGAAAATCACAGAATCATAGAATAGTTTGGGTTGGAAGGGACATTTAAAGGTCATCTAGTCCAACCCCCCTGCCGTGGGTAGGGATATCTTCAACTAGATGAGGTTGCTCAGAGCCCCGTCCAACCTGACTTTGAATGTTTCCAGGGATGGGGCATCTACCACCTCTCGGGGCAACCTGGTCCAGTGTTTCACCACCCTCAACGTCAAAAATATCTGCCTTATAGCTAGTCTAAATCTACCCTCTTTTAGTTTAAAACCATTCCCCTTGTCCTGTCACAACAGGCCCTGCTAAAAATGTTGTCCCCATCTTTCTTCTAGGGCCCCTTTAAGTACTGAAAGGCTGCAATAAGGTCTCCCCAAAGCCTCCTCTTCTCTAGGCTGAACAACCCCAACTCTCTCAGCCTTTCCTCATAGGAGAGGTGTTCCATCCCCCTGCCCGTTTTTGTAACCCTCCTCTGGACCTGCTCCAACAGGTCCATGTGCTTCTTATGCTGAGGGCTCCAGAGCTGGACGCAGTACTGCAGGTGGGGTCTCACTGGAGCAGAGCAGAGGGGCAGAATCACCTCCCTCGACCTGCTGGCCATGCTTCTTTTGATGCAGCCCAGGGTACGGTTGGCCTTCTGGGCTGCGAGTGCACATTGTCGGCTCATGTCCAGCTTTTCATCCACCAGTACCCAAAGTCCTTCTCGGCAGGGCTGCTCTCAACCCCTTCATCCCCCAGCCTGTATTGATGCCGGGGGTTGCCCCGACCCAGGTGCAGGACCTTGCCCTTGGCCTTGTTGAACCTCATGAGGTTCACAGGGGCCCACTTCTCCAGCTTGTCCAGGTCCCTCTGGATGGCATCCCATCCCTCAGGCATCAACTGCACCACCCAGCTTGGTGTCATCTGCAAACTTGCTGAGGGTGCACTCGATCCCACTGTCTGTGTCAGTGCCTGTGCCCGTGCTCATGCTTCCACCCCTGGTGACAGCAGCTCTCCAGCCATGCTGCGGTGGAGGCAGGAGCATCGCAGCTATGCAAGTGCATGTAGATTAAAAGAGCTGATCCTGTACAGAAAGGTTTCCTGGAGACATGGCAGTTCATGACACTCAAAATGGTGATTGCTGACGATTGGGTATGTCCGAAATAATTGCTACATGGTCTACAGGAAACCCAGGAGCAGGAGATCTTCCCAGCAAGACATGTGGCTGTCACTGGTGCCTCCTGCTTACAGGCAGATTCAGCTGCGAGGAGGCTTGCTGAGATTTGTGGCACACCCAAACCGAGCAAGCATGGGCTGGTRGGGGAATTATCGTCAATTGGTGCTGGCTCAAGCATGAAAAGGAAGTTTAAAAACACAAGCCAAATAACAGCACTGAAATTTGTAGCTGGGTGGAAGCAGCATATGAAGGTGGCTGGCACAGAAGAAACCAAAACTAGAAAATGATGGTGGAAATGCAAGAAACAGCACAAACCTTGCTGGCTGGTGGAGGAAAGGTCTAGTGTCAGCTTTGAGAATCAGCTACCAGAATATGGAAATTCATTATAATTGTCCTTCACAGTCCCCTTCGTCCCTTTCCCTGTATTCTGGGTGGTGTCAAAACCCCCCAAAAATGCAGGGGAGTGCAAAGCACAATTGCCCTGAGAGTGACTTTGCCAGAAAATTGCTACAATGCAGCAGAGAAATAGAGGGCTTTGGTCCCCTCCGTTGCCACCTCGTCAGACCATCCCATGCATGGTCACACACATGCTGCTCCGGCAGGGACTTTTTGGACCATTCAAGCATCCTGCCCAGCGTGGGTGCTGTGAACTGCGCAGAGAAGGTGAACGTGGGGGGCTGCAAAGTCATCCAAAATGCAAGGTGAGGTTTTTCTTCAAGCAAGTTGCTTTGCTTTGAGAGGAAAAAAAAATTAAACTCCTCGCTCCTTTTTGGGTGTTGCCATAGCAACTGAGGCAGCCCTGGCCTCTGCTGCCTGGAGAGCATCACCTGGGTGCCATGCACCGGGTGGGTGCAGGAGGGGCCACATGGAGGTGCAGCCAGGGTGGCTAGCATCTCCCTTCACAGGCATCACGGGAAAGCATCACAGTCGAGGAAAAAAAGAAAAAAACCTTTTTTTCCTGTTTTTTTACCTAGTTTCCAGCAGCAGCACTGGCAGTTATCAAAGGGCTGAGCAGACTTGGAGTTGGAGAGTTGCATCGATTGAGCAGTCCTGCAGGTTTCACCAATGTGGCCCATGATGCCTCAGTCCCAAAAGACTTTGGGATCCTCGCGGGAGAGCTGGAGCCCCGTAGGGGCCTGCTTGGGAAGCCTTGCTATACCGTGCAGTCGTCACTGGGTCCCACAGGGGACAGGGGGCTGGTGGCGGCATGCCTGAAGGGCGGCTGATAGCACTGGCAGCTCAGCGAGAAATGGCTGTGAAATCTCCTGCCAAGTAGCTCAGAAGGGTTCAACAGCTGCTTTTAAGCTGGCTTCAGCCACTCCTGCTTATCAATGAAGTTCTTTTCTTAAATATGGTTATCTTTAGCCCATAGGGCCCCCCAGGTGGGGCACGGGGAAGCTACCAAAGCCAGTTTCCCCAAAGACCAGGTTTCCCCAGCGTGGCCAGGGTGCCTGGCAGCAGCAGCTCGCTGGGGCATCACTGCGCGCTATGCTGGCGAGATGGACGATGGCACAGTGTGGGGCGAACCCTGGCACCTGCAACCCATTTCTAGAGCATCGGCACTGTCCCCAGCGTGTGTGCAGCCTTGCTCCTCGGTGTCACCATATGCATGCGATGCCGCTACCAGTGTCCTTCAGCAGGCATCAAACCTGCTTGTCGCAAGCCTCACAAGTATTAATAATTCAGAAGGAAAGCAGCACAGGAATAACCATGGCTGTGCAACACTAACATCTAAATTAGCTGAGTTTATTTTGTTTTCTCCAAGGAAAGCGTGTGCAGTGTTTGTGTTTTGTTCCTGGTTATTAATGGCATATTAAGGCACAGTCATTGCACTCACCTCACCTTTCCCCGAGGAACCAGCTGCCAGTGTTGCGCCTCCTACCCACAGCATCCGCTCAGCAGTGGAACCAATGGTTTGCCCTGAAAAAAGTCTAGGAAAGTATTGAAAAAAGAATAAAGAGGAAAACCATACGGGTTCAGCATCAATCTGGCTCTCAGCTGAGAGGTTCAGTCATTGCTGCAGCCCCCGGAGCCAGGTGTTTGCTCGCACCAGCTGGGTCTGGTGGGGGAGGAAGGGTCTTTTCTCCCACCACCGCTTTGCCATTGCACCTTTGCAATAGCGGGGTGAGAGTGGTCGTCCCGCACAGCATCCCTGTGGGAGCTGGAGATGGGCAGCCTGCTGCTCCTGCTGGCTGCAGCAAGTGGGGGCTCCTGGTGTCCCCAAGAGGATGGCGCTCCCCAGCTCCATGCTGTGATGCTCAGCATGTGGCCTTTCCCCTGGCTGCTCCCAAAACACTTTTAAAAACACTCACAAAGACATCTTGCCCCTGGAGAAACAGCCCAAATGGAAGACAAATCCCAGCTTCAGGCACAGGATTATCTATACTAGTTCTGTAAGAGGGGATGGGACAATATCCTAATTATAGGAGTTAGCTGGCACTCTCCTCTGAGTCTGGGCACCTGACTTCTCTTATTGGATTCTTGCCCAGCTTTATTCACACGTTTGGTGTAAGACCTAGGCGAGGAGTGCCCCAGCCCTGCTCCACAGACCCCCACCACCGGCTCCCACGGCCACAGCACAGCAAGCGTGGGCTGTCCCTGCAGCCACCTCCAGGGCGAAGATGCAGTAGAAAAGTTCTCAGAAGCAATGTAGGGTCCTGCAGAGGTGAAAAGGAGCAAACCCTGGGGAGGTTGCCTGCCAGATACTCCTCTGGACTTCTTGACCACTGAGGCATGCTCAGCGCAGTACTGGCTACAACCCGAACCACACATGGGAGGAAGAAGGTGTTTCTTCTTGTATGTGCCCACACTGGAGACACCAGCTAGACATGGCAGTTTGCATTTTCCTCCTGTGCAAACAAGTCAAGGAATGCATTAGAGGTGCTTCAGTATGTAGAAGAAATACATGGCTGTTCTTGCCAGTGAGGACAGGCTGGAGCAGGACCGTGTACAGCCACACGGCCAGGACTTTAGACTCATAGAATCATGGAATTATTTAGGTTGGAAAAGACCGTTAAGATCATCGAGTCCAACCGTTAACCTAGCACTGCCAGGTCCACCACTAAACCATGTCCCTAAGCACCACATCTACACGTCTTTTAAATACCTCCAGGGATGGTGACTCAACCATTTCCCTGGGCAGCCTGTTCCAATGCTTGACAACCCTTTCAGTGAAGAAATTTTTCCTAATATCCAATCTAAACCTCCCCTGGCACATTTCCTCTCGTCCTATCACTTGTTACTTGGGAGAAGAGACCAACCCCCACCTGGCTACAACCTCCTTTCAGGTAGTTGTAGAGAGCGATAAGGTCTCCCCTGAGCCTCCTTTTCTCCAGACTTTGCTGGAGAAAGCCTGGATTCAACCCTGGCTGAATCTGTACCCGCACTGGGCTTTTAGGATATTACTTTTTTCACTTTGAAACTAAAGAGCAAAATGCAAATAGCGACTGGAAAGATGCCTGTGTCCCTGGGACCAGGGAAAGATGGTGAAAGTTTTCACTGTGGGTGACTTTGACAGGATGGGACCCTTAGGACCTGTCCCCGCTCCTGCTCTCTTCTGCAATGCAACCTCATCCCCACMGCCAGGGAAGAGCATGCCCAGCCAGCATAGAATCACAGAATGGTTTGGGTTGGAAGGGACCTTAAAGATCATCTAGTTCCAACCCCCCTGCCATGGGCAGGGACACCTTCCACCAGACCAGATTGCTCAAAGCCCTATCCAACCTGGCCTTGAACGCTTCCAGGGATGGGGCATCCACAACCTCTCTGGGCAACTTGTTCCAGTGCCTCACCACCCTCATAGTGAAGAATCTCTTCCTTATATCTAATCTAAATCTACCTTCTTTCAGTTTAAAGCCATTACCCCTTGTCCTATCACAACAGGCCCTGCTAAAAAGTTCGTCCCCATCTTTCTTATAAGCCCCCTTTAAGTACTGATAGGCTGCAATAAGGTCTCCCCAAAGCGTTCTCTTCTCCAGGCTGAACAACCTAAATTCTCTCAGCCTGTCTTCATAGGAGAGGTGCTCCAGCCCTCTGATCATCTTTGTGGCCCTCCTCTGGACTCGCTCCAACAGGTCCACGTCCTTCTTATGTTGGGGGCCCCAGAGCTGGACGCAGTACTCCAGGTGGGGTCTCACTGGAGCAGAGCAGAGGGGCAGAATCACCTCCCTTGACCTGCTGGTCACACTTCTTTTGGTGCAGCCCAGGATACGGTTGGCTTTCTGGGCTGCAAGCGCACATTACCGGGTCATGTTGAGCTTCTCATCAACCAACACCCCCAAGTCCTTCTCCTCAGGGCTGCTCTCAATCCATTCTCTGCCCAGCCTGTATTTGTGCTTGGGATTGTCCTGACCCATGTGCAGGACCTTGCACTTGGCCTTGTTGAACTTCATGAGGTCTGCACGGGCCCACCTCTCAAGCCTGTCAAGGTCCCTCTGGATGGCATCCTTTCCCTCCAGCATGTCAAACGCACGACACAGCTTGGTGTCATCGGCAAACTTGCTGACAGTGCACAAATCCCACTGTCCATGTCACCAACAAAGATGTTAAACAGTGCCAGTCCCAATACCGACCCCTGAGGAACACCACTCATCACTGGTCTCCATTTGGACATCGAGCTGTTGACTGCAACTCTGAGTGTGACCATCCAGCCAATTCCTAATCCACCAAGTGGTCCATCTGTCAAATCCATGTCTCTCCAATTCAGAGACAAGGATGTCTTGCGGGACAGTGTCAAATGTTTTGCACAAGTCCAGGTAGATGATATCAGTCACTCTTCCCTTATCCACCAATGCTGTAACCCCATTGTAGAAGGCCACCAAATTTGTCAGGCATGATTTGCCCTTAGTGAAGCCATGTTGGCTGTCACCAATCACCTCCTTATTTTCCATGTGCCTTAGCATAGCTTCCAGGAGGATCTGTTCCATGATCTTGCTGGGCACAGAGGAGAGACTGACTGGCCTGTAGTCCCCCCGTCTTCCTTTTTTCCTCTTTTAAAAATGGGGTTATGTTTCCCCTTTTCCAGTCAGTGGGAACTTCACTGGACTGCCATGACTTCTCAAATACGATGGATAGTGGCTTAGCAACTTCATCCGCCAGTTCCCTCAGGACCCGTGGATGGATCTCATCGGGTCCCATGGACTTGTGAACCTTCAGGCTCCTTAGATGGTCTCGCACCTGATCTTCTCCAACAGTGGGCAGTTCTTCATTTTCCCAGTCCCTGCCTTTGCTTTCTGCAACTTGGGCGGTGAGGCTCGAGCACTTGCTGGTGAAGACTGAGGCAAAAAAGTCATTGAGTACCTCTGCCTTCTCCATATCCCTGGTAACCAGGTCTCCCGTTTCGTTCCGGAGAGGGCCCACATTTTCCCTCGTCTTCCTTTTATCCCTGATGTACCTATAGAATCTTTTCTTGTTGCCCTTGACATCCCTGGCCAGATTTAATTCTATCAGGGCTTTAGCTTTCCTAACCTGATCCCTGGCTGCTCGGACAATTTCTCTGTATTCCTCCCAGGCTACCTGTCCTTGCTTCCACCCTCTGTAGGCTTCCTTTTTGTGTTTGAATTTGTCCAGGAGCTGCTTGTTCATCCACGCAGGCCTCCTGGCGTTTTTGATTAACTTCCTCTTTGTTGGGATGCATTGCTCCTGAGCTTGGAGGAGGTGATCCTGGAACATTAACCAGCTTTCTTGGGCCCCTCTTCCCTCCAGGGCTTTGTCCCATGGCGCTCTACCAAGCAGATCCCTGAAGAGGCCAAAGTCTGCTCTCCTGAAGTCCAGGGTAGTGAGCTTGCTKCRCRCCCTCCTCGGTGCYYTAAGGATCTTGAACTCCACCAYTTCATGGTCACTGCAGCCCAGGCTGCTCTTGAGCTTCACATTCCCCACCAGCCCCTCCCTGTTGGTGAGAACAAGGTCCAGCATAGCACCTCTCCTCATTGGCTCCTCTAYCACTTGGAGAAGGAARTTRTCATYRAYRCATTCCAGGAACCTCCTGGAYTGCTTATGCCCTGCCATGTTGTCCCTCCAACAGATATCAAGGTGGTTGAAGTCCCCCATGAGGACCAGGGCTTGTGATCATGAGGCTGCTCCTATCTGCCTATAGAGGGCCTCATCCGCTCAGTCTTCCTGGTCGGGTGGCCTGTAGCAGACCCCCACCGTAATGTCACCTGTCCCTGCCTTCCCTTTAATCCTGACCCATAAGCYCTYRGTYRGCTCCTCATCCATCCCCAGGCAGAGCTCCATGCACTCCAGCTGGTCATTGATGTAGAGGGCGACACCCCCTCCTTGTCTCCCCCGCCTGTCCTTCCTAAAGAGCCTGTATCCCTCCATCCCCACACTCCAGTCATAGGAGCCATCCCACCACGTCTCCGTGATGCCAATAAGGTYGTAGCCCTGCAGGCGTGTGCACATCTCGTAACTCCTCTTGTTTATTTCCCACGCTAGGTGTGTTTGCATAGAGGCATTTAAGTTGGGCCCCCAATGAAGCTGACTTACTGGCTGGAGTGGTTGGAATTCCTTTGTGCTGCTTTTCAGGCACTCTCCTGCTGACCTGTGATCCTTCTCCAGGCTCTGGGCATCTATTGCTGGCCCTGGCATCAAACTGGTAGGAGTGGGATGGATTGAGGTTCCCCTCCCCCAGCAACTTTAGTTTAAAGCCCTCTTCACCAGCTTGGCAAGCCTATGACCAAAGATGCTCTTCCCCTTCTCTGACAGATGGACCCTGTCAGCCCCCAGTTTCTCAAAGAGAGTCCCATGGACTAAGTAGCCGAACCCCTGGCTGTAGCACCAGTCCCGTAACCATTTGTTGACTCACCAGATTTGACTGGCCCTTTCAAACCCCTTCCCTTTGACCAGCAGGATTGATGAAAAAAAACTACCTGCACTCCAGAGTCCCTTACCGCAACTCCCAGGGCTCTGTAATCCTTCCTGATACTCCTCAGACTGCTCCTGGCTGTATCACTGGTGCCCACGTGAAACAGCAGCAGCAGATAATAGTCAGTGGACTGTACGAGGCTTGGTAGCCTCTCGGTGACATCGCTGATGCGAGCCCCCGGTAAGCAGCACACCTCTCTAGAGAGTGGGTCTGGTCGGCAAATGGGTGCCTCCGTACCTCTCAGAAGAGAGTCGCCTGCTACTATCACCTGTCACCTTTTCTTAGTTGCACTGGTCGTTAATACAGGGGGCAGATGGGGCTGCCTTACTCAGCTCCAGCATCTCTCCTGGACCCTGTGACGGGACTTTCCTCTTCAGCCTGCAGAGCGGTGAAGTGGTTCTGCAAGGGCACCTCAGGCTTCGGAGGAAGCCTCTTCCTCCTGCTGGTCCTTGCCGTTGCAACTGTCCATTCTTCTGCATTATTGGCCCCCCCGCTCCTTTCTGTGTGTGCCGGTGGGGGAGTTTTTGGCTGTTTGGCCATGGGCTGTGGATCCACTGCAGGCTGTGCTTGCAACCAAGCTATCTAACTCCTTCTTCGCCTCCCTGATGTTACTCAGCCTTCTCACGGCCTCCTGCAGCTCAGCCACCTGCTGCAGGAGGTTCTCCCCCTTGTGCAGGCAGCATCACCGGGGAGAAAGCGGCTCCCTCGCTTACACCTCATTACCTGCAGAATGGCCTGGGTGACAGGAGCAGGAATGTAGAGGCAAACTTCATCTGGGATGTAATTTGTCATATTTGCTATAATATATCTGTGACCAACTCGGACTTGGAGTGTGACCTGCCTTATGCGCTGAGTTTCATACTGCTGCATGTCAGACACAGTTAAGGCAAAGGAAGCTGCTAAGGTCCTGTGCAGAACAGTGCAGGAAAGGTAAAAAAATGCTGGAGCRGGGGCCCGGGAGCACAGCTGGGGAGGAGATGGGCTCACAGTGCCCAGAGGTTTAGTGCTGCAGCTCCCAGTGCCAAGGACCAGGCAAAGAAGACACCAAAGATGTGCTCAGAGCTGTAGCCCTACAGGCAAGGAGGGTCTGGGGGAGCTGAGGATGACCCGGGGTACCAGTCCCGACCCACCTGAGCCCCGGCAGCACCAAACACTGAGGTGTGGGAACATGCGGTGGGGATGAGCAAGGAGGGGACCTTTCTTCTCACCTTCAGGTGAGAGATGATTCCCTCTAGTGATAGCCCAACCAGTAAAGATTTTGTTTGGGATAAATTGTTCCTCCATCAGGAAGAGCCAGCCCACTGTCAGCCTCTTAAAATAACCTGCCCAACTGGTGGTCATGGGCTTACCCTCACCTCTGAAGACAACAGACAGCTGCCATGACAGCTCCTCGCCTCCTTTTTTCTGGCCAGTGAATAGAATAGAATAGAATAGAACAGAATAGAATATTTCAGTGGGAAGGGACCTACAACAATCATCTAGTCCAACTGCCTGACCAATTCAGGGCTGACTAAAAGTTAAAGCATGTTATTAAGGGCATTGCCCAAATGCCTCTTAAACAGACAGGCTTGGGGCATCGACCACCTCTCTGGGAAGCCTGTTCCAGTGTTTGACCACCCCCTCGGTAAAGAAATGCTTCCTAATGTCCAGTCTAAACCTCCCCTGGCACAGCTTTGAACCATTCCCACGTGTCCCATCACTGGATACGAGGGAGAAGAGATCAGCACCTCCCTCTCCACTTCCCCTCCTCAGGAAGCTGTAGAGAGCAAGGAGGTCGCCCCTCAGCCTCCCTTTCTCCAAATTAGACAAGCCCAAAGTCCTCAGCCGCTCCTCACAGGACATTCCTTCCAGCCCTTTCACCAGCTTTGTTGCCCTCCTCTGGACACATTCAAGGACCTTCACATCCTTCTTAAGTTGTGGGGCCCAGAACTGCACACAGTACTCAAGGTGAGGCCGCACCMACGCTAAATACAGCGGGATAATCATCTCTTTTGACCAGCTGGTTATGCTGTGTTTGAGGCACCCCAGGATGCGGTTTGCCCTCTCGGCTGCCAGGGAACACTGTGACTCATATTGAGCCTGCTGTCAACAGCACCCCCAGATCCCTTTCTGCAGGGCTGCTCTCCAGCCACTCCTCTCCCAGTTTATACCTGTGCCCGGCATTACTCCATCCTAAGTGCAGGATCTGGCATTTGGACTTGTTAAATTTCATCCCATTAATCATAGCGCACTGCTCCAATCTATCTAGATCCCTCTGCAAGGCCTCTCATCCCTCAAGAGTCAACAGCACCTCCCAGTTTGGTATCATCAGCAAACTTGCTAATGGTGCATTCAGCTCCTGCATCCAGATCATTGATAAATACATTGAACAGAACTGGCCCTAGGATTGAACGCTGAGGAACACCGCTGGTGACCRGTTGCCAGCCAGATGCAGCCCCATTCACTACAACCCTTTGAGCTCTACCCTTCAGCTAGTTCTTCACCCAGCACACCATGAACCCACTCATCCCACAGTTGGACAACTTGTTCAGAAGGACGCTGTGAGGGACAGCATCAAAAGCCTTACTAAAATCCAGAAATCCACCGCCTTCGCTTCATCCACTAGGTGGGTGACCTTATCATAGAAGGGTATCAAATTAGTTAAACAGGACTTTCCCTTTGTGAACCCATGTTGACTGTGCCTGATGATTGCATTATTCTTTAAATGCCTTTCAATAGTACTCAGTATGATCTTGTCCCTAATTTTTCCAGGAACTGAGGTTAGACTAACAGGTCTGTAGTTTGCCGAGTCTTCCCTCACACCCTTTTTGTAGATGGGAATAACACTGGCTAGCTTCCAGTCAGCAGGGACCTCCCCGGACTCCCAAGACCTTTGGTAGATGATCGAGAGGGGTCCTGCCATAACATCCGCTAGCTCCCTCAGTACTCATTGGTTTCTAACTTGTCTGGCATGGCCATCAATCTGGGATTAACCCAACCCTCTGGTGATGCACTGCCCGCCCTTTAACCACAGCGACCACGACAGAGTGTTCAGAAGCGTGTCCGGGTCCAAACCATCATGCCTGATACAGACGGACAACAGGTAAGGTCTGCTTCCAGGCACACAGCTCCCGGTGATGCAGGCACGTCTCCAAAGCTTCTACACAGAGAGATGCTCTGCTCTCCTTTTTTCCTCCTGTTTCCTTCTTTTTCAATGAAACTTCTCCCCTCCCAAAAGAGACAACGGCAATTATCGGGTTCATCAGCAATGTATCTGCTATCACGCAGCCTGGGGATCTCAAAATGCTAGTCTGCCCACTGGACCATTAAAGTCGATGGATGTTCCTAACCTTTAAATATCAATAGAGGGTGCCCTGCATAATGGATCAGGGACTATCCATGGAGACCATCTGCCCGGTGGCTGCAGAAATGCTCACGTTGTTCAGGAGTTTATTACTCAGAGGCTAATGCTAAAAATACATTGCAAAGGGCCTTATTTAAAAACAAAGGGCTAATGCAAACCTGGCAACAGAGAAACACAAGACCGAACCCAAGCACCTCTGCCACCCAGGCTGGAGTTAAGCTGCAACCAGACAGGCACTAACTTAATTTGAAAGGCAATGACATAATTCTGAATCAGCTTAATAGGACCTGCAATTCATACAGAAAAGCCTGAATTTATGTAGTAATTAGCCAGAGCTTTCAGAGTGCTAGGTATCTCCATGGCAAGAAAATAATTACATAGCTTATTAAACCGAGGTAAAAATGGACCCGCTAATGGATTTTTTTGTGCTGAACTCCACTTTTGCTAAGTTAGACTCTATCTTTGATTAAACATACAATTCGCCAAAACACCAAAGTCACTTAACAAGTTGTAGTCTTCTATTAATCACTTGGACATCATTTTGCAAGTGATTAACCCCCCTACACACCAGTCCCTCCCCGAAAGACACCCCCGGAGCCCGACGAGCAGTAAAGTTCTCCGAGCTTTTCATTGGTTTCTCCATTGGTTTTGAACTCCGCCTGGTTCAACTCTCAAACGATACATCCTGGAGAACGAGCCTGGAAATTGCTCTCCCCTCCTGGTCCTCGTTACCAGCCAGGGAAGCAGACGCATCCTCAGAGGAGCTCTTCAAAGCACAGCCAAGATGGTCAAAGTCACCCAGTGACTGCGGATGCACAACTTCAGCCTCTAAAGCAGGTCTGATTTTCTTAAGAGAGCTGCTTGGCAGCAGCAGATAAAGCTCTTTCCAGTACTTAGCTGGCCTGCAATCAAAAGGTTCCCCGTATCAGAAGCCATCTTTGAAAAGCTCAGCCTGGTCGGGCTTCAGAGCATCTCCCCGGTCCCCCTGGGGTGCCGTGCACGACCACCTTTCCTGGGTATCTTCCTCGCTTGCTTTCCAAAAGGCAAGCTGGGAGTGCCTTGCTCGCACACCCTATGCCAGCCCCAGTCCGAAACGAAGCCAACCCACTTGAAAAGAAGAAACTCCTTAAAAGCTGGGAAAGCAGTGGGGGACAACCTAAAAAAATCAAACCTGGGATTGGAAAGCTTAAAGAGGCAAAGAGAAAGGCAGGACAAACTGGGCCGGATGAAGCAGGACACAATCCCAGTGTCTGCACGGGGCTGCTCTGGGGCTTGTCAGCCCACGGCGGGCAGCAAACTCCATCGTGGATACCTCGGCACGTTTCAGAGCAAAAATTACAAAGTCAAAGAAATGGGAATTTTTTGACCACTAAAATTCAGACTCTTTCATTTCGTTTCTGCAAAAACAAGGTAAAATGAGCTTTTGTAAGGAGATTTTTTTTCTTTTCAAATGAGAAGAGTTTGGGCTTTGTTAAACAGCCACTTAAACTTGCTATTCGCTACAGACAGAAGTGGAAACCAGAAGAGGAGAGATGTCAGGAAAAGGTGGAAAAGGTGACAAAAGTCCCATTTACAAGAGCAGATGAATGATGACAGAAGAACTGCTGCATTTATGAATGCTACAGCAAAACAGTTTTTACATCCTTGGTACCTAAGAAAAGGATATTGTGCAATGCTTGACTCAAAACATGCCTGACTCATTTTAAGTTGCACAAACAAGATTCAAATGCTGCGGTCCCTCTCAGAGGCACCATCCCGTGACAAGGTCAGAGATGTTTTTGGATGTTCTCCCGAGTGCAGAGAGATGCTAAAGCCCACGGTGGCCGATTCGCATCTAACCCTTGTGCATCTGAACAACTGCTACCCAGCCCGTGCAAGAAGAGCCATTAGTGTAAGAACATCTGCAGCATCTTTAACACCACACCATCTTCTGGCAGCCAGCCAGCCAGCATGAACACAAACAGTCTGGAGACAGACTATAAGCAACCATGGAATTATCCTTTTTTTCCAATACTTTGCTTTTTTTGCTGGGCTCGCCCCGGGAAAGCAGGCAGGCTTCTGATTAACTCTCCTTTCAGGGTTGCGCTTGTCAGCAGGGTGCTGTGGTTGAAAGGACTGTTCGTTTAATAGCTCAAATTTGCATTTCTAGGAAAAAAAATGAACACACTTTTCTGCTTGGCAGCACTGACACGAGCCTGTATTGTAGACCGAGCCTGACCTAACAACGCATTTCCATTTGGATATTGCAACCACCTCTCTTTTTTTTAATATTAAAGTATTAACACCTAACTACTACTGGGTCATTCTACACAGCAAAACCCCCCTAATTACATGCTTAACATTAACCTCAGGCCAAATCATTTGTCGATACTTTACTTTGCAGAGAGGACAGGCTTAAGCAGTTACCTGCAGACTCGATGAACGTAGGGAAAACTTCTTTCCATGCCACCAATGTCAAACGTTACTCTAACAGCACGTRCCTGGTACCTCACAGGAACAAAATACTTTTATTTTTTAAATTCGCGGTCACAACAGCCCGGCCAGCGGGGCTGGCAGCTTTCCCTTCGGCGCCTTGAGCTGCTCCGCATCCAGCAGAAACTGAGCTGTCACCTTCCTGTGGTCTTCACCAAGGAATTGCCTTCACCCAGGACCCAGCTGGGAGGGAGCAGGATCCCATAGGCACCCACAGGCACTCACACTGCTGCGTTAACCCAGCCGCAACAGCGGGCTCCCAAAAAAACCTACGTACTTACAAGGCAACGTGTCTCGGACAAGATGGGCACGCGTCGGGCAGGGAGCCAGCCTTGTCCTTCCCCCAAATATGCAATGCTAGGAACTTGTTGCATGGGTTAGACCAAGACAGGCAGTGACAAGAAAAGTAGTCTTTTATTTCAATTAATATTTCTTGGCATTAGGCAGATATTAAATAACACTGGAATGCACAAGACTATTAACATATCGACAGCAAAAGGGAGGAGGTGTAGCCAAGTCGAGAACAGCAGTGCGAGTCACGTCACCTCGGGGCACTCAAAAGCCATTTAACGCAGCAACCACCAGAAATTAGGACTCCACTGAGAAATACAAAATGAGGATGAACTCCTTTCAGGTCTTTCGTTAACACAGTAACGTTGGAACGATTGACAGTAAAAATGAACAAATATTTGCATTCAGGAATTAAACAGTGAAATATCCACAAACTGCTAGTCATGCATTTCTTTTGGAACAGCAATTTGCTAATGCATAAATATCACAAAAAAACAATCTCCAAGATTTGAATAAATCACAGACGACTAGAAGAAACAAAGCTCGAATTCTATTTTATGCCTTAAATAGATGACCTAAATATTTAAAATTTTACTTCACCATATATATATAATTTATATATATATTAAAAGAAAGTAAAGACCATTAGATAAGTGCAAGCTATTTTCCTCAAAAAGAAAATTGGAACCATGCCCAGGAAAGCTGCTTGGTTTTGGGTTTTTTTTTTTTTCCCTTTTTTTTTTTTTTTTTTTTTTTTTTTTTTTGAACTTTCTACTCCATTCAGTCCACATTTTTTTTACATAGTAATTTCTGAAGCAAAATAAATTATCTACCATCTGCCATGTCGGGTAAAAGTCCTACCTAGCATCTTCTCAGGAACTACTAGAACATCACCTTTCTTATGGACTAAGTGAAGTGGTATCTCACCAGCGATTTGAACTCTTTTGTAGCTGCATGTAAACATACCTTTCAATTAATGTTTAAAATGTGTAGAGTGAATCATAACATTACAGGGAAGCAGAAACGGAGCTGCCAAAGGAGAGCTGCACTGGTGTTAGTGAGGGGAGCGAGGGCTGGTTCGCTCGGACACACACACACACACAATCTGGCAATGGGATCTTATCCGCGAAGTGTGGAGGGATGGTTGAGAAGGCATCCGTTTGCGAGCAAAGCCGAGATTCTCTGTGCACACTGTCCGCTTTAATCAGAATTGACTTGCGCTACTGGGGTCGCACTGTAACAACCGCACAATGGAGGGATCGCTCTTGGCACCTTTGATGAACTCTTCCAGCGACAGTTTACCTGAAAGGGAGGAAAAACAAAATGGAAATAATAAAAAAAAAAAAAGTCAGTTGCTGCTGCCACCGTCGCTGTAGCTTAAAAAAAACCCTCCTCACCGAAGCAACATATGTATATTTAATCTGTCACAAAGGCATCGAGGGGAATTTAGTGCAATGCACAGCAGCCAAATCCTACTCAAGTCCTTAAGCCCAGATGTATTTTTCTTCTGCAAAACAATCTAGCATAATAATTGCTATTTTTTATTTAAAAAGACAGTACCAAATATAAAAACAACTGTTCCAATATCATTTGGCAGTTTTTTGCCCAGAACCAGACTATACATATTACATGACACATGAACACAAGGTATGGTACCTGAACACATGTACGCTTTGAAAATTACACCCATATTACTATGACATTTTAAACATAAATATCCCAAATGTCTCCACTTTGCACCCTCTCAGTTTGTTGTGACGTGTAGGSCTGAGCAGTGATGGCTTCTCCTGCCCTACAAGCCACCTGCCGTGCCCTGCGGGGTGTACAGGAACAGGACCTGTTTCACGGGGCAGCGACAAAAGCCACCCTTGGGAGAGCCACCTATTGCCACGTGTCGCTCCTGAGYGTTTCTGGTTTATACATCTTCAGTTTAGGCCAGAGGCACTGACTTGGATGGACCCCATAACAGTCTGCGGGTCTGAAAAGGTGATCTCTGGAGGAGCAACCATGAGTTAGCAACCACCCCAGCATCCCCTGGTTGCAACAGTCCCGTAGCACAGCACGGCAAGGAGGAAAGGTCCCATCTGGTCTCCCAGACCTCATCCTGGGACGGCCCAACCTCGTGGCAGGTYTCTCCCAAGCTCAGGACCAGTCCCCTGCACAAATGGCATCAGGAGCCCGTGAGCAGCCTCTGCCTTGCCTGCTATCACTAATACTCTTCTGCTTCAGCACTCTGAACCATGGCAGAAATAAGCCGTAGCGATATTAATGAGAAATAAAACAGTTTTCCCTACGAAACGGAGGAGACGAGCATTTGCTGCATCCCTGACACTGTGTCCAGTGATCTCCCATCTACCTCGTGCTCCCAGCCTCACACAACACCCCAGGGCCATCCTTACCCAACCCAAACTGCCCTGCTCGAGACAGGCAGGACCCACGCACAAACATCTTGCACTTGGCAGCTGCCTGCTTCCACTTTCGGCCACGTGCCCCCAAAGGGACGGAGGCACAAGCTCATCGTGCCGGTTTTCACCAGCCCCAGGATGCTCCCAGCCTGCTGCGGGGACGGGGAGAGGACGGAGCTCAGTGGCCAGCACCCGAATCAGGTCAAACAGGGAGGAATGAGCAAACCTTCCTCTTGTAGAAATTACAGAAGCTCAGAAACCCATGGCACACTTCTGCCCCAATTTCTGGCTTTTAAGCTAATGTTCCCAAACCAAGTGTTTTCTTAAGTTTTCATCAGCCTGAAAAAGAGTACTCATAACTGTTAGGACATTTATTAGTTTCCCCCTCTCCTTGCAATACTTAAAAGCAAAGCCCAAATCAAAATCTATTTGCAATGTCCAACAGTCAGATGGGGAAGAAGAAACATTTCCAGCCACCAAGGGCACACACGCTTCCCTGTGCGAAGACTTCATTGCTTGGCACTACATGGCTTGCCAGGCTGGTATTCTACTGGGAATAGGATGACTTTATTTCAGCAAGAAAGTGCAACAGGTGGAGGATGTGTATAGCAAGTTTTGTGACCACTACTCTGTTGCACATCTGCACGCGCCGCTACTTTCCGCAGAACAAAAATACTTTAATCATGTTATTTTAAGGCCCTCCACATGCGAAGTCAGGGGATGAAGTGCTAGTTTTGATGAAGTCAAAGGTAAAATACTAGAGGACTCCAGCAAGGCCAGGAATTTGCCCCAGAGGCTGCGGCAGCAGATGCCAAAACGCAGCCACAAAATTCTCTTGAATAAAAACCTTTCTATACATAAGATCGTATTTTTCCAGGTCTCCATATCTCAGCGCTAGAACCAAATCTTTGCTCCCACTGAGCACATCAGTAGGATGCAGTTTCTGATTTCGTCACGGGCAGCTGCCGCCTCAGCCGCTGCCAGGGTAATTCCCAGGGACTCCACCTCGACTGGCACGAGAGGAAACACGTCGGCAGGCTGACAGGCAGAGGAAATTGCTCAGTTTTGCCTGTGTTTTTCGAGCCTAAGGAAATGAGCCAGCTCAGGTGGAGGGGTCGTGATGGGTATGCTGTCAGATAATTTATCAAGTGGCTCCATAATTGGCTCGGGAGCTGTTACATCCCCCCGACGCGCACGCTGCAACAGAGTAAACACACACACAACGTGTGACCATGCGTATACGTACACACGCCATAAACATGCACAGAAAATAAGTATTATGGACCCAGGGGAATTTTTGCTTTCAACCACATCCCCGACCTGCATTACTGATGACAAGCCCAGGACTGCAACCCTATCAAGGGCAATGGGAGCAAAACCTTGTGCCTAGTTCGTGCTACGCTCAGAGAAAATAACCCAAAGACATTGGACTCAGGGGATTTTCAGAGGATCCTTTGCAGAAGGGGATTTACCCGCAAAATGTCAGGGAAGGACTGCTCCCCTCCCATCCCTTCGTCCCCCCAGCAGGAAGAGTCTCTCGCCCGCTGCCCACTTATTCACCCTGTTTGTTATGGACCGGAGATGCTCACTGAGGACAGGCAGAGACCAGAGGTACCGGTGGGGACATCCCTGCCCTCTAACCCCCCGCCCCCACCAAAATACCATCATCTGCTTCGACCAACGCTGGGCTAGAAAACCTGTATTTCTAGAGCCTATGAAGGGGTGCCGGTGGAGATCCTACCATCGTTGTTTGTGTCCATCTGTCTGAAGATCTTGTCTGTTCGCTTCTCGGGAGTGGATGAAGGGTTGATCATTAATAAAAGAAGCAATAAGTTTATATGCATTACAAGAGTATTTTCATAGGTGTAAGTATCTAGTGGTGAAAAAAAAAAAAAAAAAAAAAAAAGAAAAGAAAAAAAAATATAGGAAAAACACAACCCAAACAATAAAGCGTCAGGACTGAGAAAAAGAATTCAAGCCTGTAGCAATAAAAAAAGGCAGCTGACCCTGGCAGGCAGCTGCAGGACTTTATAAACCAAAACAAATAGGAATTTCTGACTGCAGCTTTTTTTTATTTTTCTTTCCTGTATTCATTCGCACTTCAAAAGAAGCTTCCGCACTTCTGGGTCAGTTTAACTGAAAGTCAGGGTCTAGATTAACATATGAGCAGGACTGAGCTAAAATAAAGGAGAATTACACACCATTGCCTCCTGTCTGCTAAGCCGTCGCCTCTTCGGCTGGCTCTCAACATACACTCCGTTACGCGTATGCGTGTGGGGTGTTGTATGGATTACAGGTGAATATGAAAATATAGGAATAGGGGTTGTTTTTCTTTGTGGATGGGTAAGGAAATGCATTTTCAGGCTTACAAGAATGTGAATAAAGACGAGACCTCTTTAGGACATCTGCAGTCCTAGCCCTCCTCCTAAATTATCCCTGCTCAGCCATGAGGACCAACTGCCGGGGCACTGCCTGCATGCATTACGTGCTTCCCAGTGCCCCTTGCAGTGCACTGGAGACACATCTCAGCTGCAGAGTGGATGGCAAGCAGCCGACTGCCGAGGCCGAGCCCCGGCCAGCAAGTGGGGCAGGGGCACAGGGGGCTCTGCCCTACACGCCCCCCGGTACAGCCTGTGGGCTACACGCCCACAGCCTTTGGGAGATGAAGATGTGCTACAGCCTTTCATTTGGAGGTCATGTTGACTCAGATTTGAAGTTTCAAAGTATTAATTTTGAGATTAATCAGGTCAGTAAAATTTGCATTGAGGGTTTTTTGATCCCATCAACACCCCACTAAGAAATCCCCAGGGAAAGCTGCAAGATTTTGGCTATGGGCCAGTTGCACAGCACCCTGTTCGTCTCTTGGGCTCTTTCCTCATTTGTACCTTGTAGGTCCCACCATGGCCCCCAGTGTCCTTTTGGGGACCGTGGGCCCAGGAGCCTCCCTGGGGCAGGAGGGACCCAGCTCAGCACATCCCTCATCTCCAGCTCCAGCTGTCTCAGGGTGAAGAGGTTACAGCAACATGAATAAAATATAAAATAGAGACAATGCCTCACCTGCACTATTTCTAGCATTTCCCCACGGCTGATGTACCCGTTGCCGTCCAGGTCGTACATACTAAATGCCCACTTCAGCTTCTGTTCCAGCTTGCCCCGAGAGGTGACGCTCAGGGCGATGATGAATTCCCTAAAGTCAATCGTCCCGTCGCCATTGGTGTCAAAGGTGCGGAAGACGTGCTCTGCAAACTTCGACGCATCGCCATAGGGGAAAAAATTTGCATATATTTTTTTGAACTCTTCCACAGTCAAATGGCCCGTCGGGCAATCTTTTAGGAAGCCCTTGTACCACTCCTGCAGCTCGTGGTCTGTGAACTCAGTGTTCTCGCGCAGGTCCTGGAGCACCTCGGGGCGCAGCTTGCTGTTCTGCTTCCCCATCCTCTTCTGGATCTGGGTTCAGCAGCTGCAAAGCAAGAGAGCATCCGCCTGAGCTCCGGCCCCTCTCAGCAGAGAGGGGCTGGGGGCAGGCAGAGCCCTGCGGGAAACACAGACCCTGCCCGGGGCAAGGGGGAAAGAGGAGAAAAAGGATGCTATAAATCACTAGGAAAATATCTCATTTCATCCGGCCTCTTGTCCTCTCCTCTAGGCTCTCTCACTTACTAGTAAGCCGCAGAAGGACAAGGGAAGGCAGTTTGGGAGGGACTATTTGGGAAATACTAACCCTTATTATTAACCCTTATTATCTGGGAAATAATAATCCTCATTATTTTATTCCTCTGCTACAATCCCACTCCTCTATCACATGGCTTGTGATGCCCAGGTCTGGATCCCAACTCTTGACCCACCCCAACAGGCTGATCTGCTGCGATGACCAAGCAGGAAGGGACAGCAGCGGGGATGAAAAGTAAAATCCATCTATTCACAAGTGAAAGTAAGCAGGGACGAAGCGAGGGGCAGGAAGGGCAGGCGGCTCTGTGCCAGCCACGTTCGCATTGTCCAGATGCTCTTTGAAACCCCTTGGCTTACGGAGCATCTCCTCCCTCCTCCCATGACAGCAGCACCGGTACAAGGGACTTCATCCTTTCCAGCAGATCGTGACCCTCTGCCTCCCCGGACAAGCAGAGAAAAGGGCTTTTTAAAGCAAAATGCTTGGCAAAGCAACTCCTTTCAGGTTTACTGGCATTTATACTTTTATATAAGCTTATTCAGTAAGTTCAATATTCCCCAATGTAGGCAAAAGGGCATTTCAACCTCAGGATTTTATCAGGATTTCAGAAGGGGGCTGGGTTTGTCCCCTCCTTTGACAGTGCCTGTGATGCGCAGGTGACTGTGCAGGTGAGGCTGCCCAGCAACAGGAAAGCTCCTTGAACAACATGAAAGATGGTCAATCTGCACTTAGGAAACAACAGGAAAAAAAAGATACCATGATGTATTTTTGGCTTTTATCCCTTTCAGCCTTTCATGGCTTCCCAGCAATACCAAACCGAGCTGCTAAGCAAGAGGTTGAGCTGCAACTCCCTCCCCAAACTCAAGAGGTTTATTCACAAGCTTTGCACAAAGTCACATCCAAACCCCTGTGACTGGTCCAGCGTAAATGACATTTCTCTGCACAGTCTGTTCTGCTCCTGTTAGGCTCGCCCACAGCTGGTGCAGGAGGCAGGTTAGTAACAGGCCAACACCACGCGGCTACTTGGAAACCACAAGAGCTGAGCAACAAAGTGTGCAGAGACCGGGAAAAATATAACAGGGGCTAAGCACTTCCCAGAGAGAAAAAATCCCAGGCATGCATAAGAACCTTAAAAAAAAAAAAAAAAGTTAAAGGTCAGCAAAAAATAAGTTGCTCTACAGCAGAGAGATTTTCAACAGCTGAATTTAAGCTCGTTTTATTTGTATTCCACTTAGTCTCTGCGTCGCCTCAGCAATGTAAAAAATCCACATCCTGCTCTGTGGCTTAATGCTCGGAGACAAAAACCAGCCAGCTGCTCATTAGTTCAATGCATCGGGCTTAACAGAAAACTGTGTTATCATTAGCACTTCTGTTTTCTATAAAAGCTGCCAATATTTCAGCTCCAAAGCTTTATTTTTGTCCATTATATTGCAGTTTTCTCCAGGCCCCTGACACACCTCTGCTTGCTCCCAATATGCAGGGATGCTACAGCTCCCGGTCCCTGCCAGCATCATCCCTAGGAGAGCACTGGGCTGCCCTCCAGTTAAACCACTAACTCCCAGCTGCTCCCGCTGCCTTTCCATCTTTGAATCTCCCCTGCTCCAGATATTCATCCTTGCAGTGCCAAAGGCAGAAAACACAATATTCTACTCTGCTGCAGTCAATTTGCAGAAAACAGTGGCTTGGAGCAAATAACAGATTGACCGTGGTCCTTTTTTTAAGAGGAGAAATTGTAACACTACGTTTCTGTCCTTGGGCGAGGAGGTGCCTTCGGGTCCCGTCCTTCAGTGAATCCCCTTGGCTTCATGATGCCCAGTCCAAAAGCAGCCCCTGCCTCGCTGGCAGCTGTCTCAGACTTCCCTGGGGGAGGGGCAGGAGGAACAGCAGAGCCCGCTTAATGCAGGAGCAGAAATAAACTCAGCTTTAATCACGCACAGGGTTGCAGAACACATGGTAAAACTTCCAACTGGCAGTTAAAAGAGGTTTGAAAAGGTTTAATGCCATTTCTCCCTGTTCCTGTAATACCTTTATTATTCCTGTTCCCTTAAAAATAGAGGCCCCTAGACAATAGAGAGGTAAGATGTTAACTTCATTTATTAGATTTCACTGCTTCTACTAGCAGTAAGATATATCCTGTTATTTGGATGGATGCTCATTTAATATCAGCTTCAAAAGCTTTATATTCAAGCACTCTTTGCATTCAACAAATTACAGGTTATTTCAACCCTTCCTCCTCTTTTACATCTTTTTATATCAGGAAAGTAATGTGCAATGCTCTGAACACAACCCTTTTTTGCAAATGAGCTTTCTGAAAGGCTTCATAATGTGTTCAACCCAAATGTAACCCTGGACTCGTTGTAACCAATTTGTTACGAATAATTAAATAACCAACATTAATTTATTAAAGCCCATCTAAAAAAACCAGCTTCCATGTGAATTGTGTTGCAGGTAGCTCCTCCAAAATGAAATGCCTAAATATCTCATTAATCATGACAGCAACCCCTGCTGCTGGCATCCAACTGACATTTCATTCGATTGCTATAAAATGCTTTCATCAAATCACTTTCCAGAGGCTCAGCAGCTGATTTAGCCACAAGACCACTCAGAGGATGGCTGCTAATGGAAATCACAGGGAGTGGGTCTGGGATGCTCAGGTCAGTCCTGTGATTAGGGCTGTGGGGTTGTTTTTTAACGAGCCCATACCAGCCAAATCACTCGCTGCAGCAGGTGCAGAAGGCAAGGGAGGAGAGACATCCTTGCATCCAACATTGCCCTGGGCAGTCAGCAGAGACCTAACTCCAACACAGCCTGCCTGTCCCTCATTTCCCACCATGCCAGGGTGAAATCCAGGGAAGCAATGCCACACACATTGCAGTGAGGTCCGTCCCTGCTTAGCTTGATGAGCAAAAGCCCTCAGATCATGCAGCACTATCATGGCAGTAACAAAAATAATCACAGGAATGCCCTTGAGGTGATCAGACGAGGAAAAGCTTGGAAGTATAATTGCAGACCAGTAGACTTCACAAGTATATCATTGCTCATGAAAGCGATGCTCAGTCATGTAAGGCTCAAACAGGGGGAAACGCAGATGCATTTTTGTTCCAGTTTCACACCAAAATTTTTGTTAAAATTATGTGGTGCCGCTACCTGCCTGCAATAAGCTACATCCAGCCAGGCTAGAAACTCAGATGCCAGAGAACTTCTACCTGAATATATCCTCTGTCCTTCTAGGCTCACCAAAAATAAGTAATAATGTCATAGCAAAAGCCTAGCAATGAGAAAAAAGGTCTTTTACTGAGGCCAAGACGCACACCAGTTATGCAGCACTACGGTGAGTAACTGTAGCTAACTCTGAAACAGCTAAAGTAGCAATTCTGTGTTTTTACCAATAGATGGACTGGTTGTCAGCATCCACGCACTCAAGTATTTGGAATACTTGTAACAAAGCTCAGTGCATCCTACTTTTACATGAACTTTCCGTCAACCACCAGTTACTGTGGGTAGAAGCGTTCTCCGAGCACGTAACCCAGAAAGCCGGAGACCAACCCAGCTTTTTCACTGCAAACCTTCTGAAGGCAAAAACCCCTTGAACTGAACTCCTGATGGGATCCTCTTAGTGCATCAGTTACGGCTGCAAAAGGAGGAATGACTCCTTAGAGATGCACTTCCTTGTGCAAACCCCCTTGGATACTGATTTAGTATTAATAAAAAGAGGAAAATTGATGAAATACCTGTCTGTAGGGCAGAGGTGCTCTCCAGCAGAGAAAGTCAGTGCACAGAGAAATAGAATAAATACTCCTTATATTATCTGAGCTATGTGCTTTGCAGGGAGAAATCTAGCACCATTTCTCCTGCAGCGCTCACCAACTCAGTCAACGCACAGATGTATTTAAGACGACTCCAGCTCCCGTGGACCAAGCTGCAACAGGGAGATGGGTTCTTGGGCACCCCAGCTAGCAACAAATGCCTAGCAGTAAGAAAAGATCATGTAGCAATAGGCTGCAAAATGGGATTGTAACGACATCCTCTGGACCATGCTGTGCCCAGGGCGGGTCAACGGGTGTGATCTGAGCTGGGAGGGGAAATGTGCAATTACATGGGCCTGGGACAGATAATGAACTCTGGAGTAAAGAGCAGATTTTGTTACATGTTTTAATGCCAGTATCCTAAGCAACGAGCGTTGCAATAGAGAAGGCATAGGATATACAAATACGTTGCTATAGATATCTGGTCCTGCCTGGTAAACTCATGTGAACTTCTTTCCTGCCCTGCGGCAAAAGCAGCGCCGACACTCATGTACCAGCTACCACGGCACCCGCTTCGTCTTCCCAAGTTGTAGACTCGGGGCCAAAAGTAACACCTTTTGATAAAGTTTGAAGTGCAACAAGGAATAGGTTCACCTCTTGAAAAGTTAATAACAGAAGCAGCGAGACAAAAGAGAAACCTCAATCAATAATGCCGCAAAAAATTCAAACCTGCAGAAATGCCGTGGGGTTTGAGATGCAAAAGGCTGGCGTCAAGGGGAGCTGAAACTCCTTCCTCTGCTGCCCTCAGGGAAACAGAAAGAGAAACGAAACCTGACAAGCGAAGAACAGACCATACTAAATAAATAAATGGGCTTTTAAAATTTTTCACTTTCAATGACTAATCACGCTTTTATTTAAATAAGTAACATTGCTTACTTGCAACTCATTTTCAAGTTAAATCCTTTTCAGAAGCTTATTAAAAAAAGTGGGTGAAAGGGAAGGACCACCCCCTGTATAACCCACATTTTCAGTTCCAGAAAACTCAGTAACAATTCAGGTATGTACATTGAACATCCTTCCGAAAGGCACAGTGAATTGGTAACAGACCTCAAGCCACCTTACTTTGTAAGTTTATCCATAAACATGTACCCAGGAACTGTGTGGTCTTGAAAACCCGATTCCATGTCTAGGATGAAAACCCTTTATAGATAACCACCTACCCCCAGCTCACCAAAAGAAAGATATAATTACAAAGGCTCCAATCCTGCGAATAGCTGCGTGAGAGGAATATTTCCAGGCCAACACATTAATTTCATGGAGGCAGCTGCAATGGCTGAAACCTAAGAAATTCACTTATAGGTCTCTGGATTGCTCCTGTCTATTGAGTCACTTTACTCGGGATTATATTCCTGATTTACAGGGAAAAATGAATTAGTCTCTGACATCGAGCATCAATGCATTAACCCGAGAACCATTTTACGTTTGAATCATCGGTGTGCGGTGCAGAGGCATTTGCAGATGATAGCAGCAGTATCTTCCCAGCCATTGCAGTCACTGCAACGAGCTGGGCACGCTGGTACCCACTGCGCCCGCCGACACTGACCCCCATCACCAGGAGATGAGAGGTTGCCATCGAGGGCACAGTTACAAATTCACTGCAAAGAAACAAAAGAACCACAAAACACCCCCAAACATTCATGTATTGCTGCTAATGAGGGAAAAAATGAGACCTGCGTTGGGACCAGAGAAGTGGCAGTTCTTCAGGGAGCTCTCCACAATGTCCTCCAGCTCAAGGAGGAGAACTTATTCCTGTAAAGAGCAAATATTCCCAATGCAATAAGAAAAGCACATAAATGTTTTGAGTAAATTAGGAAATTGGGTTAATTTGGGTGGGAGCTGATTGGGCAGCAATGCAGCTTGTGATTGCAGACAGGAAAAGAAAATCATGAGTGGATTTTCCTCGTCTCCTCCCTTTGCCCTTTCCTTTTTTTTTTTTTCCTCCTTTTTAAACAAAAACAAGGCAGAAGCAGCCAGCCCTATTTTGTCTTCAGACACTGTGCAAAGTTGGCAAGGCTTAAGAAAAAAAAAAAAATTACAGTTTGTTTACACAATATTACAGAGCAAGGAAAACATGTCAGCACAATGTCTTAGCGCACAAGGTCTTTTTCTGAGAAGGTTGGGTTGCATGAGGAAAAACCCATGTCATGTTCACTGAAGATACTATTGTGATACGTAATTTTAAATAAAGCTCTGTGAGTGCAGGCCTGCAGGATAGGGAAAGGTGCCTGATGCGAACTGGGAAATCAGAGAGAAGATTGCAACCTTTTAGAAAAAGGGAAGAAAAGTGACAAAAATCAGCATAGGGCATTATATTTTTAATATAATTAAAACCACAGCATTAGCACGGTTGGGCTGTTTTGTCACTGGATTTTAAAAGTTTCATACGATGCATTTATTTAATTGATGAAGGTTAATCACAGAATAATTCTCTACAGAGTAATCACAGCCCTGGGAGAAAGGAAGCTGGATTAAATTTCAGACGAATTAGCCAAAATATGGCAGTATCAAGAGCCAGCCAATGGCACCTGAGCAAACCATGGAGAAGATGGAGAGTTTGGGGACAATGACACTTGCTAAAGAGACAGTGACAGACAATAATCAGCCCTCAGGGGCTAGTCTGTAAGACCATCCTCACTGCTAATGATGCCTAAATGAAAAAAAAAAAAAGAGATCTGACATCCTTCCCTTTGCCAGGTACTGTGCTGAGACACGGGAGTTGGAGGAATCAAGGGGATTTCAGGGTAGCTAATTTGAAACAAGGAAGAGAAGAGTTGGGTTTGTTTTCAAAGAGTGGAAAGAAACTTTTTTTTTTTTTTTTTTAAAGCATTATTTAGCAGAGGTATGCTTAGTAAAAAGATGCTCAAAAATGTGGTTTTGGAGATATGCCAACTAGCTACCTTTAACAAAAATTCAACCAACTTTTTTTTTTTTTTTTTTTTTTTTTTTTTCTTAAAAAAACCACAGATCGTCACTTTAAAATAGCACAAAAGCCACTGGTTAACTTTCCTGTAAAAATACACTCCACTAAGCCAAAATTCTTCTCAAAACACTCTTCTCTCTCCCCTTCAGTGGCAACCACTAATGATAGTAATCTAATTGTTTCACACCTTTATTTTCCTGTTTGTTGAATGAAAAAAATGCTGAAGTTAAAAATCTAAAAGCAAACCTGAAGTTTAACTTTTTTTTCTTGCAGAGGTGTAAAAACCCTGTGAAATAGAAACACTGTAAAATAACTAGACAAGAACAGCATTCCACCCGTAAGGAAGGAACCTGGTTCTGCTGGATGCAGGAATTCAGGCAGCAGAAGAACAAATCTTCTGCTGGCAGGAATCAGCCCAGGCTCTACGCTAGCTGAGGATATTACTCAACTCTTGGTGCAGGTGACTGTACCAGCCTCACAGGGATTTTTTTTTAGTTTATTTTTAAAATCAAGGAGCTAAAAGTGCAGAGACTACTATCGCATGCAGAAAAGCCAAGTCCCCAGCACGCATCTTGGACAAGAGCATCACATGAGGAACATGATGCGAGGTTCATGCTCAGGTTAGTATCAAGCCTTCGTGCCTTGAGAATGCAACGCCGAACACCTTGTATTGAATTATAGCAAAATCTATGCTAGGATGCGGACACCCATCTGGGGCAATGTCCTGCTGTCCTCCTGGGACAGCAAGGTCTGTCCACGCCAAGGCATGCCCGGGCTGGTGGCTCCTCACTGGCAACGTGCGTGAGGGCACACGCGGGGGTTTGCCCAAGGCAGTGCCTCGGTGGTGTGAACTCCAGACCCGAAGGTCACAGGCATGAGCAAGGCACTGGTGTTCCTGTTAGGTGGATCCTGAACGCAAAGTGCCATTTTCTATACCCATTGCAGAGACGAGAAGGACACCCTTGCTTGATCAGCGGTGATATGACAGACCATCTCTCTGGCCATGCATGATGGTCAGTGATACAAGTAATACCCCCTCTGACCTCTTACTTCAGTTCCCATCATTGAAAATGGGATATCATCTCCAGAAAACAGGAGACACGGCATTATTTTGTGACTAGTTCCTACAAAATCAGTACAAAAATGGGCAACACCCCTTTGCTGAGCTGTCAGGGAGTGCGCTTGCTGGACTCTCCCAGCAGCTGAGTCCAAGGCAAGCAGAGGCGTATGCAGCAGCACAGCAGGACACCTCCAGTCCCAGCCCACGCACTAAGTAGTTGCAACTTTCATTAATCCTGAACACTCAACAGTATGATTTGCTTTTAAGTGCGTTCACTATAAATTATGCAGAAGAGCAATACGACTGTCTGTCTCAGAGAAAGGGAGCATTCCATATCAGAGGAGACAGCTGAAGACCCCCTGACCCAGACACACGATGACATTTTTAGGGCCACCAAGAACAGCCCTATGAAAATCCTTTCTCTCCTCTGGCATTTCTGCACGGCATTCAACACTCGAATGCAAATCATCTCAGAAGCAAGCCACGCAATCCGCATTCAAGACATCACTTTCTTCATTAACCTCCACCACGGGGCTCCATCTCCAGCAATATCCACACCAAATGTGCTTTTTTGAGCGCTGTGGGTGAGGGCTGCCTGGAGCTGAGTCTCTGTCAGCAGGCTGGGCAAGACAGCAAATGGAAAATCAAATCACGCTGAATTTTATATTTATATCTAAGTGATGCCAGTAGTGGCCAAATGGGGGTATTTTCATCCCTAACTGGGTATGGCAACAGGAAGGAGATGCGATGGGTTTGAAGCAGGAAGTACCCCAACAGGCGTGGGATGAGAAGAGCTGACCTCCACCTGAGACCACACACGGGGCACATCCTGTCCCACCGCCTCGGTGCCGCATCGGTGAAGGTCTCGACTGGAAAAACAGGAAATGAGTGTCTTCTCTCAACAGCCATGTTGAAGGTGGACATTCATGGGCGGAGAAGGGAACGAGGCAGAAAACCCACTCCTGATACCACCTTAAGGTCTCTCCTTCAGATGGCACTATCTTAATGAACTTTGTTTTAGCAAAGGCAAAAAAAAAAGGCGCGTCATCAGCAAGGTTTTATCAGGTCAGGCCATGGACAGATAAGCTCTTCTGGGTCCAGCCATGCCAGGATACTGACCTCAGCCATTTTTTGATCTCTTCATTTATTACTCTGGTCTCTGAACAGACCCTAAGCTGATATCAACTACTCATCAGCTCCACTTCTAACAGGGCTACAGAAAATCCTACTAAACCAAACACTTTCACCAACTTCTGCATCCTTCACAAACCAAGATCCACACTAGCCACCAGGCTGTCATTTTTTTTGAATCTCCCTTCCCCATGGATGACATATCTATTTCCATGGAAATTTTCAGCAACTTTTCTGCACAGGCAGAAGGTATCCTGTGTGAGAAACCACGTCAACAAGACCTTTCCATAAGTGCAAAGTTTGCATACYGTCAACACAATAATTTATCATTTATTTTTTCCTCTTGAGAGGAACAGGAAAAAAGTGTTTAAAGGACGTGGCGGTGGCTAAAAGGAGGGCTACACTGGTRGAGGATGGTGCACTAATTGAAAGTTTCTGAAGTGATGCCTTCTYCCGGGGTGTGCAGACATCGTCTTTCAGCACACAAGAGCGAGGCTGCCTCCCTTCACCTTGAAGCCTGCTAACAGCTTTTTGCTGACAGTACGTATGTTGAAAAGGGAAGGCCAGCGAACATACCGCCTTCAGGATCAGGGGAGTCAGCTCCAAAACTGATGTAGATGTTTGGAGTCACACTGGCATTGGGGAAGAGGTTCCTGCCAGTGGAAGGTGAAGCTTTATCTGCTCAGCTGAAGGCAGTCTGGACCACGGAGGCACCAGGTAGATACTCCAGCTGATGCTCTGCTCTGGCCRAGCCTCCCATTCAGCCTCTTCTCTCTCCCCTCTGCAAACACAGGCACGATCCTGCTSCTGGACTTTCCTAAGATACACCCAGCACAACAGAAATAGTCCCACCTTTCCCCCCCATGCTCTGAAAAGAGTAGGAAGTACTTAAAAGCATTTCAGGCCCTCACATCCTTGTGGTTAGCATATTTTTTTTTTAGCTTCTTGACCCTCTATCACAGAGATCATGACTTGTCAGACTTATCATGAGACCTCCCTTAAGTTTCACAACTCAAACACAGCAGCAAGCATCAATCRGGCTCCCAAAGGAAGGTTGACCTCYGTATTTCCTCTCTGCAGCACCAACATTTCCAATTGCAGGAGGGGTGGTGGGGCAGGGCGGACAGACGGACGTATGTATATTCGACAGCCCAGCCCAGGACACAGCTCTTCAGCATTTTGCTGCCRAAACCTTCTTTTTTGGAAAAGGAGAGGAGCCACAGCTGAGGATGACCCCGCTGAACGATGGCACATCGCCCCGGGCTGCTGGGTTTTGGAGCAACTCCAAGCAGGGTGGGACTGTAAGGAAGTAGACAAAAGCTTTGGATAGAGATCTACAGGGAGGAAGCGCTTCCTACTTCCTATACTCCACAGAAAGGATGAGGGCTTTAAATAACCCTTCTCCCAATCCCTGCTGAAGACCAAAAAGGTTGCTGCTGGAAGAAAGTCCTGTCTGGCTGGGACCCGGCTGAAGGCTGCCTGGGGTCTCCCACGGGATGCAGCCGACCCCTGATGTTCCCACCACGTCAGTGGGAATGGGAAGGCTGCCCGCAGTCCCGGCACCATCCAGATAAAAAAGCCCGTGGAAAGCCCGGGACAGGGCTCTCAGCTCCCCCACCAAAGGTGCGGAGCCAGAATTGCCCCCCGGGAACATCCTTTGCTGAAAAAGGAAAATCAAGCAGCTACATTTATGCTTTGCAATGCCACCTCGACATCATCATATTTCTCAGCCCCATTTACCTTTTAGCACTTTCGCATATGGCCCACAGGGCTGCAGCAGCCCCTTTATTCTGATGGACGGAGACATTCAACCTGCTCCGTCCATGCCTCCCAGCTCCTTCCCTCCCTCCCCACCTCTGCAGCCACACCTTGCCTTCCCCCCTTGCCTCCCTGCCTCTCACATGGTCCCACGTGTAGACCATGAACATTGGAGCCAGGACAACCTACAGGTTGGGCAACAGTACTGATAAGTAAATAAGTGGCATTGACCAAAAAACCCCCACTCCGAATGAATACTGATGGAATATTTACTTTGCTTGGATGTAACAGAATCAGACCCTAAATACAGTAATACATATTTACAGACCATCCAGATCTTTTCTCTGTACAGTCCTGCATCAGTTATCTGCCATTTTTAATGTATATATTCAGTTGTCACACCTCTCGCCTGCCCTGTTCTCCACGCCGAGTGTCAGCCCACGGGAAGAAGCCTGTTTGTCATTTTTCAACCCATCCTTAGTGTGCTGGAGCACCCATCGCCTGTTAACCCAAGAGAAGACGACTTGTGCTGTGCCAAAGTTGCTTAAATCTACATCTCAGATATTTTCAATGGGCTGGAAGATTTAATAACGGAAAATAAGGGAGAGTAGGAAGGAAACCACAGGTTTGGAAAATATCAGGCTAGACAGATTAAGAAGCAATGCGGAAAAAAATATTCCAAATCATATTCTCAAAACAAAAACGAAGACATAAGCAGGTCGGAAAGAAGCAAGTTGTGCACACACTTCTGCTACGGTCTCTGGAAAGAAATGGCATTGCTTTGAAATAGGATTGAATAAACAAACTTCACCTTCCTGGAGGAAAAAATTAGTTCATGAATGGCTTTGCACAAAGCAATTACCCACCGGTTTGAAACAGACGTCTGTGGTTTTGACCTGCCGAGATAGCCATCGAAACTGTGCTTGGTCCAAAACTGGGAGAGAAAGTTATCAACTCCTCCCCGGTTTTACAAGGGAGCGAAAGAGTCAAAACTATTTCTCCTAGCAATTACGTGCCAGGTTCTGGGTTCACTGGACACCAAAATGCACTCAGTAAATGTACTGTTGTTATAAAACTCCCGGGTTATCTCTACTAATTCATATTATGGCAATACAGTAAGCACTCAGCTGAGAAGGCGGCTTTGTTGGGCTGAAATTAGACAAAGTGCAGTAAGAAACAGCCCGTGGCGACACTGATTTTGCAGCCAGGGGTGAGAGGGGCAGACCTGCCCGAGGGCCAGCCCTGGAGAGGCGGCATATCCACCACGGGCATGCACCGAGGTGAAGACGCTGAGTGCCACCGTTCCTGCAAATTCAGTTCAGCTATGATAGGTTATTTCACTTTTTCTTGTTGCTTCCAAACTGTCTCAGTGTCCTGTAAGCTTCCGTTACTCAGCTTTGTCCTAATGGCTTCTGTACAGAGCTATGCCAGGGTGGATGTATGTCAATATACTCGCCCTTTAATGCAGTCAATACCCATTATTTTCAATATTCCTAAGGATGAGCTGCTCCTCTTGGAAATACGGTCACATTGAGGCCCTTAAAGTGTCACACGGATGCGTGTTTGGATGTTTAGGTAAGCGTTAGGGGAGCTCACATCAAACAAGAGCTCGTCTGTCACACCGGGGTACGAGTGGCACTGGAAAGCCCTGGCTGTCCCCCTGCACTGCACGTTTATCCTGCTTCTTGCTGCAACGCAACGGCCACTTATGCATAAACCCAGGCAAGCTTTACTCCTCCTGGTATGGCTGGTGAGACCAAAGTAATGGTGCTGGCAATTTCCCCTCACTTGGCTGAGCTAACAGTGGGGATTCAACAGGGGAACGGACCACCCAGCTCATGAGGTTTGGGCCCTGGTACGGCAGATGTAGCATCGCTCATTGACTTTGTTCTTGAGCTTCATCCCAAAAGCCAGCCAGGCTTTGCTCCCATCACCCCAGTCACGGGCCTGATTCCTCTAACAGCTCAAAATCATCTTCTATCTTCCAGCCTGAATRTATTCAGTGCTGGTTACAGCATTTGCTCTGGTCCCAACACAATCTTCCCTAGAACTTCCCCTCTGCTACACACACGTATGAAGAGCCATCACTCCCACATCAGCCTTGGCTTTCCTAGCTTAACYGACCAGGTTCTTCTCGCCCCCTCTCAGACACACATTTTCCTTTCCCCGTGTTGTAGAAATCATCCTCTGCACTTAGTGCAGTGACAGCCTCCCGACTCCTGGCCACCGGGACCACACCGCGCCATCTTGGACGAGGTCTCGCCCGTGCCTGCACAGTGACACTGAGTTTCCTTATCTGCACTGGGAACTCATCCAAGAAGGGGATTTGTCTTTTCACCTCAGTGCCTTGGGTCAATCTGTGTTCAGCTCTGCCCAGGCTCTTCACCACGCTTCCAGATGAGCAGCTTCTCCCTGCTTCAGAGACAGAATCCCACTGCATTTCACGCCTTTTCTGTGGCTTCCACCCCCAGGGTTAACCAGCTCTCTCAAAACCACGTCCTGATCTTCTTTCACATTAATGACAAACGCCAGTGTCGTGGCATCAGATACCTGATCTGCGCACTCCCAAATGTGGAGCTTCAAAGCCCATCTGCTGATAAGGTCTAATGGAAGAGATGCGAAGCTCAGTGGAAAAACAGCATTAAGTAGTAAGTGTTCCAACACGTTTCTGGAACATCTCCGCATGTAAAACCTAGCGGTGCGTGTCACCCAAGGATTTTCCAGTTTCTTCTCCAGCTATAAGTGTCGGGTGACCGGGAAGGCCCACGTCTACTGCCCATCCAGCAGGAGAGCAGGGAATAACTGTGTATTTGTTTTATAAACAAAACAGCAGGCTTGTACAAAACCAACCAACCAAACAAATCTAACCACAGCCTTAACTAGGGGAGACCACAACCACTCTCTATTTGCTATTCACTAGGATCTGTGTACTAGAAAACATGTTCGGCAAGTGCAGCTTCTCACACGCATGTATTTGTGTTTTATCCATAATACGGTTTTTTCCCTCCTAAAGGGGGAGATTCAGATCTGGCACATCAGAGGAACAGCTGTAACAAACAGAAAGGCCATTAGGCAGTTTGTTCTGAAAATAAAACATAAAATCCCCCTTTACTAGAGCAGTGAAAGAGGTGACTGAAAATAACCCCAAATGCTACGAGCTGGTTGCAGCCCCCTTGGGGCATGAGGGGCCTCAGGATCTGCTAGGGAACCTCTTCAGCAAACACGTGTTCATGCATGCTTACAGACACACGGTGCTTGCAGTCAATGAGAGATTTGCTACTGAGAAAAGCACTTTTTTTTTTTTTTTTTTTTTTTGACATCAAGAGAAGCATGCCCTTTGCTACTTTACCCTCCGGGCAGGACCGGGGCAGCCTGGCACAACTCCTCCCCTAGCTCCAAGCAGCACTCACACCAGAGCAACACAGCAGGACCCTCTGCAAACCAGAAAGGCACGCTGCATTGGGTTGCTGTGCAAACAAACTGATGGGGAGAAACCATGCAAAAATACTGCAAGTTTGATCATTTGCCAAAACTTTGGTCTACGCCATAATGGTGTTTGGATGTACATTGAGGAACACAGGTAGCTTTGGCCAGGCACAAGCCTGCTCAGCCGGTCGCTTGCTCCGATGGCCCATCGCTTCTGACACACGAGTCGGGAAAAAGCTTCAAACACCTACATGTCTCGGCACGCCAGTTAATAAAATTGGTGCATGCATAAATACCCCAGATCTACTTTTCCTATAAAAAGCAACTGTTTCTCAACCAAAACTGCTCTTTCCAGCAGGGAGGAGAGCTGCGGCAGCACATTTCTCCAGGCTGCACCACGAAGCCGTGGGGGCTGCCAGGAGCCCCGSAGGCAGAGCTTACAGAGCTCCTCAGCAACAGAGCACCACTCTTTACCCACAAATAACCTCACTAAAAACACATACAGTTTCATGACGCCGCCATTGCAGACAGTGTTTCCAAGCCTGCCGCTTTCCCGGAGAAAACCACGGTGCGCACACACTCCAGCCAGCGCTATGTTTAACACAGGTAGCCTGGTAAAAAGTCTCACTCCATCTTTCTTATAAGCCCCCTTTAAGTACTGATAGGCTGCAATAAGGTCTCCCCAGAGCCTTCTCTTCTCCAGGCTGAACAACCCCAACTCTCTCAGCCTTTCTTCATAGGAGAGGCATTCCATCCCCCTGATCATCTTTGTGACCCTCCTCTGGACCCGCTCCAACAGGTCCATGTCTTTCCTGTGCTGAGGGCTCCAGAGCTGGACGCAGTACTGCAGGTGGGGTCTCACCAGAGCAGAGTAGAGGGGCAGAATCCCCTCCCTCGACCTGCTGGCCACGCTGCTTTTGATGCAGCCCAGGACACAATTGGGTTTCTGGGCTGCAAGCACACATTGCTGGCTCATGTCCAATATGTTGTCCACCAGTATCCCCAAGACCTTCTCAATCTATTCATCCCCCAGTCTGTATTGATACTGGGGGTTGCCTGACCCAGGTGCAGAACCTTGCACTTGGCCTTGTTGAACTTCATGAGGTTCACATGGGCCCACTCCTCAAGCCTGTCGAGGTCCCTCCAGATGACATCCCATCCCTCAGACATATCAACTGCACGGCTCAGTTTGGTGTCACCTGCAAACTTGCTGAGGGCGCACTCAATCCCCCTGTCTATGGCATTAATAAGTTAAAATACATGATAACACCTCGCAAGGAAAAGCCCAGATGGGAATACCAGCACAGACCGAGCGATCCTGCATGTGGGACTGAAGAATGTATGCACAGCTAAGCTGGACCACAATTTCTAGAAACTCCATTTCCATGCTTTATTTAATTTAACAAACTAAAACCCTAAGTGCCAAACTGAAGGCTCAGTGACAACGCATACTAACCAGACTGGCTACTCAGATCATTAAAACACTTGAGAGCTACTTTACTTCCTTCTGTTTATGCTCTACTAATCTCTACATTTCTCTCAGTCTGATAAAGTAATTAAAAAACCAATCCATTCCGCTTTCAGTTTCTGACCGGAGGAAGCATCAAGAGTTCACAAGCAACTGGTATTTTCTTAAATGAGAAATATTATTCTCCATATACCTTTGGTAAATAACCCCGCTGAGTTTAGGTATGAAACAGATCTGCAAAATTAAATAGGCAAGAATGTAAACTTAGTGTCTCTGCTTCGAAACACTCCCAGCCTCACCTAAGGAGCGACTTGGCTGGAAAGTTATTTATCGAAACAAAGAGGCCAAGTGATGCACAAGTGCCAAAGACATGGAAAGGAGAGCAGGGAGGGTAATGCCTAAGTCAGTTATGCAAGTGGGGAAGCGCAGGGTGAAAGGACGGGAGGACTTTGCGGGATGCACAGCAGCCAGCCTCGGAAAGCTCATAAAGAGCTTTGGCAGGAACCGGCCCCCCCACTGGTGATGGTGAAGCCAGGCTCTGGCACCACCGGCTGCGGGACCCCATGCCTGGCACCCTGAGCAGCACGAGCAAAGCTCCCGGCGTTTTGCTGCCGAGCTTTGTGCTCCACATGCGTGGAGCCTGTGGGGTGCTGGGGAAAACAACAAAAGGGCTTTGATGCTTTCTCTGCCATCTATTCTAGTTTTTAATGCTGATTTTTTTTTTTATGTGTTTGCTGCTGAAGTGCCCACGGACAATGAGACTATTGTGTATTTACTCCAGCATGAGATTAGTTTGGGTTTCAGTTTCTGCTGAGCCAGCTCATTTGCTTCCACATTCTTACAGAAACAGATGCTAAAATACAAATGGGCAGTCATCATCATAAAAGCAGAAGGAGGAAGATTTTTCATGTAACAGCAGTTAAATTTATTCTTTTTCATAGCTTTAGCCAGAATCATTCAATAGCTTGCTCCTCTGTCTAATTACATTACATTAAAGAGGCAAGGAGTTATTATTTCATCTTTTTTTTTAATAACAAAAAAACCACATATACACCTCAAAATATCAAAAACCCAACCAACCAACAACAAAACTGGCCAAACTGGCCAGATGAAAAGAAGTCCTCAGAGAAGCTAAATAGAAAAATTACCGTAGTCCCCTCCCAAGCGCCTCGTGTGACTGCGGTGCTGCCTTCAGACACCGAATTCGATTGCTGCAGCAATTAGTCACAAAATTCAGGGCGAGTTCAAACCGCCGGATACACCACAGAACAACCCTGCACTATAACCAGTTCTTCCCCCACAGAGGAAAACCAAGCGGATGAATAACCCGCGGTTAATAAAAAGCAGCTAGCCATCCCTGGGCTGCGACACCAGCAAGGACAAGATGATGGCAGCCCTCGTTAAACACCCATCCCTTGTGCCACCACTCGAGTCAATGCAGGAGCATCTCCTCCCCGCTGGGTGCTTTGGTACCCAGCAGCCGCAGCCCAGAGCATTCCCCCAGGTGGCTGCAGCAGCTCCGCGAAGCATGGGGCCGTGCAGCAGACACAGAGCCACCAGGACTTGGACCTTCTTCGGGGGGAAAAAAGGTGGAAAGAAACCCAGGTCATTTGTGACACTCATCAGAGCCCTGCTCCGCCACACTAGCCACGTTTCCCCTTCCACCCACGACTACTGCCTTCATGATTACTTGTGCAAAACTGTCTACAGTCACCCGGAAACTAAATTGCATCCATCAACTTTATCCCTGCTCAGAAAAGCCCCAAGTACAGCAAGATGCTCCCCCATGCAGCTCTGCTATTCAGATGCTTCGCCAGCTAGATGGGCAATCTGCAACCCCTCCAGGCACTTTTTAAAGTAGCTTTAACATACAGATATATAATATCCATCATCCACTAATGCTTTTAAAATGCCAGATGCTTCCCATTGGCTGCCCCAGCTGGGCAACCCACCACTCGGCAAGCCCGTACCTCCCCGGTGCCGCTCCGCCAGCCCGCTGCTGAACCTGCAAGCGCCATCTCCTCCGGGCTGGGGGAAAAATACGTTAATACAGGTCAGAAAACCAAGATCATGAAAGACCGAAGCCACTGACTCCCCCATCAGTGCAAATTTTTCCAGGAGGTTGCTAAACCTCTGAGAACTAAGAAGCTGTGAAGTATAAATATGCAATGTAAATATACAGATGATATATATGTTCGTAGGACTAATGACGAGAAATCACTGATAAAACTTAGAAGGACTTTCAGAGACATCTTTCCAAATCACCAGCTTCTGGATTTGAGACAAGCAAGGCAAGTTCATGGAGGTAAAAACAAGGTTCTTGGAGGTTCACGGAGTAAAATGGATTTAGCTCACACAGAGAAGAAAGTGAAGGTCCCTGTTGGCAGCTCAGGCCAGAACCAGGCTCTGCAATATCTTACTGACCACAAGCTAGGGGAATTTCAATCCTGCCTGTAAAGGGCAGAGAAAACTACGCAACTTCCTATTGCCTTTGTCAGCTTATTCGTAAACACTTTAGTATTTAAAAAGAAAAAGCAACACATTAGGAAATGTCGTAGCATCCTTAATGAAAAAATAAGCTCCCAGGGCATCTCTCGACGAACACACCGCCCCGTGGTTTCAGCCGGGTGCTGCCTTTCTCGCTTCCCGTCTGCAGCTCTCCTAGCACCGGCTCAGCAAACCACCCCAGCGCCACGCTGCTCCTCCCTACCTGGAAAGCAAAGCCCCCCGCGAGCCGGCACGGCTGCCATTGCACAGTCCAGCGGCTCAAGCCAAGTTTCGGTGCCGGTTACACCACCGTAACGCCACACTGCTGCATCGGCACAAGAGGCTGCCATCGTATTATACATTTCTGATGGCTTCACCATTGCTCTGCTTGCTCACCCGTTTCACCCAGAGCTGCTTCTTCCACTCCGGACCTCTGAACCACTCTCTACGGTTTAGGGTTCAAAGCCAACCTCCCTCCCCACCAAAACTCATACGCTTGGGACCAACGGAGGACCTACAAGCTCGCACCACCACACCACGATGTATATTTGCAGAGGGACTTCATGCAGCCACCCCACGCAGGACAGACACCCACAGGGTGCCTACATACGGAACGACGGCAGTGTGACCCCCCCGCACCCCGAGAACATCCGGCTGCGTGCCATCAGCCCCGCTCCGCAGCCGGCTGCCCGAGGGGGTGCCCCGCTCGCCCCCTCACCTCGCCCCTCTGGCCGCCCTGGGCTCAGGCAGGGGGTTCCCCAGGCCAGGCCAGCTGCCCCATCCCTCCGGCTGCTCCGCTGCAGCCCTGTGCGAACCAGGAAGCGGAGGCGAGCCGGCAGTTTATTTTTAGATGATTTTTTTTTTCTTAAATACAAAGCGAAAACACATGCACAAACCACACGTTCACCCTCACTCCACCCAGCGATGGGTTTTACATTTTACATCCTTCCAACACTCACAAATTCCTGGGCAATGGTGGAGAACAGACATCACCCTATCACCCCAAACATTTCCATTATCCCCCTCAGCAGCCCCATTCCTACATGGTCAAAATAAGAGTCTCTCAAGCGCCAAATTAAGTCTCTCGAGTAAAGAAGCAGGCAAAGCCCAAAGAGATAGCTCGGAAAGGGAACGCGTCCTTAGCGCTGCTACGGCATAAAAGCAGGCAGGTGGCTCTGCTCTCAGCTCGTCTCCCCCTTTCACACCTCGCCAAAAACCATCCAGGCTTAGGACATCCAGGAGCACCAGCAGAAGATGCAGCTCACACCTCCAAAGCAGACGTTTCAGAGAAAGAAGAGCTAGCGTAGGATTATTTGTCCCTTCCCACTAGTTCAAACACAGTTTTGAATGCCTACTAGCCAGGAGTTGGCTGTTACATCTCTTCTGCAGCTCCTCAGACATCATTACTTATAGTATCTTTGAGTGTTTCGGTTAAACAAGATACGAGATCTCAAGAGACGCCCCAAACTTTAGTTTCAGAGATGCAGGCAGGTAGAAAGGGTTGAAAGGTTTCCAAGTGGTTGGTGGTTTTGCAGTCTACAGCTCCCCAGGCTGAATTTCTGGAGCTAGGAGGAGACCACCCGGCTGGTCACCCATCCGCTGTGGGAATTGCTGGTACAGCACTTAGTTTCCCTCAAATGTAAAATAAAGATAAAGATTTGAAAGATCCCCTGGTTTTCCAAAATGTGTCTACTGGAAATTCACAGATCTTTCTTTAAGGAAAGGGGGGCACTAGGTCAGCATGCACATATTTACACCTACAGCAGCAAGACTTCTGCATCAAAGAGAAGAAAACCTTCAAGGAGCAAATACATTTACACAAGACCCAATTTGTGCACACAGCCTGATGTGGCTACATATTCAGGCTCTAATGGCAAAATTACCTGTTTCAACCTCTGTTCAAAGAGAAATCCCACACCAGCAGAGGGCCACTCAGACGTGAACATTATTAATACAGAAATGACTGTTTCAGAGCTCTGAAAACCCCAATTAATCACAGCACTGGTTTGATGAGTGATCGTTTGCAAACACCACGCCAGCTCCACACCGTCCTGATGTCACCGGCGATGCCTAATCCCAGGCAGAAAAATGCCCTCACTACTTGCTGGATACCATACTGCTTGGACAACAAGTGTAAGCCGTCATTTTGATGAAAGCAAACTTCAAAGACAAAATGGAGTCACTTGAAATTGTAAGAAGGCATCTGCCTCTTTTATAGTATCTCACTGCTGATTTTTACCTCCAAGACAAGAAGAATTTGGTGGGTATGCCATTGCACAGTAGCTCAGGGATAGACTAGACAGTTTCAAGCACTACAAGGCTTGAAGACACACAAGCTTTGCTCCACAAGCTCACCAATAAGATGTTTGTGAATATAAAAAGGTGGAGCTAAGATGGTTGGGCCACTCCAACCACTCAGTGGTCCTCTACGCTAGGATAAAAAGTAGATTCAGTGCAGCCTTGCAGATACCTTAAGTAATTTAAAAAACTTTTGGAAAGGCTGGCAAATATTTTTGTGCATCTTAAGAAGCAGAGCTGACATGTGGACATCTTTTCCCAGTCCAACCCAACAAACACGTGGTAAGACACAGGCTGGCTTTAGGACAGCAGATTATGTTAGCTAACAACCACCCCTTGCTTCACTCTCACTCAGCCCTCTTGGCCCGTCTCAACCAGCCAGACGGGGTTTTCTAAACAAGTCACTTATCGGGGCGCCCAGAAGGGACTGGGGCAGGCTGCATGCTGACATGCCGTTCAGGCACACTGCAGCCCAGATCCACCTTGACCAGGCAGCTGAACTTATCCTGTCAAAACAGTGGTTAAAAATACACCTTTATCCTGTCCTGGATGGAGGCTTGGCCTCTTCTAAGGCTGCCAGGATGGGGACAGGAGCAGCACCAGTCTGCTGCCCCAAACCACCTCACCCCACGTGACACTGGCAGCGGCATCCTGAATGCACCACCACAAAGAGCAAAGCTCTCCACAGCATTTGCTTGCCTTATTGCCAAAGGTTTTTCCCACACTGTTAACAAAAAATTAAATATTTTGTTGTAATTAAGAAGAAGGAAGAAAGAAAGAAAAAAAAAAAAAAAAGAGGATACTGGCGAGAACAGCCCTGGCTTTTTGCTACACTAGAGACATTTCACAAAAATATTGCTGCAAGGCTGCAGGTGTCATTAGTCACCTTGTCTGTATTTTATCTGCTCGTGTACAGTGCCCATTCAACACCCTCCGGCAACACACCGAGGCACCCAGTGCCGAGGTCAAATATCCCCTTGCTTAAAAACTGAAAGTTATTTTATGCGGAGCGATGGGGAGGTGCATTCGCTGGGCGAAGCGGAAGCCTTATGCTGTGCCCCCGTACCCTGCAGGAGACTTGAATTTAAACCTACTTAACTAATGAGCCACACTCTGCAAGGAGCATCATGTTTACTTCTAGGAAGCATTGCAGAAGCACCACAGTCAGCTACAATTCCCTATTGCCTTCATCTACAGAAGCAGCATCTTTCCCTTTCCCACTGCCTGAGGCTTTGCCGCACTGCTTTGCCGACGGGGTGGACTTGTGGCTGCAGTGACACCAGCGTCCTGCTCTCTTCCCGCACGAGACCACCTGTAGTAAGGCAGCTCCTTCTCAGCTCACCACCGGGGTGGGCACAGAGACCCACCAACACCCAGACCCCAGATTTCCAGCAGTGGAGAACAGTGCCAGTGGGCTGAAATGGGCTGCCAGCCCCCCCAAGGGATGCCGGCGCAGGCCCCCCGTGCCAAACACAGGCGAGTTCCCAAGGGAAAGGCATTTAAGTGTCAAGACCTCTCCTTTCCAGTCTCCAAAGAAGCCTACAGACTTCTCCAGCAGCCTAACGGACTGTGTTTATTGCTGCATCCTTCACTTTATAGGTCAACATATACCAGAGCGCTAGCAATTCTYAGCTAATCAGATTTCCGTGCTGACTGACAAATGGCTCCCAATAAGAATATAAAAAACCCATAAAATAAACAATCCCTATAATCAACTCGCTCAGTGTAATGCAGTAAGCATGCAGAAAGCTCACACACTTTATTAACACGTCTGTTTGTGCTTCGCAGCAGCATCCTGGGGGCTAGCAGTGGTGGGGGGACCCCAGCCCGGGCCAGCTACGGGAAGGAGCACGTTCTCGTTGGTCTTTGCTGTTTGTGCTCCACTAACACAGTGTTATTTTAAAACTAAATTAGTGGCAGTTCCTTGACATACCATTAGTGTGCTCACCAAATGCCAAAGCCTAAAACCAGACTGTGAACACACGCTCACAAAGGAGGTCCTCGCTCCACTGCTGGATTACCCCAGGCTGGTAACTTCTTATAGGCAAGCCCTTCCTATCTACCCAKCCAGACCCCAAAACCACGAACCGACATTGCCGATGGGGTGCGTAAATCATCCTTCCCATGAAGACCAAGCACATCTCCTTGTTACCCTGCCCCTGGAGCTCTGCCACATTCGGTCCCTCCAAACTCCAGATCCTACGCACTTTGCCCYAAAGCATTTCAGAAAGCTCACTCATCATGGAGAAAACTTGAGAAGTTTAATGACATCGCTGACATATATATGGCGTCCCTCCTCACTGCAGCGCTCGTGGTGGTGGCAGGGCACGGCACGCCCTGCGAGCCAAACCGCTGAACCCAGTGAGCCAGGAGAGGAGGAGATGCTGTACAGAGAGGCAGGCAGAAAATCATGACTTCCTCCTCCACGATGGCCCTCAGATGGCCTTAGAAGATGACCAGGATTTCCAGCTAAAACACTGGTGCTCTCGGAGGTCTGGCACTCGAGCTGCTGAGCAGGTAAAGGGGATGGCGAATCTGCCAACGTCCCTGATTAGGTGTGAAAGAAAAGCCCCGTGCACACAATACTCTTACTGCAGCTATAAATAACCCCCCCGAACCAAAGTTGTACACATTGTATTGACACTCCTGACTTTATAGGATTTGCTAGGTAGCCCGAACCAGCTCTGGCTGCTGCAGRGCAGCCTTGCCGAGCAACTTTCACAACACGTGCACACCGTAAGGCTCTGTGAGTGGCGGGCAGTACAGGCATAATCCCATGTTTTCAGTGTCCTACTCACACTAAGGCAGGAGGAGACCGTGAGAAACTCCTAAAGGGTCTTAATGAGTTTGCACACGCAACACGATGGGGAGAAAACTTCCAGGTTGACCGTTTTGATGTAACAAGCTTATCTCATGGCTACATTACAGAAGCTTCTGTTTCTAATACCAATGCTGTTTCTTCCTCCTTTATATTAATCTTTTTTTACAGTGGYAGAGTAAGACGGAAAGCAATGGTCTAATAAAATATATATTATAGTACCATTTATATAATTTCAAATAATTTCCTACCCTGTCCGGGTTACTGTCTGTTAACCTGAGTACTGTTAGCCAAATAATCTTTTACTGGATCATTTCCACCACACCACCTTTGCCCTTGTGGTGTTTCACAGCCTGCCGGTGGTGCTGAGAATCAGGTCCAGGTTGTGCCTTGACCCTTCAAGCATGTACAAAATGTACCCCCTGCCCTCGGTCCTGAGGCTGGGCTGCGCTGCCGAGCCTGTGCCTGCCTTCCTGGGCACAACTGCAGCATCACTTCACCCAGCCTTCCAGAAGCGAGCTCCCATCGCTTCCATCGCCTCACAAAATACTCCAAAACCTGTCCACTCATCTGCTGTGGGGAAAGCCAATATTGACACTTCCATCCCCAAAGTGTAAAAGTACCAAGGACTATTTATACCAGAAGTGAGCAGCCAGAGTCTCCTGACTGCGTAGCCAACTACCCCACTTTGCCCTACCATTGCAAGGGTTGAGCATCACCTGGGTGAAAGCATCACCCCAGCACCTTGGGGCCTGAGCCGCAGACCAGGAGGCAGCAAGACTTTATGTTGTACAGACGCAGAACAAAAAGATGTCTTCTGGTACCTTATCACATCATCCCCGTCATCACTGCCTCACAGGCAACAATCCTGAGCAAGGAATGACGTAGGACAGTTTCATATTGTGTACTCCCTACCAACCCCAGCTTCCTTCAACTGCTGCATGACCATAAGCAACACAGGAACCACACAGGACAATTGCAGATGCTCACCCATGTGCTAAGTATTGCAGGTCACTGACCTGACCTGCTCAGGACAAGCTCTCAAGCGTGCCTGTCGCTCCAGGCACGCTGTGTCTCTGGGGCTTAGGGATGCAGTCTCTCTGTGCAGCACTTCKGTGTTTTTCTGGGATGAGATTTGGCTATTGGGAGCACTGGGAATTCGTAACACAAGAAGAAGAAATAATAAAGTTGACCTCAAGCTGGTTCAATACACTCATTCTGAAACTAAAGTAGCTAGATGCATCATTTTTTCCCACCACAGTCTTAACTGTTATGGAAAATGCAGTAATGAAGAAAGGGGCCAGCTCATGAGCTAACCTTACCTGTCTGCACCCCATCTGCTTCTTCAGTATGTACTGCATGCCACGGCAATGATATACATAGTGTTGGCATGGCTATCTAAGAACCCYAGGCAGAATTGATTGTGAAGAGACATGTAGTTTAAAATTTCATTAAAGAAACGGCTATWATACAATCACAAGTCACTCAATGCACTGGAGGCTGAATGTTGCTAAGGAAAATCACGAGCCTCCCCCTGCAAATATCCTTATCTACCCGCAACAGACAAAGAGCCAGTAGTTTAACATCATCTTCATTCAGCACATGTACTAGACCAGAATAAGGTGATCATTAAATAGTTTAAAACAAAGAAGCTAGCAATATTTAATAAGCCTCAACAAACCAAGTAAAACAGGGCTAAGAGGCTCTACCAGCTACACCTTGCGCTTAGTCCCCTCTTAGGAAACCTTATATAGGAGATGGAAGRACAATCTGCTTCCACGCAGGATGGATGATGGACAGGTGGCTCCTTCTGCAAAACCTATTTTCTTTATTCTGTACAAGTGGATAATTCAGCTCAAGGGGAAGGAAAAAAAAAAAAAAGCAGAAGGGGAGGTAAGGAAAATGCTTGAATGTTAGAATAGGCAAACTACTGAGCTAGAAAATCTAGATTAAATTAAGCATTCCTGCAAATTTGTAATAGAGAAATGAATGGCTCCCATCTGGAAGCTCAGCAAATTAACYTGGATCCTGGTTAAGAAGATGGCACCAGAGGCTGCTTCCAGAAATGTAAATATCCAGTGTGCATTTGCAATCCAATCACAGGCTAAAAATATAAGACAACTCAGAGTGGCAATCTGATTTTGTGTCTACCCTCTTAATGGGAAATAAAACAATTGCCCTCTGTAGACACGGCAATCTGGATTCATTCTTCCTGCTTGGAGAGATGCTGCAAGATGTCTTTGCACCATGAAAGTCTTTCAGCTGTTTCTAATTGCAAGGCCACAGGTCATGTGTTGGGGGCCTTTCTTTTCTCCATCATACTCTGCTTCTCCATCTCCTTTCCCAGCCCGTGCCCCCAGGTGCTCCACTGTACTGTCCTCAGCTCTCTGTTTACTTACACCACTTTATTTGGTCCTTATTATTAAGAGTATTCAAGTTCCTCGTTCCCTGAGAGATTTACCTTTGGCCTTCCGATAAGAGATGAAGTGCCCCTGCTCTCAGTGTGCAGATGGAGAATGCAACCACAGGCATGAACAAGGCTCAGGACTAAATTTAGCCCAGAAGAGGACAATCTCTCTGCCAGTGGGAAAAGTAGACTAGGAAGGCAATTTGGAGCAGGAGCCTGTTTTAGATGCTCCCTGGTGGTGCCTACCTCCCTCTAGGCTATAGAGAGAGCTTGGGGAGACCAGGCTTAGCCTCTGAGCATCATCCCCGGGGACTTTCTTTCGACACTACAAAAGGAAGGGAAAAGCCATTACAAGTTAACATCATCCATATGGTTCAAGAACTGACACTGCAAGGGAAGTTTTAGAGTGTTCCACCACCAGAAGGTACTAATGAAAAAAGGACGTTTCTCTGTGGATGAGAGATGGCCTTCTGTGATCACAGCAGGCACAGCTGAGAGTTTTAAACTACAAAAAAAAAAAAACTCTAGAGAGAGCATAACTAGGAAAATCAGTTAATTCCCACATCTGGTTTCAATAAACAGACAGGGGGATTGGTAAACGTAGACAAAAAAGCACATAATATCATCCAAACTTAGGAGAACAAAGACCATATTAACACCAATAGCAGCAGTCAGATAGGATGGTAGATAAATAGCCAGCAATTCACAGATGATGAGTAAGAAACAAGATCAAGGATTAAAATACTGATACTGGGAGCCAGGGCAATGCAACAGAAAAGTCAGGAAGCAGAAGGAGAAGAAACTCAGGAGGACAGCAGCCATGGCCGGTCTATGGTGCTATGGGGTCCACGCTGCTTGGGAGAAGGAGGGACAAGGGCACGGGTTGTCCTACACCCTACAGAGTTTGCATGGGAACGCAGTGTAGATTGCAAGGTCCACAGCAAGATGAAAGTGCTAACAGGGCTTATCTTACTGTGGGACTGTAACTTCCCAAAATACTCAACTGAAGAACCTACTATTAACGTTAAGAGCTGACCACAGATATTCCTGGAAGCAGCAGACAGCAGTTGTAATCCTCCAGCTGCTGAACTAGAAAAGGGTGATACTAATTTAGACACTGTAAGTAGCTGTAAGTGCTCACAGAAAGTAACTCTGGAGGCGATCGTAATCATGGAGAGGTGATTTAGGTAGAAGAATACTCTGAAATGAAACACAGAAATTCATATTTTCAATTTCCCAAAAACTTTGAGGAATCAAAGGAACTCAGCATGGAAGTCAACAGGACTTAAGTGCTCAAGGACACACTTGGAATAAGCTTAGACTATGTTTATGGCAAAGATAAAAAAAAAGGGGGGAGGGGGATTTTAAGACTAAGCAGAGTGCCTGCGAGGAATGGAAAGGAAGGGCTGCTCAGCAAAGACAGCGGTGTCACGGAGGTCAGGAAGCAAAGGGGTAAAGAGAAATTGCCAAAGTCAAGCTGAATTAGATCATGCAAATAAAAATAAAGAGCAAAGATCAAAATGTTTTTCAGTGATACAAATTTAAAAAAAAAAAAAAAAAAAAAATAAAAAAAAAAAAAAAAAAAAAAAAAAAAAAAAGGCTAAGGAAAGTGGCAGACTAGCAGCACTTGGCTGATGCATCTTAAAATGAAAGCACAAGAAGGGAGAGTAGCTTTTGCTGTAACCACATCAGGATGGTGAACAGCAGATGGAARAAAATAAACCCATAGCACTGACAAAAAAAACCCCGAACTATTAAACAGAGCGTGAGTAAGTTAAAACTGAGAGTGGGGTAGTTTCTAACCAGGGAGGGAGGTGAACAGCCTCTCAGCAGGGCAAACACCCAAGAGGGGACCTGTTTGTTTGTTCGGGTTGGAAGTCTACTCACCGCTCGCTGCAACAGCACAAGATTGGGCTTTGCAATCAGCATAGCTTTGTGAAATCTGCTATTTTGAAACACGCTGACCACCACCAGCTCACAGAGAAATCTAAACAACAGGATGATGAGAGTGTCTCACAATGTGTGGAGAAAACTATCTTAAAAATAAGATTAAATGGGATTAATTGCCACCTGTACCCTCATCCTGCCGCACCCACAGGCAAGACCACTCTTCGTGGTCTCCTTCAGCATCTTCGCATCTCTTTTCTGACCTCAGCACACCATCACCCCTCTCTGATCTCCTTCGGCAGGAGTTGCAGCACAGGCTCCCACACCCAGAGGTCTGGAGGAGGGGAGGGTGCTTATTTTTAAGCACTGGTCATCTGAGTCAGTTTGGAACAGGAACCAAAGCTATACCACCAAAACAATCATATCTGTTGCTGGGTGGGAGCAGTCTGTCTCATGTTTACCTACTAAAATTTGGTAGCAAATACGTTAAGACTAAATCCAAGCTTTGCTCTGAATAACCTTAACATAGCACAGATGTCTGCCTGGAGCTCACTTCCGAACTTCAGCATCCTGAGCAAAAGCAAACTGCATCATTTATAAGCACTGTCATGACGGTTTCTTCCACCACATGGAATTAAGAAAAGGTGATTCATTCATCTGAGAAACCTGGGATTAAAGAAAGCATGCAGCATGAGCCAGTTTTTGAGCCTTCTTGTTCTCTAATGAAAGTGTCGCTATCAGAGCACAGGGTTGCCTTTAGGGGACAAGAAAATATTTCCAAGTGCAGACAAAATATTTTGTAGCTCCATCAAGCCAGTATTCAACCATACATGCAGTAACTAGCTTTGTGCCTGCAGTTTATTGAGAGTTAAACTCAAAACCTCTGCAATAACAGAATTGCCATCACACAAGCCAGGGAAGCATACCTATTATTGTCCAGAACTATTATTATATTGTATTATATTATTAACCAGAACAACTTAAGGCAAGGGTAAGAAGTTATATGAGTAACTCCRTGACTTATGCCCAGCTCCACTGCTGCTCACCAGCTCCGAGCCGGCTCAACTGGGCGTACAACCAAACATATCACTGCTATTCAAAGTAATGAGAAACAGCTTAACCTCTAACCTGAGGTCAGATTTGAGGACATCTCCTCAAACAGAAAGACAATTAAAACCAGCACTAGCACATAGGCAAGTCCACAGCATCAACAGACTCTAGAGGATTTTTCTGAGTCAGTTGCCTCGATGCAATGTGGTACATAGTGTTATGACTTGTAGCTGTAAAAATGTTAAAAATGTACAAGTTTACAGAATGTATGAGGAACCAAACTGAAGTCTTTTCTGCAGTCTTGCCTTTTCTCTCACAAATCATTGCATTTTAAAGTGTTTAGTCATCTCCCTAAATTCAGCTGCAAATTCAGCTCCTTAACTAAGCGCTGGGAAGTTCTCCCTCTGTACCACATAGCCAAAAGGAGAGACCTTCTGAGAAGAAAACCAGGACGTAAGCAGGTATTCCCATTACAAGGACTACTCCAGACAGTAAAAAGATCAATATTTTCGCATGCTCTGCACATGATGCCACCAACTCACAAAGAAGAGCACTTGTGACCTCCCATCAACAAAAGCTCTCAAGCATCGTTATTCACCCGGATTAAGCATGCATCAAAGTGCACAAATAAAGCCAGCCAACCCCATGATAATTTAAGCATATGCCTCAAATGAAATACAAGATTGAATATTTTTTGGGCTCAGGGCAGACTTTAAACCCTTTTCATTACATGCTTTTCAGTGTGAGACAGAAGTGCAATGCTGAAGCAAAGGAGTAGACTGAAGGAGAACCAGGCTACAAATCACAATTTATTTTATTGTCAGTGTCTTATCTTTAAACCWGTCTTGCAGGGAAAGAACAGCAGGGAAGAGTCTCAAAAACTGTTGCAAAGACACTACTGCGCTGGCTGTCTGCTAGTAGATTAAACATTTAGTGTCCACTTAGCAATAACTGCAATTGTTTTGGAAGACATTCATATTGCAAAATGTTAAGAGTGAGTCAAGTCAAATCTAACCCTACTTCATTTTACATTTGCTTTAGACATGTTATCTCCAGTACAGAAAGAACCAACTTCAAGGAAAAAAAAAAAATCTGTCATGTAGATTAAAGTTTATTGATTACCCAGACAACAATTCCAGCCCAGCAATTTGAGATCTCTCCAAGGGGAAAGAAAGAGATGGTATTTACAGAAATTGCTTCTAATGAGAAAACCTTAAGGCAAGGAAGGCGAACCCAAGAGCAATGAGTATCAATTTTTATAGTTTATAAACAACTGTTTGCTCTTTTGCTTTTATAATTGCATTTCCCTTTATAACTACAGTTCCTATGCTCTACCTTCCTCCAGAAACACCCATTGCTAGGCTAGGGTGGCCAAAGCTGGGTTATATCGCAGTAACTGTGGGCAAAGCATATTAAGCCTTGCTTAAGCTCACTTTGCCAGGGATAGCCTTAAGTTTATCAGTCTAAGAAAAACCCTGCAACAACCAGTTTCATTGAGGGACTCTCCCTTTTCCCCCGGTGATTTGAACAGCGCAGTTTTGCACAGAGCTCCACCATGAAGGAGTATTTTATTTCTAAAACAAATCCCAGTGTCCCAAGCAGGTAAGTTTACTTCAGAGAGGGCACTGAGCCCAAGGAAATCACTTTTCTTCAAACAAAAAAAAAAGCTGTTTCTCCCAAGTCCTCCTGACAAGCCAATCTAGCTGAAGGTAATCATGGAGAAGTCTCCCTTGTTGGCTGAGGACCTGAGCCAGCAGAACTTGGGGAACCAACATGGGTGGCTGCTCCTTTGTGGAGCTTCACATGGTTTTCTGCAGACAGAAGAAACTCACCCCTGTAAATCTAATCCTCGTTACGCTCTCTGTGTTATAGCTGTGGGATGCCAAGAGTGTTGAAGCTCCAACACTTGGGGTAAGCAAGGAAACCTCACCACGCAGCTGTCGCAGCTTCTAACAGCCCTTGGCTCTGCAGGTACTGGATTTGCCTTCATCAGATATGAAGTACCTGCAGTTCCTCCATCGTGAGAGAAAAGGAGCTAAAAAAAAGCAAACAAGAGCAGAAAGCAACTATGATTTAAAGAATCCTCTGAACTGAGCTACAGCTGAGCTTGCACACAAACAGATTTGGGTTTCACGGACAAGCAGCAACGATAGGAGAATAATTAAGTAAACAGCCATTTGCCAAATATAACTTTCTAAAACAGTTTGTCAGAAAATGGCAACTTTGGTGGGGTGAAGCAATAGGATGGAACGGACATTCTCACAGCATCATGTTTTTATTTAGAGAAGACAAATAAGAAAAAAAATAAATACATGTTGCAGATGGCCTGTCTCCGAGTGGCCCTGATAAAAGTCTCTGCGCCCTGACTCCGGGCCAGCCACATTCCAGCTCCAACTGCACAGCCTGCAGAAGCATTAGCAGTAATTAAGAAAAACCAACTGTAGTGATAAGCCAGACCTCTGTAAAAGAAATACATGCTGCGCTGATACAGATTTTTTTCATTCTTTCACTCTGTGGTGGACTAACATGGTGTGCTCCTTATAAAGACAATTTCCAAGCGCTTCACAGTTGTTCCTCCACCCTTGACTCACTGCATCCCAGATGGGACCCTTGGCATCACTCATCCCAGCAGGTCTCCAGGATGGCGCCAAGGTCTTCATGTGTGGCCACCATGCAGATATTGCTTTTCCAAATCACCACACAACTGCCCAAAGCGCAGCCCCTGGGAATTTGCTGTGATCTCACAAAAAGCGTTAATTTGAGAACCACTGATCTAGTCCGATACCTCTTGACTCAAAGAATTTCTCTAAGAATTTCTGCATCAAGCCACCACCCATTTAGCCTACACCACAAATGTTTTCAGAAGATATGCAAACCTGACCTGAAAAGCCTCCAGAGGACAGAGAACCCAGCATAGGCTGAAACAATTTGCTCCGAACAGTGATGTTCTTCCCCCATTAAGCAGGCATTCGGTGCACAGCTTTTTGGGGAGGGATGGGATAGGGGAATTCAATGTTTTGTGTCATCTCCCTCTTCATACCATATATAGCTCAGCACTTACTTCTGCGGCTGACTGAAAGATTAGTTGGCTCGTTCAGGCAGGCAAGGGTAGACCCTTAAGACGGTTAAGTGATTTGGGGCAGGATGATCATCTGTCTCTACTCTGTCCACAATTAACTGTTGCACAGCCCTCATCCGTGCTAGGGCTGAGCTCTCCTGGGGGAGCGAGCTGAGCTCCTTCCAGCATGACCAGGAGCATCCCTCCTCCCTTAGCTTCCAGGAGTTTAAAGAAAGTTGGCACAAAGGGAGCCAATCCCATCAGTGCTCCTGGATCCTTCTTATTCCACCTAAAGCTCAGTGTTTCAAACAGCAGGGAAATTAAGCAACTGAGCCTTGTGGTAAGCTAGTAAATCGTGTCATATATCTACGCTCAGATGGTCGTAAAGAGCATGACAAACTTAAAACAGCCTGCAAATTTCTAAAAATAAACGGTTCTTGGTGTTACAAAGGTCAGCCATCTGTTCAAATGTTCATATCATAGTTAATTTAACCTTTCTTCTTCCACTCTCCTCTCCTGATTCAAGCATACTCCCCAGGAAGAAGAAAACCTGGCTGAAGTCACTGCAGTTAGACAGCTCTCCTCGTCCACAAAGAACTGCCCACAGAAAACACATTTATGGTTAGGACAGACTACGGAAGCAAAGAAGAAAAGTGGTGGAAAGGAGCAGATGTTATCCAGGTCTCACAGAACAGCCAAAACCTGCAGAGAGACGGGACTGCAGGTGACATTCGGAAGAGAACTCATCAGGTTCTGAAAGCTGCACTCAACCTCCCCGACACGGCAGGAGACCTCCAGACCTCCACGCCCATCCCTCCCAACCTCTGCTCGGTCTTGCAGGGCTCCTAGAAAAACTAGACAGCATTACAACATCCAGCTTTAAACTGTCATCTCATGATATGGAGGGCTTCAAAGTGAAATATGACTGGTCGCAATGGGTTTCACATACATTTCTAATGGAACTGTTTGCTTTAAAAAKAATAATAAWAAATAAATAAATAAATAAATAGATCTGGAGTTACTCAGCAAACAAGACCAACCCCAGGCTGAAATTAGGCTTCTAGGGAGAGAAGTGGGCTCTGAGTGGCGTATGCTATGAAGAGAGATGAGACAAAACAACCAAATTCTGCTGTTTGGCATCCTTTCACAGTCAGCGTTATTCTGACCTCTCCTCTATTCCTTGYAATAAAAGGAGGGGGGAGGGGGGAAAAGGAAAGAAAAAAGATGATGCGTTCTGACCAAGCTGAAGAACAAGGGGGAYAGGGAGATTGAGCCAAAACAAGCTATTTTTAGGAAGAAACCAAGCCTGGGTAAAGCGAAAGTTACAAAAGATGTGAAAGTGGGTGGCTGAGAATGGGTTGGCCTTCTGCAACCGCCAAACACTCTTGAAATGCCTCTTCAAGGAACTGGCCAACACACTTCAGATCACGGGTAGTGCCTGTCCATCAGGATCTCTCTGGCATGAAGGAAAAGGCAATACATGCATCTTTACACCTCCAGCTTTAGGCTGGGAATGATGCCTTCAAAGGAGACAAGGCAACACGCTGCTTTATTGTGTATCATTTTAAACCAGCAGGAGTTGGAACAGGTTTTGATGAAGATATTTGGATAAAATTCTGTATAACAGAGACATTGTACAAAACTACCTACTGGGCTAAACACMGCCGAGTTTGGATGGAGAAAAGTGCTCCCATACTCGCTTGGAAACCCATCTAGGAACAGGTGTGAATCCTTGGTATTGCAGGTGGCTTAATTCAGGGGAATAACGAATGAATTATCTGGAAATGTTGCCATTCATTATTTTCGAACACCTCCACAGCTTAAAACCTAGCAAACACTTAGCAGCCTGACCTTCAGGATGAATGTAAAAGCAGCACTACAGCACCAAAACAAAATATTTTCCTGTTTTTTTAAAGTTGATAGGACCTGTATTATTTGAAGAATGGTAGCCTCAGGGAATCTGCTTCACTGCAAAACTCTTTAGGCAGCTGCCATTAGTTTAAAAGCCCATTTTTGTTTAATGATTGCAGTTTCACATTCTCCCAGTGCCATGCATCATAACTGTCATCCCTAAACCTTAGATTTATGAAAGCATCCAGCAGCATCATTGTACTCAGGGGTCTGCCGACATTCCCATTATTAAACCACTTCTTGCAGGTTTTGACTTGCRTTTAGGCATAATAAACCCTGGATTCTGCCTGGGTGCTGTCACAGAGGTGGATGCTGCTCTGCTCCCCCGGGGGGCCTGGAACTCCAGGCAGAGCCATTGCCACCCCTGACGGGGGCATCTCGCAGAGCATGGGAGGCTGAAGGGAGAAGGATGCTTGAGATGCAATGAGAAGTAAAATCAAACTTCTATATTCGTKTAGCTAGCAATAGACAGAACGACTCCCTTGCCATCACAGGAAGGGATGGAGAGCATGGTAAAGGCCCACCGTCCTACCAGGTCACACTTTATCCAGGGTGCAGAGAAAGCACGTGGCTGGAGGGGAACACAACCACAGAGTTGGTACATGTCTGGAAACAACCAGAGAAACAGCTAGCCTGGAAAACTGAACCCCTTTCCTCAGAGACCCAGCCTACGATCTTTAAAAGCACATCAATTCAAGAGGACAATCTGAAGTCATTTCCCAGGTACTCTAAAAAATTCTACATTTAGTGCCTTCCTGCTTTGAAACGTCTTTTGTACATGCTATCAACTCTCAATCCTCAATTCACTTGCCATTTTGCAGGTAAATTAATCTCCCGCTATCTTTATAGTGGTGAACAGGGACCATTCAATCCTCTTACCTGACTATTCAAGTGAGGAGCAGAGTTTGTCAAATACATTTGGTCTAACTTAAAACAAAAAACCCAACCAAAACCCAAGCAAAACAAAAGGAAACAGCTCCTTTTTTCAGATTCAAAACACTTAGGAAGCATATGCAAACTCAGGGAAGGTACTCCTAGTATATTCTGAAACCAATCTGCTCAAGGTTTTGAATCCTGAAGTTTCTATTTTCATACTCTTATATTAACATATCTCTTGTGCTCCTTGTTACAGCATTAAAATATTTCATCATCGTTCAGAGAAAAGGTATTTTCACCCAGAGACTTAAAAACAAACTGCCTTAATGATTCCAATATAAATGATCAGAACTAGATAATTAACTATTCTGATATATAGGTAGTAACGGTACATAACAAACAATGARACATGATACACACCCTTAGTAATACATGCGTTAATACTGATGTGCCACAAAATAATCTATTGATGGTAAATCCCTAAAATGAAATTTCTCCCACAAATTACAAAAATTAACATTTTTCCTAAATGATTTTTTTCTGGTATTTTATTGAAGAAAATGTCAAATTATATTCCCCCAAATTCAATTAAGACCTTTTTTTTTTTTCCCCTGAAATGAAAATTCTGTATTTCAATCCACTTCAGTTTTACTGTAGCAGATTCACTGCATTTTGTGACCACACCCCACTTGCTGATGAAATCAAAACTGAGACAATTAATTCTCAGGCTTCAGGGTGTAAGACAGCCAGCCAGTGAGCAAAGAAAAACTCTCCCACTCCTCCTGCACCAAAGCAGGAACAGAGATGCCGGCTGGGATCTACAGCTCAGTCCTCTTCCAGTTCCCCGATCCTGTCTACATGAGAAGAGAGGAGGAGAAGAGAGGAGAGTTCAGTTGGAAGGGACCTGCAACGATCTTCTAGTCCAACTGCAGATCCTGATGCTTCATCCCAGAAAACAGCAACAAGGGTCTGATGGCCACATCTGCTTCCCCCAGCGATGCAGGGCAGCTCTCTGGAAGGGAGCAATCTGGATTTCGATTGCTAAGAGACAAGATTTTCTGGTAACCCAAGGGCAGTATTTATCAGTACCAAATGCTTACGGAGAAGGAAACAAAACTGTCTGGCTTAGCTCAGACTCTCTTTGCTCACACAAAAACCAGCTTGCACCCCACCAACCCCTCCGATGCTCCACTGGAACTTCACCAGAACACTGTGCGGGAGGAGGGAGGTGCCTGGACCCAACAGCCAATGTAGATGCAACACCTGGTGGTGTCAGGGGGAAAAAGAACCACCCCCACCCATCCAACCCCCAAAAAACTCCAAACCAACCCCCCCAAACCAAACCGTTAACAAAGCAATGGAGCCCAAGCCCCTGGCCACTGCAGGAATGCAGCAATGAGGCTGCAGCAAAATGCTCATCAGACCTGTAAGTCTGCTTGTGGTTAACCATTTAACTAGCTAACTTTGGTACTGAAATACTTAAATACAGCTAAAATACATGTTAGGCATAAAAAGGGATACAATGAACGGGGGGTGTTGTTCTTTTTAAAGAGACAAACACATTAGATAGGTCAAAACCCTCAAAATAAGTTGGGGTTTTCAGCTTTCACTTCAAAAAACCTTTTAGTTAACATTCAGAAAATTTTCCCTGCCTTCAAGCTTGGCTATTCTGAAACCCAGCGTGCATCCCACGTCAAAATTATTCACATATTTTATTATGGCAAAATTGACAATTCATGTTCCTCTACCCTAAATGGCATAACGGAGATCAGACTTCACCAGCTGATTCCCATACCCAACTCCAATAGCTCGTAGTCAGCGGGGAACGGGACTGAAAGCTTTTGCAAGAAGCCAGTTGCAGTGCTGCACTGGCAAACCTACAGCATCTTCTCACCCCTTCCAATGGATGCGCTGTGCCGCCCAGCTGAACTGTGGAGCATCCAGCAACTAGCACTGGCTTTTTTTCTGTGCAAGGTAGAAATCAAGTAGTTATTGAAAGTTATTCTGCACTCCTGATAATTAAAGAGAAAGCTGTAAAAATACCCATTGTTGAATGTCTACTTCATTTCAAATGAAGGCTCGAAGGGGGTGGAAACGCTCACTCACATTTTTTTGCAGGCTGAGGCCCTGTGTGCCTCCACGTGTGTTCATACTTGCGCAACTGAGGATCGCGCTTGAGACAGCCGTGGCTACTCATGGTAGCGTTCCCACCAGGATCCTGGTGTCTTTGGGTGCCATGAGCCAATTAGAGCAATTAAGCAGCTCACCAGCCAGGCTGCCCCGGGATGCAGAGCCCAGGAGGATGCCCACAGGCATGTGCATGCTGCTGGGGCACGTGGAGCAGCTCCACCACCACCCCCCTTCTGTCAACCATCGCCTCTTCTTCCAAACGCCGACAAAGGCCAGAAAGATGCCCAGAAACTCCCCAAAAGAGACAGTGCTGCATCCCCTGCTCTGAAGCAGCCCCCTGTCCCGGCAAATCCTGGAGGTGGGACGTTTGGGGGTGCGCTGCCCACCCATGGGTGATGTCCTTCCTACTACGCTCCCCAGAAAGGGGGCTGCATCCAAACCACCTATGGGAAATGATCCCTGACCATGCTTTCTTCCCCTCCCCCTGTGGAAACGCAATGGCTGGCAGCCCGTCCGACCTGCAGGCATCCAGACAGAGAGACATGCTGTCCATATATAGCTCTGACTGCACCCCTCAGCCGACCTCAACCCCAGGACATACGTTTATTTTTGCTTTATCAGGGCACCAAGCTGCTGCAGGCTGATAAGCAGGAGAGGAGCRAGGAAAGGATCCACACCAAATTACCGCAGTTTTTTTTAATTAAGAGGGGCAAGGCCTGATCTAAAAGTCAGCGAGATGGAGGGACATGAGTGCTGGTATGATATCCATGGGAGGTCTCACTTGCTTGAATTAGATGACCCCACAAGGGCTCAGATGGATGAAATCCACTGCATCCCCTCGGTGGTTGCCCAGGTAACTCCACCGAGCATCCCCAAACCCRCTCACCCTCTTACACCAAAGCTTTTCCCAGCAAATACCAAGTCCCTGACCATAAGCCAAGGCACCCTCTTATTTTATTCCAAGCCTGGCCAACATGATGGAGGTCACATGAAAATTAAAAATTTAACAACTCACTGTAAAGGAGGAATTAAAAAAAAAAAAAAAGTGTTGAGCTCATGACTAATCTTTGCAGCTCTTGCTATGGACAGGATTTGTACAGCCATGTTGATTTTTTATAAAAATAGTAAATCGTATTACCTCCATGCTGCAAGACCAAAGATTCACAATGATACCTTAATACAGCTTAAATAAAAATAGCACCACCTGAGTCAATCTGAGGATGATAATGCTTTGTAATCCCACACTATTAGAGGATGAACAGTTTTATAGCAGTGAATCAACATGAGAACATTAGGAGACACTCCTTTCTCATTCTATATAGCAACATCTATACAGAATGTAGAAGGCAGGTGGTGCTTGTAGGAGGCACAGTACACGACGGGGAAAACAGCGCTATTATACAATAATCCAAACCCGGCACCCCACTATCTTCCAGCTTGGAAATCTTGGTAATAATTTACATTTTTAAAAGCAAAGCTTGCTTTTAAATTTTCCCCATCACAGTAAAGAATTGGTGAAAAAGTTTGAATTTTAGGAGTTCTCAAAAAAGTGGGCAATCCCGAAGCCTGTGTGCAACCAGGCAGAAGATTCATTCATAAAAACAAACACGGATGAACAGTAGTGTTGCACATTCATTCTGGTTTTTTTCTTAATATCCTTGAATGAGCAAACAGCATATATGGAAAGCAAACACATAATACAACATAGAAATGTCTCATCAGTGAAAATAATAAAACCTTTTTATATTAAAAATATAGACAACAGACTCAAATACCAATTTTCAAAGGTGGTAGGGAAGAAAAATGCAAGCTTTGATTAGTGACACATTAAACCATAATAAATTCTTCTTAATTACTTCGTTACATAAGCCACTCGCACGAGGTACTTCATTTGCTATTGTGTTCCCCATTTGTTCTTTTTTAAGACACAATTTCCAATTAACTGCACTTTTTTTCCCCCCACTGCGGTATAGTTGTATGGCAGACATCAGGCCCTCGCAGCTCCCTCCCGAGGGTTTTAGCAGACTGTGGGGAAAGGCAACAGGAAAAGGTAACAACACTCAGAGGTCTCCCTTTCCCCAACAGGATTTGAATCCTCAAACCAAGGAGTTTTTTCCAAGGCTGTAGCACAGAGGATGTTCAGGGAAAGGGGAAAACAGCCTCAATTTCCGCCTTGTCTTGCCTGCTCTCTCCTCCTCCTCTTCCTCCTCGGTGCTCAGCCCGGCTCTGCTGCTGGTTTTTCCTCCCTGCAGAGCCTGGATGCTCACAGGGAGGGTGACCCTGCATGCTCACAGGGAGGGTGACCCTGCAGGACCCTGGAGATGGGGACAGGGGTGGGCTGTGGGAAGGCAGGGAGGTCTGGCAGGGACAGCAGAGGAGGAACCACGCTGATAGGCACTGGGGCTCAGGGATGAGGACATCCCAGTGCGGGGGGGATGTCCTAGCGATGGAGAAGGTCCCAGAGCCAGGCCATGGGGAGGTGCCCACGGCCCCACCCTACACACAGGAGTATTTCCAAAAACACCCCAGCACCAACGGCAACAGCATCCACTGATTTCAATGCCGAGCCACAGGTGGTCCTGAGGCATCTCCAGGAGCCCAACCCTCCAGTACTCCATGTGACCTCCCATTCAAGGGGAGACACCTTCCCTCGAAAAGAAAGGTTGCACAGGTTTCAGCTCAGCTTGCAGTTTAAAAATAAAATGTTTCTCAAAGCCAGTTTGGTAGCACAGATCTGTCAGTCTTTGTCTGCAAAAAGTTTCACTTCAAAACTCAAGTCCTGGATGATGCAGTGGTGCACGCCAGCGCTGGACCAGAGGAGTGAGGAGCTCCATTTCCGCCGCAGAGCCCCACGTCCACGCAAGCAACAGGCAGTCTCTGCTGTTGTTCACACCATTTCATGCCCTATCCTCTGCCTCCCTCGGCCGCGGGGCACAGCTGCTCGTGCACTCCTCCGAAACAGCACAGAGGCTATGGTGATGCCACTGCTGCGGCCCCACACTTCACACCCAAGACCGAGACGGCCCTCATGCCCACATCACACCTCCAACCTCCTGGCACAAGTGCCCCAGCAGCACCCCGAAACACGCTGATGCACAAGACACCCCCGCACGGGTGCCGATTCAGCTGTCCTGCCCAGGGTGGCCCTGACGTGGGTGCGTCTCCCATTGTGTTTCTGGTTCCCTGGTCTCCGCTGCTCAGAGCTGCTTATGAGCTTACAGGCAGAAACACGGGTAAGCAGCTTGCCCCGTCAGAGCCCGCAGTACCCCGTCAGGAGAGCACCCGAGTGCCTGTTCCCCCCTTCCCTGGCCGGCACCTTCAACTCCAGGTGTGCTCAGCTGGGGTAAAATATGAGCTACTTTCAGGCACTTTCATATATATTTTGTTTTCATGATGCTATACTTTGCTCTGAAGCCACCCACGTGCCACTGGCCACACACTACATTTTGGAAAATGCCCAGCTGGTTCAGCACCGGTCTGCCTTCAAGTCTGCCTCTTACCATATGTTAAATATGAACCGACACAGCCAGACCACCGTAAGGCTCCACACAGAAACTGTTACACCCTGGAGATGTACCTTCACAGTCGTACGGATCATCTAAATTCCCAAATTGGAATAAAGGACACACCTGAATTTGAAAGCACTACCCAAAGGGACTACCCAGGAGAAAGAAACATTAATTCTGGCAAGCACAGTCTGGAGTATTAACAAGTTTTTTTTGACTTATAACCTATTCAGGTGTTACCTGAAACAACAAGAAAAGAAAATCCAATTGTAAGTACAATTTAAACTGACAGTTTAAAATTGCCTGGCCTTTACACACATGGTATTACAGTCACCAACCCCATACTCCCCTCTGCCCTCAGGAAAAGAAAGCTTGATTCATCTTTCAACATCTCAAAAAGATCAACTGATGATTCAGGTCCCAATATAGCAATTATCAGTACAAACAGCRTGCAGGTTTATAATACAGATCCAATCGTACCTGTGGGGCTGGGGGAGAGGAGAGGTTCATAAGCTATTACTCACAAGAGCATTTTGGCAAAAGGCACACAGGATTCATAATTCGGCCTTATAAGACTCATGGTTTATGGGCATAAGTCTTAGTGAGAAGAACCGCCYGGGGTTAAATTAGCTCCCCTTATACAGAAAACATGGATAACACAGTTTATTGAGTAGGGGATGTTTTCATCGATGAAAGATGTAATTGGTGACAAACACATTTAAAGGGCATTAAATAAGACCCTTATAAATGTTAAATAAGCATTTCTGGCCAAAATGAACACATATTTAAGGTGGACACAAGCACAGTACAACACACCAAACCCCAGCATCCTCCCCTGCCCCAACAAGAAACACGTGCAGATGGCTACATTTCAGCTGTATGGACACTTCAAATCAACCTGGGACCGTCTGTGTCAAAAGGCACCTTATCTATGGAAAATACATTGATTTGGAAGATGGAGAAGTCCATTAGAGGTTTGGGGCATGCAACTGTAGTTCATTAGTCAGTCTGAACACACAAGAGCTCTAATAGCTTGCATCCTGTGCACTAGGGAAATGCAACCGAAGAATAAACTTCCTGAGCAATTAATGGGTAATGATATAATTTGGTTAATCTCATTGGAAAGAAACCTAGAATTGCAAGAGGAAACAGGGTATGTATTTCTCTAGAAACAACGAAAACAAACAGCAAAGGGTGCTACAGAGCAGAGTCCCGGCTGGCATTCGCCGGAAGAGATCAGCTCCACCAGAGGAAAGGAAATTGCACTGATTTACATCAGCGTAAGAGGTGGCTCTCCGGCTGCAATGCCACAACATCGGCATTTCTTAGCAACCTCACTCTCCTGCAGCTCTTTACCAATTTAATGTTTYGCTTACTTACAAATAAGGACTTAACAAAGTGCATACAAATTAAATACATGGAAGTCTTGGGTGCAGGCAGGACAAAATCAGTCACATGCAGCAGAGATTAGCACGAGTTATGCAGGTCATTTAACCCTCTGGAAGTTGCATTCCTTTAGATTAACACAGACAGTCAGAACAGAAGGAAAAAAAACCCTAAGGTTGCTCTCTGACACAGAAAACACTTTGCCCCACAGGACAGTGTAGGCTTTTAGTAAAAAAATACAGCATAATTTGTACAGGTTTTCCCTAAAGTCAAATATTTTTTAAAATGTAACATTTATTTCACTAATCAAGTCTCAGAAAATTCGTTCTGGTGCAAAGGTAAAGCTTAACATTTTGATGCCAAATCCCTACTCAAGGATTAGCCCTGCCAGCTCTAAAATTAAAGCGTGCCACAAGCTCAGCAAATGCAAACTTCTGCACCCAGTGCAGAACAAAAACCAACACTTGTATTTTCTATTACTAATTTAATCTTTCTATTACTAATTTAAAGAGTGCCTCAAAAGGAGCAGGCTCTGGAAAGTACTCACCACCTATCTTGGAACCTCTTCAGAGAAAGTCCACGGGCCTCGATTGCCTGGAGGAGAAGACAAACCAAACACGCTTTACATTACAGCTTTCTTCTAAGTGACAACTTTCCCACTTTTTGGCCTCCCCTGTAAAAAACAATTTTCCCAGCTGAAAGAGAAGTCAGAGTTAGTCTAAACATGCAGAAACTCGGCTCCAGTTCTTACCCTACACTGAGAAACAAYTTCGTTGCCTGCATTTGCATTTTATTATTTGTCCTGAAATGGAAAACAGCTCCCATGTTGAAAAATGCAGAGATTTCTCTCAAATTGGGACAGCAAATTCTTCTGGTGTTCAAAAATCTGCTGAAACCACCCTTCCTACTTCAAATCTTTTTTGTAAAATTCATCTTTCAAAATAAGCAAGTATCAAGTTCAGATTCAGAAGGTTTGCTTGGCTTATACCTCAAAATATTACTATGCCAAGATCTAAAAACAGGAGAAAAAGAAATAAAAGATGAGGGAGCCAGTTTCAAGTTTTCTGGAGCCATTAAGCATTGCTCTGAAAGGTTAGAAATCACTTCATTGAGCATGCTTCTCGAGAAAGCAGAGTATAGTAATTTGCCTCCCTTCAGCATCTGCCAGTTGTGAGTCCTGAGGGTTCATCAGCGCTTAAGGAGCCACAGACGAGAGCACCAGGAACAAGCTCACCTGCTCCTGCGATTCCTAATCTCTCAAAGTCTGTGGATTAGAAAATCGAAAACAAGTGACTCGCTCCGATTCCCACCCTCTCACAGAGCCTTCCATGACTTCCCCCACCGCCAAGGCCAGGCACAGCTGGGAAGCATTCATCTCCTCCAGCCCAACGTCTCCAGCCCCACCACACCAACTTCTGTCCTGCCAGACCCTTGTCTGACCCAGTAACCCCACAACTTCTGCAAACAAAATCCCACCAGGTTTGGGACCCTACTCCCAGGCACCTCCAGCCCACCGCCTCCAACACACACATTTGGTCTGCCCAAGGCAAAACCCCTGTCACAGAGATCCCAGACATTACCAAAGCCTCCCAACGGTCTCCTTCAACACCTGACCATCCCTACAAGCAGGAGTTTCTTCCTTTCGTGATACCATTCAAACACATTACCGCTTGCCCTAACCCCCCCAGACACGGGGCAGAGGTTTCATATTTCTCCCCTCGGAGCAGTCTTCTAGACACTGCAAACCCATTGTGCCAACCCTTTGCGTTTTGCAGGGACCAAACACCCCACTCCTTCCCATCTTTCCTCTTGGGTCCTGTTCTTCAGATCCCCGCTGGCTTCTCTCATTTTCTCCACGTCTTCCCCCAGATGCAGTGCCCTATGCTGGCTCCAGTATTCCAGCGATGCCAAAGCGCCTGGAGACACAACACAGGACACAGCAAGTCCATCCTCCTGTTTACAGAAGACTTGTCTGCTGCTGTTGGGGCAGGACGATGCTGGCAAAGTGGTGTGTGACCCACCACGATCCCAAGACATTTTTCAGCAGAGCCGCCCCCAACCACCCTTAGGTAGTCTGTACAGCCAACTCATTCACCAGGGATAAYGGCAAGCCCACGTTAACGCCTTCGGGTGTGAATGATGGACCCTCCAAGTTAATTTTCTGTTTTGTCCAAAGCTATTTGAAAAATCTAATCCCTCCTCCCAAGTGCTCATAACCTCCCCTAGTTTGGTGCTACCTGTTGAGTCTGAATCAGTATTTTATCAAATGCATCAATTACAGTGACCCAAGCCACAGGGTCCACCTCTGGAAATCCCCACCCAATACTTCTTCTGAGCTTGACGACGTACTGGAGCTAAGCCTGGAGCATGGTGAGCACACCTACATTGCACCATCCATAAGGCATAAGTTCCACCAAAATTTCTTTTCCCTAGCTTCCTACTGAGAATATCAAAACAGTGCCAAAAGCCTAACTAGGATTGAAGTACATCATATCATCTGTTCTTCTTCTATCTACAAGACCTGTTACCCTGCTGTAGAAGGAAATTAGGATGTCAGACATGATTTGTTCCAGACTAATCCATGCTGACTGGTACTCATAAGCACCCAGAAAATGCCTAGGTGGGAAATAATTTATTAACTTCCAGGAAAATACTGTAATAAAAGTCAGACTGACTGTACTGCAATTCCATCTCCTCCTTTTAAAAAAATTTAGCACTATATTTTTTGCTTTTTCATTGTTATGGAAACCTCACAAATTCTCCACAGGTTTTCAGAAATAATCACCCAGAAGAAATTGAAAAGAACCGAAGTCAAGCAGCCAGCTGAAACCCAGCTCCTTCTACAAATCATGAGAATGAGACAAGTGCCACGGAGGTGAGGTCAGGGCATCCCGCCCTGCCGTGGGGTCACCAGCCACCCCCTGCCAGGTGCCCTCTCCCCTGATCACTGGTGGTGCTGGTTGACCGGCTTTTACTGGAGACCAACCTTGGCACATGCACCCCCCGCAACATCGGGGGGGGGGGGTTGTTTTAAACAAACCCTTCCCTAAGGCCCAGAGAACCTGGAAGAAAAAATAAAGAAAAAGAGAAAAACCCTTAAGTGAGTGCTCCCTAAATGATTCTTTTCCTATTTTATCCTGGTATTGTCCCTCGTCAGTGCAGATGTTAACTACATCAGTCTTCTGCTCACAGGAAGGAAGATCCAAGGCTCCATGAAATTTTCTATTACTCTTGAGATCCCCGAGCAGGCASTCACAAATGTTGCAACCTGGCAGCAATACAAGCATTTAAACAAGTCATTTTAGCTTCAACATCTTTTTAGGAAGAAAAACTAGTATCCTCATTTTATACAGGGATGGATGTTATCTCTCCAAGCTGCCAACCCAATGAAACAGCAAGGTAAGGATTGAACCCAGTCAATGGCAAAATAGGAAACACAACCCAGAAGCTCTTCTGATTTCTCTTCTGTGTTGCTGGTACAAAATAGTTGTGCCTTCCCCATTCAACAAACCTTACAGACTAGGGCAAGATTATTTGGCCATATTTATACATTCAAAATAAATGGCATTTCCCAGTCCTTGGCTAGATTCTGGCATCCCAAAAGACTTTTGGGRAAAAAAAAAGGCTACGTAAATACTTATAATCATACAAAACCTTTAATCCAGCCCAATGGAGTAGAGGGTAACAGGACAACACATGTTAATTTCTGTTAACAGCACATGAAGTATTTCAATCCACTGCCAATTAAAAGTAAGGTATAATTGAATTAGCTGAAGCAACTTATGGCAGAAATTCAATTACAAAGCAGAATTAAAGGAAGAGATGTCAGTAACTTTTGGAGGCTGGGCAGGAAGAGGCGAGTGCATCAATCTACTATTTTCAGAGCTGCTAGCAAAAAGCTTAAGRAGGAGACTGCTCCAAAGAATCATTTGTAAAGATCCTCCTTATATAAAGAGCTTCACTGATGGACCGGAGAAACCAAGGTGACAAATGGTTTTTTTCAGACCACACTTTGACCTATCTGGCAGGGGTAAAACTCCCTCCCGACGGTCACGCATCACCCACCCCTGCCTCCCCCTCGGGCACTGCAGCTCTGCCACATCCTGCAGCATCCTTGGACCTGCCTTAGTTTGCACCAAAACCGTTGCAGACACCTTTATTTTTCTTTTGTTTTATTTTCCAAAGTGATTTTAACCCCATTCCTTTGCTTCGAGTCATAGACATTATATATTAAGTAGACTTCTTTCTACATGATGGAGAAGCCTCAAGTGTTATGGGCACTTTTCTTCCTTTAATGGCCACTATTTTACTCTGCCCTGTTCTAGTCTCCATTTGTTCCCCTTTGGCTGATACTATCCTTGATCAATCTTGATGCTGATTACCGATAAGGCCCTCCCACACCTCCAAGGTTCAGCTTTCATAACTGCATTAAGACAAATCAATACTGTTATTAACGTTGCTACGTTTGTGGATGGTGTGACCTGCCTGCAAACACCACATACAGCAGTGGAGATAACCCCTGGCACTACATGAAGTCTCTGCTCTCCCTTATTTGCAATTTCTTTTCCAACTAGACTCTGCTATTTTATAAAAATGTGTTGGGTTTTTTTTCTTTTTTTCTTACAAATGCAAACTGGTGAGGGCTTGTAGGACATACAATTTTTCAGTGCCCTTTACATGTGGGTAGCAATAGTCCATGGACAGCCAAGAAACTAATTGTCCCGTCATTTGCTATGCAGTTGGACTAGATGATCATTGCAGGTCCCTTCCAACTGAACTACTCTATTCTATTCTAATTTTCCTCCAGTTCCCCTCCGCCGGCCAGCTCATCACCCACTACTGCACCTCACCTTTGACTGCTGCACTTCCACACATGCTTGTAGATGCATCCAGACTGCAAGTGTAGCCATGCCAGCACTCGTGCTGGCTGACAAACTGCTCTGGAGTATGTCCACCCATCCCTTCGTCCATAGCACAGTCTCTTCCCACTCACCTCTTGCCTTTCTCCTCCTCACCTTTCACACCAGGCCCGTACGCCAGCACGCTCAGAGCCCACCCAGCAGCTCTGAGAGGTCCCACCTCGACGTATAATTCAACCCACAGTGCAAGGAAACTCCCAGAGGACTCTATCCTCCAGGTTTGTTTTCTTTAAGGCCCCTACATCCCAGAAGAGGAGTCTGTCAGTTCACCCTGTCCATCAAAGGATTGTCACTACCCAAGCTCATTTCCAACCTGCCTAAGTCCCAGGGATCACTTACACTGCTCAGCGCGGCTGAGAGAGCCCAGATGCCAGCGCAGCCCAGCGCAGGCTCGTTTCCCCTCGGCTCCCAGGCAGGTTTTCTAGCCCATACTGAGCTCCAGGGTGCTACAACTAAAGATTTAGATGCTGGCTAACGTAAAAGCTAATTCAAGTGTTCTCCTCAATACCCGGCTACAGCTGCAGTGCAGACACACCGCAGGCTGTACGTCCCCTGAGGGGCTGCTGCTGCTGGGAGAGATTTCTGTTGTGTCAACAGAATGAACTGCTGCCCCTCCTTTCTCTGCCTTGGATACTGCTAGTGGCACCTCTCCCGTTACCACTTCACCTAAGCAACATGCTTGCAACACCCCCAGAAATGTATTATAATCCAAGCACTGGTAGCAGACAGGAGATACGCCCTATACCTGCTTCCCACTGGCACCACGACCGTAACAACAGCAAATCTCAACTTGAACGCATCAAACTGGACATATGCACCAAGATGGTCACACAGCCCAAAACCTCTTGATGAAAGTTCCCAGCAGTCACCGTAGCAAAGCACCACTTCTCACAGGGAAGACTGTAACCAGGCAGCTGCCAGAGCATGAAGGAGACACCAAGCACTGACAGTATCAGGAAACGGCAACAGAGAGGAGTTCAAAACATTCCTTGGAGGCCATGTTTGCTTATTTGGAGCACCTCCTGCACCTACTGACTGAACAGACCGAACAGGCTCCCGGGCTACTTTGATTTCTCATGCTGTAAAGTAGCCTGCATTTTCAGAAGGTGTCCAACTCCTGCCAGCTCTCTGCCTTCAGGCTTTCTCCCTCTGCAGTTTATTTRGACAACTTTCCAACACAAATTTTTGCAACCTGAAGCATGTTGCAGCATCACTGGTACCTACACCTGCTCACGAAGCCACCCTGACACTGCTTGGTGAATTTAACCTGTAACAGTGAAGTGAAATGCAAAGCCAGGTCCACCTCTCAGCAGAGAAGACAGAACAAAGAATGGTGGATATTGTACCATTAAAAAAAAAAAAAACCCCAAAAAAAAAAAAAACCCCAAAAAAAAACAACAACAAAAAAAAACAAACAGGGGGAGTGTGGCTGCGGGGTGTTGTGGGGATGGTGATGTAATCTCTGCCCCTGCAGAAGGTTGTTTTCCTTTGGTTTCCCTTGGCACTCAGGTCTACCAGGTAAGTCAACAAGTCCTGAGAGTACAACAAGATGTTTATGTGGGTGCTTAAATGTAAACTCTCCAAGTGAGCAAGAGACCTACGTCTCTGTCTGGAAGACTGTGATTTGTGCTCCTTCGCAAGCAGGAACGTCACGCCTTAGCTGTGAGATGTCAGAGTTGGGCTCACAGGAGTCACAGAAAACCTATCAAATGAAYGCATCTGTCCCCTCAATTTTTTACTGTGGGATTTTAGGAGATACTCCATGCTGCCCCGCACATCTCCATTGCACGTCTGGCATGCTGGAGCTCTCTTTACAGCACAGAAACACTTAGAGTAAAATCCAAAAAGCTTGGACCTAAATTAGTAGAAGATTAGGTCTACAGTGAGTAACTGTTCTTCCACATCTCCAAAAACCCACTCTGAACATCTCCGAAGGTTTATTTATTGAACACAGCTGCAATGTAGTGGTTAAACCATTGACTGAAGAACAGCCTGAAGTGTGCGGTACAAGAATCTTGTCTCTGGCTGATGCTATCATAACACAAACAGTTATCCCTGCCAGATTCAGGGAACAACAGGGAAACCAATGGAAACTGAAAGAAGCCTGTGCAAAGGAGAAACCTGCACGCAAACAAGACCTGTCATGAAATACATCATGGGCTACACCGCCACAGATTCATCTCGGTGGAGGCAGATGCAATTCCCCTGGCTTCGGAGGAGTTTTGCTCACTTCAACCCAAAGCTGCAGATTGCATTTCTGCGTTACACGTCGATTTTGGCTCCAGTCCCTCCTGCTAACGGACCCTCTCACAAGTTGGCCGATAACCTTTGGCCGCTGAGGATGACCATGCCATGATGCCCCACTTCAGAAGGGTGAGGAAGCTGTACAAATACCTCCTCTGCCCAATTCAATGAGTAATTAGTATCTGCAGTCCTTAGGCCAGTTTTACACAAGCAAAGCTATTTGGCTTATTAAACACACCCCAAACTTGGGTTTCACAAAAGCAACTAAAAGGAAACCACAACAGGGTAAGGAAGCTTTACAAATTCAAGGGTAAGCGAAGGCTTTTTCAGGACAGCACTAGCGTTAAGACTAGAAGCCAAGTTGGGTAAGTTGATGTTATCACAGAATTGATTGCCAAAGTAAGTTGTATAAGCTCACGTACTGCACTAAATTCCCCTAGAAGCTTCACGCACATGAAAGAAGGAAAGGAAGGTATGGAAATTYGAAGACTCTGCTATGACTAAATGCATTACATTTTATTAAATCTAATTTAAAGTGTCAGAACAAGATGAATTAATTTCACTTAAATATTTTTCCCCTACTGAACTGCAGGGTTGGTTTTGTTGTTTTTTCCCCCCAAAAGACTATAGACAAATGCCAAATACTGCCTGGTCTGATTTGCACACAAGTGATCGGCCTACAGTTAAAAAGGATACAGGCAGTTGGGGACAGAACAGTGCCACCTATTTACTCAATTTCCTCTTTTAAACTTTTTCCCAATACCATTAACTAAATTATGTCATTACACGTTCATTGTCCAGGAAGTTTCTCTCCTCCCCTTTTTCAGCTCCTTTTCAGTTGCGTTTCCCTGCTTCACAGGATGCTTTAAACTAAACATTACATTCAAGTTACACAATAAAGATTTGGGAGGAATGGAGTGAATAAGGAAGGTCATGGGAAGGGACGTATCTGCTAAAATAAGATTTGCTAAACGGCTACGCAGGACATAGTGTCAACTGCCTTTTATTAACAGAGATTGCAAATTTGTATCAGCTAAGATACCAGGTGGAGGGACATAACAGAGCAGTAGTTGAAAGAGTTCAAAAACTTTCCAAGGACTGAATGAAGCCTGAATTTATTCAAAAATGCAATTACAGTGATAAATGCTGTTATGGCACAGCCAAGGTGCCTCATATAACCTTAACCCTCTCTGCATGTTGAGGCTCTYTTACGCTACATAAAACCACACTCCAGCTACAGAATGTGCAGATGTGTTTAAATTGAGTTTATCACAAACTAGTGCTCCTGGGCAGATCATTTAAAAAAATCTACATACATTCTCATCTTTATAATTATAAGGGGAAAACCACCTTGAAAGCAAAGCAAAAACCAGATGCACCGTTGTCTTGTTAACCTCCAGAGAGCTGGAAAGGCAATGTTAAGAGCAAAACTTTCTGCACACATCAATCATGGCTTTAGAGGCTGTAAAATATCAACCTCAGGTGACAACCTGTGTGAAACCAGGCACCTGGAGAAGACTGATAGGTGACCACCTTGAAGTCTACGCTTCGGGATCTGTCACCATTGCTACTCCAGTTAGGGATTTTTCCCTCTCCTTCTACTGCTGACTGACATTAAGAAATGTTGTGGCCAAGCTTAGGTTTAAATGGAGGCAAATAACGGGAAGCAAGAGCCTGCCATCTCCACRGCCTGACGTGGAAGCAGGGTGAGCTGGGGGAGGAGAGGAGACAAGCAGTGGCAAAAGCAAATGGCACCCTGCAAACCCCACGTCACACCGGCCGCATGCGTTGACCAGAGCCACAGAACCCGGCACGGAGGTGTCACAAACGCTGCCACAGACAGAGGTGGCAGCGGTGGCTGGCCCTGCGGCACCGCTCTGCCCCAGCACCCGCACGTCTTCCCCGGGTCAGAGTCCACCCAAACAGCAGGCAGGAGACAGCGAGTGTGCTCGCATGGAAAGTGAGAGGCACGGCCATACCCCTCATGATATTTAAAAGCCACTGACAGTTTGTCTGTCCATCTAATGACTATTACACCAGGCGGCATGCTCGTTACAAGCCCCTTAGCAGCCATTAATATTCAATAGCTAGCCCAGCCCTTCTCACAGCTCAAGAATATTAAACCTTCCCCCAAAGCGGTTTTGCAGTGCTTTCCTGAAACTGAGCAAGCAATGCAGAGCATTTTTGTTAGAAGCATGTCTCCCCACCAAGCGTAAAAAGCCAGCAGGGCCAGGTAATGAGGCATACAAGACCCCCAGCACCAGCCAGKGGCACCAAGCATCTGAAAACAAAGCTCAGCACCAAGAAGCAGCTAACTCAAAATCTCCCAACACAAATGGGACTAGTGAACACSTGGCTGTGAAGCTCCGGTCCCCAGAAGACAACGGCTAAGCCAACTGCCGAGGAAGAAGATCCTTGAACATGTCCTGCAACAAGCCAGAGCTCTGGAAGCGGCAAGCAAGGGCATCTTCACTTCCAGATCATACCTTCTGAATTATGCCCATAAAAACACACATTCAGTAAATTCACTTGTTTCTGGTGCTATCAGTTTGTAGCAGCTTGCTTCATTTAAGGGACAGGAGTTCTGGAAAGCTGCAGCACACACCTTGCGAACAGCCTGCTGACAGTCCCTGTCAGGGGCGATGAAAGACACAGGCAAACACCAGGAGATCTGAGAGAGGAGAAATCACAGTCGGTGCAGCTGAGAAGCTCAGATCTGGCAAAACCTGCGTGCAGCAAGTCATTTTGTCAGAAGAGAGACTCCCTCCTGTGACGGGCACAGCAATTACTTCGGTTCTCCGCTCTGGAGGATCCAGCAGTACTTCGGTTGGCATTGGCGATGGGATTTTCTTCTGCAAAGACTCCTCTCCTCCTCCCAGCCAAGCAGGGAGACATTACTGGAGTCACAGATTCCTCCTCCTGCAACTGCAGGCTGCTTTGGAGGGTCCAGCCACAGCTGTTCACGATCTGAGGAGGACAAAGGCAGACTCTTTGCTCCTTTGCAAAGTGTCACCAGCGTCAGGAGGTTTCCCACAGGGACAAGCCTGGCTGGGCCAGTCTGCCTGCAGGTTCAGGGCATCCTTAAGGACACGGGAGAGGAGGACTAGAGGGTGAATTAAAAAATGAAGGATGGTCTTCCCTCACTTTGCATATCTCCTGAGAAAAACACAGCTCTTCGTAACAGAGCTTTAGGGCCAGTTTTAGGAACAAATGCCATTTTAAGAAGCATGACACAAGCAGAACAGAACGTTGTGGCTGGAGTCTACAGAGGTCATTCTCATTTGCTTTCAGATCATTACCACAGCTCCAATTACCCTCAGCTGGAATGAAATCCAATTTCCATTTAAAAAAAAAAATAAATCTTCTGATACATCTTCTGACAACCCCAGAAAAGCCCCCAGCCGGCCCAGGCAGAGCTGCTGCTCCTGGGAAGAGCCTGGCACGGAGGAGCGCAGCACCCCCAGGCTCACACTGTGCTCCCCGGGGGGACAGGCACACATGCAGTGACCAAACTCCTGTCCTGACAACCTGGGAAGGGGTCACAGCCATCACTGAGAGTACAACACCCAGCAAACCCCCCCCCCAACTGATGAGTTACCAACAGCAAAGGGAGCCAACTGAAAGGAAAAGGTCTCCCACAACTGATTTTGGTGGGTTTGCTCCTTGTCAAACCTAAGCCAAAGAGAATCATTTGCCATGGGATGTGGGGGAATCAGGCTCCCTACACCAGGGACAGGCTTGGCCTGCTACCCTCCACTGGACGTAACCATTCAGGCTTYATTGCACAAAGCCAGGAGAGAGGTTGGACACAGGCACATGCTCGTTCCCACTTAAGTAGTTCTGGCTTTCAGAGACTGGTCACAAAAAGGTCACTGCCAAGTACCTGCATTTCCAACCCCCATTTTATTTTGCATAAGTGCCTCCTTTAATAAATTCTTACGCACAGGAGCGCCCATTTTCTGGAAAGCCCCCCAGAATCCCTCTGAATCAAAGCTGACGTACATGAGCTCAAGAGCAATAAAACTCAGCCCAGCAAAAATCAAAGTACAGTCTAATCAGAGGGCCTTTTACACTGAGTCCGCTTTCTTCTCCCCTCTCCTCCATACAGCAACTCCAGCTCTCTTGGTACAAGAGCCTTAKGACGACAGACACCAGGGAGAAGAGACTGAGAGAGAGGGACATGAGACAGAAGGGTGTTGACCATCGAAGAAGAAACTCGAACTGGAAGCTGGAAGGAACAGCAGAAGCTCTGGCTTGTGTCCCAGATGGTGCTTTGACCACTCTGTGGAGAGGACTACAAAAGGCAGCTGCCTGCGATACYCACCGGCCAGGCAGCTCCTGCCAGGCCTGGGTTCCCAAGCCCAAGTTTCAAGCTGCTGCCTTCCCTTCAGCTCTGGTGAAGGGGATACAGGGTTTTCACGCGTCTTCTAACACATTTAAAAGATGTTGCTTCTAGGCCCTTTCCTAAGCACCGCAAAGTACRCTTGCTTTCTTTTGAACACACATTTCATTAATTAAAGTCGGTGCTAATGGTTATGCATCCACAACGTCCTCCCACTCCCCTCTTGCACGTAAGCAGCTCTCATCAACCAGCCCCAAATTGTCCTCCAAAGGAAAGTCTGCTTCTCCCCAGGTAAGTTTTAAGAAAGACAAAGCGATGTCTTTGGAGAAACACCATTTACCTGCTAAAAAAAAAGCTTCGCTAAAGAGAAAAAGGGAAGGATGCCCCGCAGATGCTAACTGGCTTTGACGGCGGCTATCTGCAGCACGACCAAAAGCAGCGAGCTTTCTCCCCTCACACCACGGGCGAGCTGCCAAGAACAGAGCATCCTGCGCACAATGCCCTTTAGAAAGAAAAAAAAAAAAAACTGAAAAAAAAATCCTGCTACCTCCGAGCAAGGAAAAGCATCCCTTCTGCACAGACACGCTAGCCGCGCTAGCCACGCGGAGCAGAGGTGAATGAGAAGTGCGGCGAGGAAGGCTTGCAGCACGCCCACACCCTGGCTCCTGACCCCCCGAAGGCATTTCTCTTCCTCCCACCGCCGCCACCCCTGCCTATTCTAAAATGACTTTGCATGAGCCACGTGCCAACTTTCAAGCATCAGCAAGATGTATTTCCTTATCCCATGCCCAAGCTATACCATCCATCACATGCTTGTATTTTCAAGAAATCACAAGAATTTGGTGTTTGCACACCAGAACATACACACACATGCTCCCTCTGCCCCCCAGGCATTCACATGAAACGCTTCTTGCACTTCCACTGGTGGGAAGAACGTTCCCGATGCTGGCACGCTGCATGGTTGGAGAATCAAAAACAAACCCCTTTGCCACTCTGACTAGTCCACCGGTTAATTCATTACGATAAACCCATTGTCCAAAACAAAAACATAATCTAATTGCTAAACCAGCTGCCCAAGTTTAACTGTCGCTCTTGGCAAGCGCGTCAGGATCCCAGTACGCCTCGTTTTCAGCAAGCATCTCTGTAGGTGCAAGCCATGCCTTCCACCCTTTAAGTCTCCAGGTGTCCCTGTCACCCAAAGACAGTGTTTTCCAACCCAAGTGGATATTTAAAGGGATACTATCAGCTCAGAACACCTCTCTGAATACATTAAGATTACAGCAACTGAAATACTAGCAAGCATCCTTTTTTTTCCTCAGTTGTTAAACATGCATTTATCCAGCTGCACCCTTTCCCATTTAGGCAGCCTGATCTCCCTTGAAAAGAGAGGGCAGAAAAAGAAAATAAGGCTAAAACATATTTGTAGAAGTCACCAAAAAAACTGGCAGAAGGTCTCAAAGGCTGGTGCATGAACTGTATGTCTCTATAGCTACATCTAAGTTTTGTTGCTGGTTTTTTTCCCCAGCCAGATTTCAAGTAGATTGTGTCGCTTGATACAGGCAGTTTGATCATTGGGAAACACGCAGCATGCAAGAGAAAAGCTGACCAGGTTGTAGCTGGCATCTTTTGCACGGAATGTTGCTGGCGTGGGTTTCCACAGTATCTCAACTAACATAGATCACYAGGGAGAACTCCTTAAACTATTTACTGCTTTCTTTGACTTTAAAAAGATACACACCTACAGGACAAGAAACACTGAAATACTCAAAAGTACCATTGCCATCTCTTCCATCCTGGTTATTCACAGGTATATACAAACCTACTGTGTGAATTATAAGCAGCATTTCTTAATAATAATAAAGGCATATTTCATGCAGTGCAATCCAGAACTGCAATATTTCTTAGATTACGAGATGGATCTGCCCCCCCCCCCCAGCTCCTGCCTTCTAATTCCAGTACAATCAGTGCAGGAGAATGCATAATTCATCCTGCAGTCGATCCTATGGGTCTCCCAGTCATTAAGCAACATAACACTGAACCTCCAGAAAGGTTACATTTCCAGGAGGTTCAGCTGAAGGATGTTCTCTCCTATCCACTGAAAGACTCAGGGAGGTAAGGTAAGGAGCTCCTTCATGGAGTATTTGACCCCATTGTTTAAGGATTCACAATTACTTTGCTATCGGAGCATGACAATAGGCAGAAGATATTTATCTGGGGAAGTCAAGAAACGCAGAAATCAATGGGTTAATTAGCAGGTTAGCAAAACACAACCGACCCATGAAAGCTTTTATACAGCAAAAGGCTGATGAAGTGAAGATAATTGTTTGCATTTGTTATACTCTCAGGATGGTGGAGGATTACTGGAACAATGGAAATTTCAGGCATTGATTTAAAACATTTTCTGCTCATTAAAGTTAAAACCCAACAATTTTGCAAGAGCAAATCCTTCCACAATCCATGGGTAGGATCCCACACAATACGGTAATACAGTCAACACGAGCTAAGATAAATCACCTCGTGCCAAAAGAAATTTAACTTCAGTCCGAGTTAGCTCCATGAAGTTGGACACAAACTATTTTCTAATACAGACAACGAACAAAGAAACTGATCCCACATACAGACATTATGGGAAGCATCCTAGGAACATGAGGAAAAGCATATTTGGAAAAAAAAAAAAAAAAAGAAGTCTGTTTTTCTTTCGTTCACTGGAAAACATATCACATTTGTTACTGAATCTGACCTAAAAGTCATGCTTGAAGGAAAGACCAGCAGTTCTTTGGAAAAGTGCGAGATCCTCCTCACATGAGTAGCAGTGCATCTTGCATACGCAGACAGCACGACCTCATTCCTAACAGTCTCGCATCACTAAAAGCAAGAAGAAAACCCCAACAATATAAAATTTTAATTCAGATTGCCCCCTTGATCTACCAGCATTCCTGTTTCACTCACGTCAAAGTAATCAACACTCAAAAGAATATTGTCTTGCTTGAAAAAAAAACCAGAATCATGTTGCATGAGTATTTTTAAAATTGCAGCCATTTCTAATCACAGATCACATGCTTTTTTTTTTTTTTCCAGAGTCATAATCCAAGTTTAATGTTGCTTAGGCTACAAAGTAATCTCTATCATCAGCTCCCAACAACTGGCCCATATTTTTGCCATGCCCATGAGCTCGGGTGGCAGAACCAGGCACCACAGTGCCAGGTGCGACACACAGTGAGCGAAGCATCGCCTGCACCTACACAGCGACAGCCTCATTCCATAACTCAAAAGGTTTGTCTACGCTTAAGTTACTGCTGGTGCAAGAATCCAGCTGCAAGAGCAAACCCCACTCCTGCAGCTGGCAGAACTCTTCTCACCGTTGCAATTCCCTGAACGGACTAAGCCAACAAAAAGCACTTTTTTGCCAGCATAGCTGACTCCTCAGCAGAGCTGCTGCCAGCATTGCGACAGCCACTCTATAGCGGCACGCGCTTTTTTTTCCTCTCAGTTTCCTACACTTCCACCTCTACACAAAGAAACCCTAAATTTAAGGCAAGAAACAAAGAAAAGCAGAAAATAGGTGTCAGGAAGAGGCGACGCGTGCCCTGCTGGCTGGCCAGCATCTCCCCACCTGACCTAAGGGAAGATGTGGGCAGATTATCTGCCTTTTTTCCTGAGCCTCACCACACTAGATGAAATCAAACATACACAGTTGTAAGATCCTTTCACCTGAATCGAAGGGCTCCCGATCAAAGCACCTGAGAAGAGTCGAGGCACCGGGAGCGAGGTGGATATTCAGTCCCAAAGCAGGCAGGGCTCCGCACTGGCTCCTCTCTGGCTCTGCTCCCCAGCCGCCGTGGGAAGCACCCGATGATGCTGGTGGGACGCCACGCAGGACAGTGTTATCATGCCAGTGGGACGCTGAAATAGCCCCCTGGTCTTTGTTCAAGTTTCATCTTAGGCAAGAAGAGCTTTTGAACCTGAAACCACAACAAATGGCTCCTATTGGGAAAACTGCGGAATATTTTGGGGAGGGAGTAATTGATTCCTCCCTTCTTTCCCCCACAGAGAAAATCTGATCTCCCTACCAGGTTTTCACTTGTGAATGGGATTACAGGATAACGCTCAGTTCCAGTACTTGCCTGTAAGTGTTCCTGCGAAAAAACTCAGGATAAAGGTATAAATTACCCAGCTGCGACCTACTCAACACCCAGCTGTTTTTCTCGGCAAACCTTTCATTCCAGATGATGCATTACGCGACCTTTTCCCAAACCGAGCAGAAACTTATTTGCATGGAAAGTCACTTGTAAACACACTTGCCTTGTTTTATTGCCTGTTTCTTGTGATTCTCGGTACTCCGGCAGCTATTGCGCACCGGAGCGCTGTGCTCCAGCAGGTCCCCCAGCAGCCCGATGCAAACCAAGGCTGGCAGACGCCTTCGCTGCCACGACCTCCCGGGAGCATGGTGTCCCCTCTTGCCCTGGGTTCAGGGGACCGGGGTGACCTCGGCCACAGCCATCCGGCCTCCAGCGCGGCCACAGATATCTCCCAGGGGAGGAGGCAGCCAAAAAAGCCTACTCACCAGAGGCAAATGCCAGCATTTTTTAGAGGCCGTTTGGGAAGGTGGCAAATAGGAAGTCCAGATCTGAAGGAGTTGACTCAAAGCGCCCTGCCACATTCATGCGGCGGGAACTTCGCCGGGTAAACCATTAACCACCATAAAGCAGAGCTGCGTAACTCCCTTTATCATCAGGCAAGACTCACACACACCTCACATACACACGCGGGCTGCATGTGTATCTACACGCACACATATATATACGTACAGATATACATACATATACAAACATATATGGAGAGAAAGACATACAAATACGCACATACGTGTTTTTTCCGAGGGCAGGGGAAAACGCTGGCACTCCTCCCGCTCGGGGCGAGGCAGGCGCTGCCACCGCAGCCCCGCGGCAGCGGGGCCGGGGGGACCCGCTCCGCATCCCCCGACGGCGAAGGGGGCGCCCGCCCCGCCCCGCTCCGCGCCCCGCGGGGCTGTAAGAGATGCGCGGAGCGCCCCGCGCCCGCAATCCAGCCGGGATCTTTCCAACCCTCGCTGCCCGAAAATACCCCCCCAAAAGCCGGAAAGCCCCCCCTCACCCCAACGCCGGTCTTCCACAGTCCCCGCGGCAGCAGAGAGCAGCGCGGCTCTCCCGCAGCCCCACCGAAGTTTCCGCGCCGCTCCGCGGGCGGCGGCGAGCGGCAGCGGGGCAGCCCCAGCCCCTTACCCAGCTGGCGGAGCGGGGTCCCGCGGCGGCCTGGAAGCGGCGGCGGCGGCTGCGCGGCGGCTTCCTGGGAGCTACAACTCCGCGGCGGCGGCCGGGCAAGCCGCGCGCCTGCGGAGCGGCGGCGAGCGGGGAGGAAAAGAGGAAATGAGCGGGAGGCGCATTGGAGGGAGGGGGAGGAAGGAGCCGTCGCCGAGGGACCGGGGAGAGCGAGGGACGGAGCTCAACTTTCCCGGCGGGGCAGCGGGCGCGCCGGGGG